>JARFIW010001170.1:2400000-3000000 GCA_036346225.1 Platerodrilus igneus | reverse complement strand
AATAATGTAAGCATTGTAGATAACACAAGCCCCTAGTCTTATTTGAAAAATAGATTGCATTTAGATCCCTTGTTGTTAAAGCTTTACATCAAACTTTTCCAAGCTTAGAAGTTTTTAAACAAAGCAAAGTAGCTTCGGCTACTTAAAAATAAATCTAATGAAACTAAGGATGGGGGTTAAAATGTACGTTTTATACAACATACTTCCTAAACTATTTTTAAAACGTCTAATGTTATATATTGCTCAAAACTTTTTAAACATTAGCTTTACTATTTAAATGTCTTACGCCGAAGGAAAAACGATATCACAATAAAATCTCAACTTACCAGTTTCCCCAGGCTTGTAAGCATGCTTCGCAGGTCGAATAATAACATCCCGTACGGGGCCAACTATTCTCAATTGTGACGAGCTTTGTAGGGTGCAAACGTCACTTGCATTACAATTCACTTGTGTCAGGAGTATGAAATTTCCTGTTGCCTCAGTGGGAACCTTTAACGGCAGGATACCATGTCCTGAAAATAATATTCACAGCTTGAGAAGATTAAATTGAGGGAGTTTGTACAGTAAACAACAATAACAGTAAATAAGTTGCTCTAACTTTTGTGTAAAAAATCCTAAACTATAGATTTTAAATTGGAAAGGCTTAATGCTTTAAAAATTAGGAAAAGAGGTAATTACGTCATCGTTGACATTCATAGAATTTAATATTTAAAGCGTCAATGAAGTGTTTATCTCCATTAGCTAATAGTTAGTGGAAAATATTTTTTTGGCACTTTTTGTGCCAAACCTTATTTGAAACGGATTATCGTGTCAAGATACGTTGACGTACATTATGCTTTACTGCATTTCAGTATTGTACTGTCGAGTTACACACTGAAACTAAAAACTAAAATAAATAACCTTCAAAAATACATGGTTTCAAGATAACGCGATTAACTACAGCAGAATTTAAACTGTAAAATATTCATCTTCTTCTTAGTTGACTAATTTAGCTGTAAAGTTGTTTTCTTTGCAGGATGCTAGAAAAAATAATTTTCATAACTTCCAAATAATAAAACTTCATTTACGTTGTAAGATACGTGGTTAGTTACATCAAATTTCAACAGAATGCCGGAAACCAATATTAATTACATAAATCTCAGCACACCCCGTTGGATGACTATTTATTAACAGAACATACCCGAATGTCCGAAGAGAACGTCCCCCATCGATTTTACTCTTAGAGGATCGAAATTAAAAAGAGCGAAAACTCTATAACCCCAATTAATTACAGCCGTTATTCATAATTTAATGTTGTTGAATTGGAAAATAACATGTACAAGCGGAAATTTTTTCGTATTGATACTCGAGCATTAAAAGCAAATTTTTACGAATACGAGTACACAATTCTAAAAACTGAGTGAGCGCGTACCATTAAAATAATAAGATTTGTAATAAATATTCAAATAAATCAAAGTTTAATGATTTATATAATGAACGAACCTATTATTAAACTGACTACTCTGGCGAAGCGAAACGCCATAGTTGATTTCTGTACGAAATCAACTTGAACATACTGCATATGATGGAGTAGCTATCGAACTGAAATCTACCACCGTTCGTAAATGAAAGATAAACTTCAAATGCAAAGAAATAACGAATAATGAAACACAGAAAATAAAATTTAAATTGCAATATTTTGTAGACTTTTCTTCAAAAACGCACTTACTCACAAAAATATAATCTGAATGTGAGCATGTCTAAAACCATTTAAATAACATCTGAAAAATTATTTAAAAAATAACTAGTCACCATTACGTAAAACAAAAATCTTGAAACTTAAAAACTGAAATATCTTTTTAACATTCGTAGTAAAGCCACTAAGATAACCTAATTTTTTAAATGAATGTAACGAAACACTACCTTAACTAATAAAATCAAACAAATTCCCATGTAATTAAAATCCATAATCTATAATAAACAAAAGGCACTTTCTGAAATTGATGACAGCTGACTCGCCAAACAGGCTGTTACAGATCCGTCTCGTGGCTGGGAACCTCTCTTATCGGCCTAATTAAGAGGGCACAATCTTAACGATTTTTATAGTCGCGCATTGTTATCATTCATGTCCCTTTGAGAAATACATTGTAATAATAATAAACTAGATTAAGAATTCTGGTGTATATTACATTATACACACATAGATCAGGTGGTACTGGAACGATAACGGAACGTCCGGTACCATTCGATAAAATAAAAAAGAAATAACTTATCTATGCTTGTAAAATTACTATAGCTACCACTTCAGTCCTGATGAGTTGAACCTGGAATACTCTGCGTAACTTAACGCACTTCCGCCTTAGCATAATACGTCCAGTCCATTCTGAAGCACGTCCACTACTGTTGTCTCAAGGCTTTCCGCATCTTTCTGCACACCATGCACCCTTAACACATTATACTTAAACTTATAAACAAGGGGTTCTGCGATAGGTTACATTACCCTTTTTTAAATTGAATAATTAAAAGGTAGAGAGATTTAAAACTAATTACACAACGCCTTGGATATAGGGCTTCAGGTTATATACATTTTGACCACCTACGGATTTTCCAGTGGTATTATCAACTACCTCGTATGAATTATGACCTGCAACGGAAACAACAGTAGCAGGTTCCTTATATAATAAAAAGAATTTTTGAATTTCCTTCGACTCACTGGATGACTGCGGATGCGTCCTGACTAAGACCTTGTCCCCTGGGACAAACGTATCAACTTACTACTGGCCCTTTGCTGACGTTTATGTGCCTTTGATAACAATCGCTGGTAGGCCAGCATAATAATATCCGACTGTTCTAATTCCGGAAGCCCTAACTCATGGAATTCAATTTTAAAAATGAATAGGTTAACTGCACGTTCCCAAAAATGTAAATAATTTGGCGAAAAGTCCGTACCATTATGAATGGCCCGGTTCAACCAAAACTGAAGATTTTTAAACACAGGGCTCCCTAAAATGCTGGTTAAAACATATACTACGAATTAATCGATCTACTTCACGGCTAGTACTTCCGTAGGATTACCTTGCGGGTAGAAAGAAGAAGTATGTTTCCTCTGTTAATTTGTCGGCCCAACGTTTACTTGTAGATTAAGTACCTTTGTCCGATAGGATTGTACGAGGTTTACCCGTAACCGGAATGCATTTCTCAAAAGTGCAGGTTATAATGACCTTCGTTGAGGCTCTTTTTAAAGGACACTACATAACATATTTGCTGAATACGTCTAAACAAACCACAAGTTTCGTAGTGCCACCTCTGGAACTTGGCAACGGTCCGATTAGATCAATACTTAATATTTCGTTTATGTTTTGTGGTATAACACTTTGCATTATTCCCCTTGATCGCATTGATAATTAAGATTTTTGGCTCAAATCGCGCCTAGCAAGTAACTGACGACACTTACGGAGCATTTTCGGTCAATAATATACTAACGAGAATAGTTAATGACATTTCTCGGCACTGAAATGCCCTGTACAAAATTACAACTACGTGGTGTTAAAAGGTACAAAGTACCATTGGCTAACGAAATTCATAATATAAAGCTTATTGTATACGTGATTTTTGGAGCGTCTGAGCAATGCATAAAGTAAGCAACTCGAAGTAAAAACCCAACGGGTTGCATGATAGCGCAGTGCAACGCCCCTGCCATGGTCCAATAACAAGATAGCGGGCGATTAACCAATAACAGCACGTGAGACGACTTGTCTATGTAATGCATCAAAACTGATAACAAACACTCATTCCATAACCAAAGCACGAACTCTACCAGTCGTAACAAAAGCATTACGTAGATTTCAATTTAGTGAAGTTAAATTGAAAATTATAAGTAAAAGTCACATTAATTAAAATTTCAAATGAAGAAAACAGTATAAGTGCGCGTTTAAACATATGAGTGTATGAAAATGAGCCGTTGGCTTAAAACGTAAGTCTAAAATTAATTAGTAATAAACGAAATCCTTACAATTCATTATTTAGAGTTCTAAGTAAGTGTGGAAGTAAAACTCAAAACAATACTTCAATGTTCCAATCAAGTACGAAAGTAATACTCAAAACAGTACTTCGATACTAATATTTCAATACCTCTAAGTACTAAATACAATAGATGGGAAAGCTCTAAATTAAGACGTTGAGATTACAAGCAAGACGTTCGTTCGAAGTCACATGTTAAGCTCCAGAAAAGCAGTTCGAAGCATTGTGGTGCACGCAGAGCTACGGGTCAACAACCACTAAACTAGCAAATGATTTGAAACAGGTAACTCCCGTGGGAACGAATCGGAAGAATACCAGGTTAGAATTAAATTTTCAATTAACAGCATAAGTTTTATATTGGATATTTGAAACTTACATGTACTTAGATATTTTGTGTGAAGGGTCATCAAAAATTTGGTAATACATAGAAAATACGTTAAAAGAAAGGGAAAGGTTCATTGAACGTTCAACGAAACATTCAATATAATACATAACTATTTTTGCTGGTTTTAATTGCTTAAAAGGGGTTATAAATTCAATATTTATTTTAATTTTGATTCAAAAGTTCTTAAATAGCATATGATAGTACGTAGGTCGTAGAGTTGGAAATTGTACATATTTCTTAGCTTATGTTACGTCATCATCGAACATTCATTGGAATTTGTGACAATAAATACTTTGTGCGTGCATCCTACAGTTTGAGTGAAACATTATATACCGGCAGTGAGTGCGTGAAGGGACAGTCGTACTCGAGCCTTTACAGAAGCAAGTCGCATCTGAACCCTTGCAGAAGACGGTCGTGTGAGAGCTTTTGAAAGCGACACCATCACCCGGTCGAGCGTGTTACTGGTGCTCCGTCGAAAGCTTTGTGCGTGAACGTTTCATTTGCCCACAGCGGCACAAGATAAAGGTATTTATACCCTTTTATTAAGTAGTTTGGTGTAGTTGTAGTTATTACATAACCGCTCCACCATTATCGTTATTGCTACAAAAGCAATTGGTCCTTCATTATAATAGCATATCTTTATCAATTTATATCACCTCCTTCACCCCCCCAATCATTGGTCCTAAAGTCGATCCGAATTCACCAGTCTATGGTATACGCATGTCCTAAATTAAATATTATTTTGCATTCCAACGAGTTTTTTAATGAAGTAAATATTTTAGCTTTTAAAATTTGTGTTCAAACTCCATATTTAGCGGGTTAGAATATGTACAATATTAGCTACATACTTTCGTTAGATTAAATTAAGCGATTTCGCCGTAATTGAAACCAGCAAGCGTTTTAATTACAAACAAATCCATAATATAAAATTTGTCAGTTTTCAGTTTAAATTTATTTTAGCGGTATAAAGCAAAGCAACCTGAAAACTATAAATCGCTTTATACTTCTTAAACGAAAAGGAAAGGATTTACTCTGTATTTAAAAGCTATTGCACGTTTTTAGTATCAATACAAACCTTTCAGTCGGTTTACGGTAAAATATTGAACACATTTGCAGGGTAATAAAGTTGCAGAAGCTGCATCTTTCGACAAATACGTTAAAACCACGTTTCTGTGAGCTTTGAAGTAAAGGCCGACCGTAACCGCCAGGGTTGTTAAGCTGTACATCTTATCTTCACGCTTTGTTTGACAAACCCTTGTTTTCGACGTCTCGTTTTAAGCCCACATTGCAGACTAATGGTCATAAAACGTGATTTATTGGTTTATACGCTGTCTTACCTTTTCGTGCTTTGAACAAACTCATAATAGTTTAATATTTCGCAGTGCACATTTAGCTTTACCGTTTTACAACAGTTTATTGTAGATTTTTCAAATAACTGTCAGAATGGCTCCAAAGAAGGCACATGTGGTAGAACTAGAATTACTGAAAACACGTATTTTAGAAATGTTTGAGCTTTGTAAGACTATACAAAGTGACCCAACTTTAAAGGCATTGTTCCTTATTCAAACAAGGGGAATACATGACCTTTATACAAATTTCAGCAAAATTTTAATTGCGGTTTTAGCTTCATGTGACGAGGTAGAATCATTAACTTACAACGCTGTACGGAAGGAAGTAGATTCCGTTTATTTTTGCATACTGCTGCATCTCGATACGATGCAAGAAATGAAAGCACCACAAATCATCGAAAATGCTCCAAGCAGCACGGTATCAAAATTGGTACCGTTAAAACTCCCAAGTTTTAATAATGAGGTAACCCAATTCGCATCTTTTATCGATTTATTTGACAGTCTGGTATATAACAACGCGTCGCTGTCCAATATCGAAAAATTAAATCACCTTATTAATTGTTGTAGCGGGGAGTCTTTAAGAATCGTTAAATCTGTACCCATTTCGGGGATAATTTTATTATTTCCTATAACGCCTTGCGTGAGAGATTTAGCAATCCGCGTTTATTGGCAACTTTGCATTGGAAAGCAATGAAAGACTTTCCACTTTTAAAATCAGAAGACCCTAAGAAACTTAGGGCACTTATTGATTGTTTTTCGGAGAACCTTGCTGTTCTAACTAACTTAAAGTTTCCCACTGAACATTGGAACTTTATTCTGGTCGATTGTCTTTTAGAAAAACTCGATCCGTTCACTAGAAAACGCTTCGAACTCCAATCGGATCCAAAGCAAATACCTAATTTCGAGGATTTGAGATATTTTTAACCCAACAATGTGCAGCGTTGAAACCTTTTCTTCAACCGCACCTGTTTCTTATTCGACGACTGTCCATACATCTCACACATCAGTGCCTAAGAAATCCTCAGCGTTTCAATTTAAACCAAAGGTTTCTTCTAACGTAGTTTCACTGGACACACCAAGTAGCTCCAGTGACTCAAAGAATTCATTTTCGCACCATTGTCCTTCTTGCAAGGGCAATCACTTAATTTACAGATGTCAATCGTTTCTAAAGAAAACTCCGACAGAACGTTTCGACATTGTCAAACGCTTACGCCTTTGTTTAAATTGCTTACGAACAGACCATGCGTCCATGCAATGCAAATCTTATAATTCCTGTCGAACTTGCGCCAAGCCGTATCATACCTTGCTACATTTTAAACCGCAACCTGCTTCTAGCCGTTCAGCTGAACCGATCGCTACACCTATGCATAAAAATGCCAATAGGACGCAGTCAGCCTCTCCTATTTCGGCAAATGTTTTGTCTTCACAGACGAATCCAAATCTTGGGGTTACTGTCTTACTCTCCACTGCTGTTGTGGAAGTTCAAGATCGTTCTGGTAGATACAAACAGATCAGGGTACTCTTAGATCCTGGCTCCCAAGCTAGCTTTATTCGAGACGATTGCGTGAGCAAACTTTGGCTTCCACGCATACGCTCTCAAGTTCCGATTTATGGACTTGGGCAGACAACTTCAGCAGTCAATAGGGTGCCGTCAGCTGCACCATTCGCTCTATGTTAGACTCTGAAAATCTCTAGAAGTCACAACTTTTGTGCTTTCGTCAATATCTGGCAAATTACCTAGCGTTGAAGTTCCTAATAATTGGGAACACTTATGCGGCCTGCACTTTGCAGACCCGACCTGGAACTCTCCAGGAACTATTGACATGCTCCTTGGAGCAGATGTTTATCCGTTCATCATCAATGGCGGTGTTATACATGGCAAGTTTCTTCAGCCTGCCGCCATAAATACAATTTTTGGTTGGACTATCATTGGTCCCACAAAAAGCTTGCAGTCTGATACTGTCCAAGCATTTTTTACTTCTGTAGAAGATCCTATCGACCAGACCCTAAGGCGGTTTTGGGAGATAGAAGAACTGCCATCCAAGCCTTATACTTCTCCAGAAGAAGAAAAGGCAGATTTGATTTTTGAAAACACGTTTTCTCGTGACCCTAGCGGTCGTTTTATTGTTACGTTACCGTTCAACGATACTTTGCCCGTTTTTGATAATTGCTTCGAGATGGCTAAAAAAAAAGACTATTTTCGTTGGAGCGCAAATTGCATGCTCAACCGGAGCTACGCGCCCAATACAACAATTTCATGCAGGACTATCTTGATGCGGGTCATATGGCATTACTCGATTCTCCGCCCGTTGGGAACGATAATTATTTTTACCCCATCACCCTGTGTTTAAAGAGGAAGGTCATACTTCTAAAATTCGTGTGGTTTTTGACGCCTCTGCAAAGGCTAAAAACAACGTGTCACTTAATGACACTCAATTGGCTGGACCTAGTCTCCAAAACGACATTTCGTCAATCTTACTGAAATTTCGTACTCATCGTTTCGTTTTACTTGTGATGTTCGCCAAATGTATCGACAAATTTTGGTCACCGAAGAACATCGAAAGTTTCAATTAATTGTTTGGCGGTTCTCCGCAGAAGAACCCATCCAGACATACCAGCTTAATACAGTGACCTACGGTATTAAGTCATCGCCTTATTTAGCATTAAAACTCTTCAGCAATTAGCCATTGACGAAGGCAAAGGTTTCCGTTAGCCGCTGACGCTATACGGTCAAATCTATATATTGATGATTTCGTCGCCGGTGGAGATTCTATACAATCGGCCCGCGAAATTAAAGATCAACTTATCCGACTTTTACATTCGGCTGGGTTTGAACTTCGAAAATGGAGTTCTAATTCAGTTTCTATTTTGGAAGGCATTCCGTCAGATTTTTGCCAATATACTTCTCTCGATTTCGATTCTGACGAATCAATAAAAATATTAGGTCTTCAATGGTCACCTACAGAAGATATTTTCTCATTTCGGGTTAAACCATTAAACCCAATATGTACAAAGCGCAACATACTTTCGCAAGTTGCCAGAATATATGATCCATTAGGATTTTTAGCACCACTAACACTTTTTGCAAAACGCCTAATCCAGCATCTGTGGATGTTAGGTTTGAATTGGGATGACATCCCACCAGCAGACATTTCGTCTCAATGGCAGCAGTATCAAGAAGAGTTGCCGTTATTATCGTCATTAAAGTTACCACGTTGTTTACCCCCTTCGGATCCTTTTACTTGTCATTTGCATGGGTTTTGCGATGCTAGCGAGGTAGGGTATGCAGCGGTAGTGTATTTCCAGTTTATAAATCAAACTACTGGAGAAATAACTGTACAATTTGTAACCGCTAAAACAAAAGTAGCTCCAATTAAGCGCATTTCAATTCCACGTTTGGAATTATGTGCCGCCGTTTTATTAACCGATTTACTTTCTTTTACCATTCGTTCTGATCAAGGCTTGATTGACATCTCCGATGTTTCAGCGTGGAGTGATTCTACGGTCGCTCTCACTTGGATACGTTCTCCACCTTTTTGTTGGAAAACTTTTGTGGCAAACCGTGTTAGCCACATTCAAGAGATCATTGCACCTAGCCGATGGTTTTATATTAAATCTTCGCATAATCCGGCTGATCCTGCATCTCGGGGATTAATGCCAAGCGCGGTTATTTCATGTTCGCTATGGTGGGCGGGGCCTGAATGGCTTCACTACCCGAGTGACTCGTGGCTGCCTCAACCAACATTGTCAACCTCAATTGCTGAGGTAACTACGGAAAAGAAGATCCTAACATTTGTCGCTCAAACAGATCCAAACGTCATTGACATTTTACTAAGTCGCTTTTCATCGTTATATAAAATCCAAGGCATCGTGGCTTACATTTATAGATTTTCTAAACCCATGGCTCAACGTCATACGGGTCCCTTAACAGACATTGAATTACACAATGCTCTCATGGTTATCGTCCGGCATGTACAAAATGTTATATTTTCAAAGGAAATAGCATCGATCAAGGCAAACCGTAAGTTACCTAAAAGCTTGCGAAAACTTTCTCCATTTGTTGATCCACAAAATATCTTAAGAGTAGGTGGGCGCTTGACACATTCTTCGCTTTCCTATTTCGAAAAGTTTCCTGCGTTATTGCCTCAGCGGCACCGATTAACCGAACTTATCATTCTGTCAACTCATGAAAGGTATTGCCATCCTGGTGTTAATACCACAGCGTATCTTATCCAACAGAATTTCTGGATCCTTTCTATTAAAAGTTCAATCCGAAGTTATTTATCATCATGTCATAGATGTTTTCGTACCAAACCGGTCCTGGTAACTCCTCCTATGGGAGACCTACCGGCAGCACGTATTACCCAAATCATACCGTTCAGTATTGTTGGTGTTGATTTTGCTGGCCCTCTTTTAATAAAGGCTAACCGCCTACGAGGCTCTAAATCTCTTAAGGCCTATATTTGTATTTTTGTTTGTTTTGCCACTAAGGCCGCACATATTGAACTTGTTTCGGATTTGTCGGCAGACGCGTTTCTTGCTGCTTTGCGACGATTTATAGCACGGCGAGGACGCTGTTCTCAAATATTTAGTGATTGCAGTACTAATTTTGTAGGTGCCTATCGTCAGCTTACGAGTTATCTGCATAGTGCAGTAACCTCAGAAAGGATAAAGTGGTCGTTTAATCCACCTAGCGCCCCTCACTTCGGTGGCTTGTGGGAAAGCGGTGTTAAGTCGGTAAAGACACACCTAGCTCGCGTAATCGGCGAACAAAAAACTTACTTTTGAGGAACTTTACACAGTTATTACGCAAATTGAATCTGTTCTAAATTCAAGGCCACTCTGCGCTTTGAGTTCAGATCCAAATGACTTGCGTTGCCTAACACCAGGTCATTTCCTAACTATGGAACCTCTTTCTGCACCACCAGATGAGGACCATTCAACCAACGTTTTACCATTAAAGAGCAGGTGGAGCCATGAGTACTTACATACTCTGAACCAAAAGGTTAAATGGCACTCTAAGGTAGGTGTCCGACAAGTTGAAAAAGACACTATTGTCCTCATCAAGGACAACCAGCTTTCTCCACTTCAATGGAAGTTTGGTCGTATTATTAATACCTTTCCCGGTGCGGACGGTATTATACGTGTCGCTGAAATCAAAACGGCACATGGCACATTAAAACGACCTTTAGTCAAACTAGTGCCGCTACCGGTATTTTAATTTTGTTTTTATGTTTAGATGTATATACACATTTCTTACATGTATAGTAGTATATTATTTATACATATTTGCTTATTTACATATATATTTTTATTTTTTTTTGCATAGTTGGTAATATCGCTCGCTGTAGTGTACCACCCTATCTTTCGTTACCTGCTTTCCTAGCAAGGTCAAATCCCATGTGATTTCCTTCACCCAACCTACTTCCCTCCTTTTCAAAATTCTATGAATTTGGTGGGCGGTATGTTACGTCATCATCGAACATACATTGGAATTTGTGACAATAAATACTTTGTGCGTGCATCCTACAGTTTGAGTGAAACATTATAGACCGGCAGTAAGTGCGCGAAGGGACAGTCGTACTCGAGCCTTTACAGAAGCAAGTCGCATCTAAACCCTTGCAGAAGACGGTCGTGTGAGAGCTTTTGAAAGCGACACCATCACCCGGTCGAGCAACACGCTCCAGTAACACACTGGTGCTCCATCGAAAGCTTTGTGCGTGAACGTTTCATTTGTCCACAGCGGCACAAGATAAAGGTATTTATACCCTTTTATTAAGTAGTTTGGTGTAGTTGTAGTTATTACATAACCGCTCCACCATTATCGTTATTGCTACAAAAGCAATTGGTCCTTCATTATAATAGCATATCTTTATCAATTTATATCACCTCCTTCACCCCCCCCAATCAGCTTATTATACAAATTTTGGCGAATTTCGTTTATCTTACTCAGGTACATGAAGTGTTAAAGAGGAGGTAAAAATTCTTTGTTATCATATCATCGTTCACTCTGTGCAGCGCATAACTGAGCTAGTCGGGGCATAAATTTTATTATGTTGTTTTTAAAATTATTTTAGATTTTAGAGGTACAAAGACAAAGCGATCAGCAAGTAATTGATCGTAGAAATTAAGCGGCGATATCGTAGCAATGTATATATATATATATATATATATATATATATATATATATATATATATATTGACAATACCATATTTAAGTCCTAAAGGCAAAGAAACTTATTTTAATTGTGCATTTCAAATCACTATAATGGTATAAAAACAATAGTAGATGATATCTGGTTTATTAAATTAATTTACAATTCTAATCACAGGAGTGTAATAATATTTCTTTAAATCTAATAAGAATATTTCAATAATATGCATACTTGTAGTGTCACTATGGTGACATATTATATCATAGTAACAACATCATTAGGTAAGGATCTACAGCTCTCCTCATCGATGTCTGTACTTTAATAATTTGCAGGCAGTTGTCATTTGACAAAGCTTGTCACTTTCGTTCTAATTTTGTTAGGGTGAAGGTCGAGTGAGTTTATCTACTAAAAACCATGGCCACATGGGTCTGGTCTTGGAGAAGAAAAAGTTGTTTGTGTAAGAAAATCATCGTTGGCATGGGATACTTATAGGTTGTTGTTAAAGGAGGGATATAAATGGACTTGAAAGCGACTAGCGGTGCATTTTCATAGTCTCGGTTATTGATCCTGATGGAACTTCATTAAACAGTCGGTAAGGTAAATTTGCAAAGCTTTATTAATTGCATTATTATAGTGCATCTTGCGAATGTTTTGTAACTTTCAAGTAATAGGAAATTTTGAAGTAGCATGCAACTGGTGTTAGGGGTAAATTGGAGGTTAAACTGCAGCTTTAATTCTGTATCAAATCTGGTTTTGAAGTTAGATGACTGGTCTTCAATTAGAATGCTTGGGTTAACTTCTACAGACTGCTAGGACGAACTTTTTGGTGCATCACTGATCTTGGTTGGTTCAACTTACAATATTTGGTAAGAACGTTCCACATTTCCTTTGTCCTTCTATATTTTTAACTTTGATAAAACTTTAAAGGTTTTGTGTTGCTGATAAATTTTTATGTAAGTGAAATTCGATGTATCTGTCTCATTAAGGTAGAATCTTTAATAATCATTACTTAAAATTTCTGATACTATAAATTAAATACAAAAAATTATTTTTATGATAAAGTATAAATAGCGTGCCATATGGTGTGATAAGAAAAGTTTGTGTGTTCAATTTGTACTATGTACTCATGATATAATTTGAAGAATAGGATTAACTTTGAATGTTTAAAGTGATGACATTTTCAAATCATTTCTAATAATTTCGATTGTAAAATCGTTCGCAGTACTGCCAACGGTAAGAAAAATTATTATTATATGTAGAGTAATTCACAAAACATTTAACATTAAATTTTCTGAATCACTAATTCTACGAGCGTCTCGCGGCAGTAATGCCGTGGCTGCGATGATAGGTTAGGCTACTGTTAGAAATAGATATTATTATTAAAAAACACAAATCACTTAACACGCATATCAGAACAGTTGTTGCTAAAACTATTGCAGACTGTTCTGATATGCGTGTTAAGTGATTTGCGTTTTGTGTTTTTTAATAATAATATCTAATTTGTGTTTTTTAATAATAATATCTATTTCTAACAGTAACCTAACCTAGCATTGTAGCCACGGCATTACTGCCGTGAAACGCTCGTCTAATTTTTGCTTGGTTCGAGATACATTACTATTGATAATTGTATAGAGCCTATAGCTCCTCAATTTGCTGTAAATATTTTGTTATAATTTTGAAAGAAACTAAAGAGAAGATACATTTATATTTAACCTAAAGTTTTTTCTTACTAAACTTTAAAAAGAGGTATTACAAACTTATACTGAAAATATGAGAATTAACACCAGGTTCATAGGTGTCATATTTTGTGATTATTGTTAATAGCTGTCTACAAGCAGAGCTAGTCGAGGCATATTCTTCGGGGTATTTGTTAATTAAGAAGAGGACAATTTGTAAAATGTTTTAATAGGGTTTTGGGGAATTAAATACTGGTTGTGTATATAGGTCAAAAAGTTAGTATCACTGCAATATATATATATATATATATATATATATATATATATATATATTGCTACAAAAAACCTCACCAGAGTAAAAAAAAATATTCGAGCCTCTTGAATTGGGCACCAAGATTTGCTGTGATTCTCGCCCTGTTGAATCTCTTCTGATAATCGCCTTTTTACTCTTTCCGCCTCGGTTGCTCACCTAGTTAAAACTTTCATCCTCATTCATAAAAAAAAACAAACACATTCCTACCACAAACATCAACGTTAACTCTATTTACATCAATATTCATAATACATTAAAATTTTCAAATTAAATTGCAGCATAAATTTCAGTATCATAGAATTTCAAGTTTAAATTTGTCATCATTTTGAATTTGCATCCAGAATTAAAGTCCTGCTAGGATGCATACTAATTAAGTTACAATATGTGCAGACCTAATTCTGAATAAAAGGGAGCATCTCCCACCCCTTTACGTTAATTAAACAGGTTAGTCTAATTGAGCTCAAAGATAGACCCAAATTTTCATCATAACCAAGAACATAAACTGCTAAATACTCCTTTCTACTTAAACAAGAAAATTTCACCTTAAAATTAAAAATTTGTTGTTTGTACAAATTCACTACTGTCCATTTTTTTATCAAACAAATTATAAAGTTATTCAAAACACACCAAAACATCAAAAATCGAACAACAAAGCATAAGTTACCTGAAGGTTAATGCACTCGTGGCTCCAATGTACATCGTCCTTTGTTAATCACACCATTCCAACTGGGTTATGTTTACGGCTTCTGATTCTAAATGCTTTTAAAATTTTCTACACCACCATTCATCTAAAGTTGTTTCAGGGCTTCTCAGGAACTCATCTAAGTATATCTAAATCTTGTTTTGTGGATCCAATCACGATTACAAATAACATTTGATTATTAACACCCCCGAAAAATAGCAAAGAAATTCATAATTCTTTCACGCTATACCCAAAACTGCCTACTTTTGTTTATTCATTTATCGTTACAAATTTGGATAATTGGTACAGTAATACTCGCAAATATAACTAGACCTTATTACCTTGTATCTTCTTTTCTAAGTGCACTAATGCATAATAACTTGTATCGTAGCACGTAAAGAGCAAACTGTTTTAAAGTATTCAATAATCAAAAAATATAAGAGAGCAAACTGTTTAAAGTACTGAATCAAATCGAAAATCTAAGAGAGCGAAACACCTATAATCACGGGTTCGTATTCTCTGTTCCCTTCTCGACAGTCCGGCACAGCGATTCTACTAAATTTTTGCACTCGTGCCAGTTAAATCTAAGAAATTTTCACACGGCTCGCAAACACGTCCGAAAACAACTGATTAATTTTGTATAGAAATTGTTGTGTTTTCACCTCTCATATCTGCAACTTATTTCAACCAATCGTTTCCTCGTGACGTTGCTCAAATCACGCCTTTTATTATCCTTGTCTCTGCCTTGCGCATTTTATCCGTTCTTTTCTAACTTGGCCTTAGTGGTGCAAATCGATATTCTTTACTATCGGTTATTTCAGTCCACGTGGATTCATACGTTAATATAAGCTACGGTTTATCCGACCGTTTGCAATATACGCAGAATTTTCATGTTTATCAGCTCGAATTTATTAGAATTTGACATTTAAAAATACGCAGGTGTTCAATCGTAACATTTTAAATAACACTTCTACGATTTGAATATTCCACGTATTCTAACTTTCTAGATATATTAGTATGCTAGCAACGCGTCTCATATTTGGTATTATTGGGTTTTTTAAAAGCTTTTATGCCTATTATACCTTAATAATTGTTCAATTAACTCCAATTAAAATAATAATGAATGGCATTGACTTCTACCCTTTAATTTTTAGTGAATCCTAATTAAATATTAATTATTATTTGTACATTTTGTTTAATACTCGTTACATAAAACTTGAATTAATTAATATAAATTTTGCACGTAATTTCTATTTGTTTCTTTACTTGGAATAATTAAATTACATACAAGTTGAGCATTTTAATTCTGCTTCTTTTTATAGAAAGCGTCTAGTGAATAATTTAAATCCCTTATTTTTAATGAAACGAATAAATTTGTATGCTCCACGTTTTAATAACGCGTATTATCTAATAAAATTCTATACAAACCCTACCTTCTAATTGAATGATTTAAAACTTCACAGTAGGCCTTTAATTACGCGTACTTTTCCCAAAGCTTTTATACACGGTGATTAAAATTATTTGATGTCGTTAATTAATTTTCTACCCTGGTCTAAATTTGAGTAATATATATATATATTACTCATATTTAGAACAGGGTAGAAAATTAAATAATCACATCAAATAATTTTAATCACCGTGTATAAGGAAGTTTATTAGATAATACGCGTTATTAAAACCGTGAAGCATAAATAAATGCGGTCGTTTCAGTAAAAATAAGAAATTTAAATTATGTACAAGACGCTTTATATCAAAAGAAACAGTATTAAAAAAAGCTCTGCGTGTAATTTATTTATTCCTAATAAAGAAACAAATGGAAATTACGTGCAAAATTTATATTAATTAACCCTATTTTAAGTAACCGGTAGTAAAACAAAGTGTACACATAATAATTAATATTTAACTTGTATTCGCTAAAAATGGATAGAAGTCAATTTTAATTGAAGTTAATTGAATCGTTAGTAACAGATAATATCTATAGAAACTTGTAAAACCCCAATAAAAAGCAAATCCTAGAAGTGTTAGTTAGAAGTAGGATGTTTGAACACACCTGCGTATTTTAAAAGGCAATTTCAGTTTAATTTGTTTAGATAAACATGTCGATTCTAAGGATATTGGAAACGGTCAGATGCTTTAGCACGAAATACAAAACAGGGTTTATTTAAAAGCTCTGAGAATTAATATTATTTTGAACACCTGCGTAGTTTAAATATCACGTACGGCGAAAATTGTGTAGATAACAAATGGTTTCAAAGAATCTTGGAGAAACCGGGGCTTAATATTCACGAGAATGTGCGATACGGGGTTATTTAACCCAGATAGTCCACATGGACTAAAATATAATCGATAATAAAGAATATCAATTTGCACCAATACGAACAGGTTAGAAAAGGAAAGAAAATGCGTCAAGCAAAGACACATATAGTAAAAGGCGTGATTTAAGCAACGTCACGAGGGTCACAATTGGTTGAAAATAGGATGCAAATATCAGAGGTAGAAACAACAATTTCTGTACAAAATTAATTAGTATTCTCAGACGTTGCGTGCCGTGTGGAAATTTTCTGAGATTTAAATGGGGCGAGTGAAAAATTCGTGAAAACCGACGCGCGAGCGACGGACTGGGAACATAGAATGAGAAATTCTTTAGAATTACCCGTTTTGGGGAACAGACCGACAGACAGGCTTTTTGCTATATATACCGGTGGTAATATGAATTTCGGCCTCTTAGACTTTTGACTATTCGATGCGTTAAAAGCTCTTGCATCCGCGACTTGATTCGAGATGTTAAACAGTGCATTTTAGTTTGATAAAATAATTTAAAATTTTGCTCGTATATTTTGGTGATTCAAAATAGTTTGTTCTTTACGTGCTAACATGAATATACTTTAGTGCACTTAGATACAAGGTAATGAAATTTAGTATCACTGTACCAATTAGCAAAATTTACAACGACAAATGTATACACAAAAGTAGGCAGTTTTGGCGTATATTGGTGAAAGACGCATGAATTTCTTTGCTATTTTTCGGGGGTGTTAATAATTAAATGGTTCAAATACGTGTCTGGATCCACGAAACAAGGGTCAGATATACACAGATGAGTTCCGGAAAAGCCCAGAAACAACTTTAAATAAATGGTGATGGAGAAAATTTTAAAAGCGTTGAGAATTAGAAGCCGTAAATATAATCCTGTTGGAATGGTGTGATTAACTAAAGGGACGATGTACATTGAAGCTACGAGGACAGTGACCTTCAGGTAAATTATACTATTTTGTTTGACATTTTTGTGTGTGTTGAATTACTTTATAATTGATTTACTTTAAATGGACATTAGTGAAATTGTACTAACCATAAAATTTTAATGTTAAGATGAAATTTGCTTGTTTAAGTAGAAAGGGGTATTTAGTATTGATGTTCTGGATTATGATGAAATTTTAGGTATGTCTTTGAGCTCAATTAGACGAACCTGGTTAAGTAACGTAAAGGGGTGGTAGATGCTCCTTTTTTACTCTGCATATATTGTTATATTAATTAGTAGGCATCCAACAAGGACTTTAATTCTGGATGCACATTAAAATGATAATAAAATTAATCTTGAAATTCTTTTTAAAACTGAATTTTATGGTGAAATTTAATTTGAAAATTTAATGTATTCTGAATATTGATAGATAAATAGAGTTAACGTTGATGTTTGTGGTAGGAATGTGTTGTTTAATTTTATGAATGAGGAGGTTTATAAAATTAGGTGAGCAGCCGAGGCGAAAAGAGGATCACAGCAGTTTATGACGCCCAATCGGTGGGACTAGAATTTTTTTTGTTGAAAGGAGCCAGTTCCCGCATTCAAAGGAGCATTTCACAGCAATATATATATATATATATATATATATATATATAGTGAATAAGATAAAATAATAACTTAGACTTTTATGCAAAGCCCAAATGATCATTTCAAATCGAGCTAGTAATTGAAAGATGGAAAATATAAAGTCTTGGACAAGACTTAAACCTGTATCCTGGTTTTGCCGCAACCATGCGTTTACCAATTACGCCACCGAGACCGATGACACAATTGGAAAATTAAAAAATTTAAATCGTGTACACGACGATTCATCAACCTAACTTTCAATTACGTTTGGCATTTTTGTCAATCATATCTGATATTGTCAATTTTTGACTAAACAGGAAGCTACGCTCAAAATTATGGCCATAAGCCAAGTATTATATATATAAATATTTTAGGTAGTTAATTACACAAGGTAAGTTGATAAATACTATCGTATTATAGTGAATAAGATGAAATAATAACTTAGACTTTTATGCAAAGCCCAAATGATCATTTCAAATCGAGCTAGTAATTGAAAGATGGAAAATATAAGGTCTTGGACAAGACTTAAACCTGTATCCTGGTTTTGCCGCAACCATGCGTTTACCAATTACGCCACCGAGACCGATGACACAATTGGGAAATTTACAAATTTAAATCGTGTACACGACGATTCATCAACCTAACTTTCAATTACGTTCGGCATTTTTGTCAATCATATCTGACATTGTCAATTTTTGACTTATGTCAGTTATAGTCAGAAAGCTACGCTCAAAATTATGACTATAAGCCAAGTATTAAATATATAAATATTTTAGGTAGTTAATTACACAAGGTAAGTTGATAAATACTATCGTATTATAGTGAATAAGATGAAATAATAACTTAGACTTTTATGCAAAATCCCAAATGATCTTTTCAAATCGAGCTAGTAATTGAAAGATGGAAAATATAAAGTCTTGGACAGGACTTAAACCTGTATCCTGGTTTTGCCGCAACCATGCGTTTACCAATTACGCCACCGAGACCGATGACACAATTGGAAAATTAAAAAATTTAAATCGTGTACACGACGATTCATCAACCTAACTTTCAATTACGTTTGGCATTTTTGTCAATCATATCTGATATTGTCAATTTTTGACTAAACAGGAAGCTACGCTCAAAATTATGGCCATAAGCCAAGTATTATATATATAAATATTTTAGGTAGTTAATTACACAAGGTAAGTTGATAAATACTATCGTATTATAGTGAATAAGATGAAATAATAACTTAGACTTTTATGCAAAGCCCAAATGATCATTTCAAATCGAGCTAGTAATTGAAAGATGGAAAATATAAGGTCTTGGACAGGACTTAAACCTGTATCCTGGTTTTGCCGCAACTATGCGTTTACCAATTACGCCACCGAGACCGATGACACAATTGGGAAATTTACAACTTTAAATCGTGTACACGACAATTTATCAACCTAACTTTCAATTACGTTCGGCATTTTTGTCAATCATATCTGACAAAAATGTATATACAGGGTGTGTCAATATGGTTTCCAACCCCAAGTTATGTTTTTTTAAATGAAATACCCTAGATTTGATACCATATTCTAAAAGCTCTTTTGATGCTCATCAAAATTATATAAAGGTACTATAGGTCTACAAGGGACGGTTTGCTTTTTATGAGTCATTTTATGTCAAAATCATGTCAACTTTGAAAAATTGCAGAAGTTTTCTTATTGAACTTGGAGAGTTGATTCTTTCACGACATAATATTCCATATCCTGTTGTATTATTATCGATAGCAAGATGTGCTTGTTTTTTCCTTTTATTGTACAAGGTGAAGCAAAACGCAAAATGAACAAAAAGTCAATTTTTGTAAATGACACCCGCCATATTGGATTTTGCCATTGAATAGCGTTTTTGTGGAGCTTTCTATTGACATATAATGTTTTATAGGTTACATGAGAAAAAATTCTGAAAAATTGAGAAAACATGTTTTTTATGCAGTTTTGGGACTAGAGAAAACTAAGTAGGCTACTAGCATCAAATCTCACATATCTCGTCAATATTAATTATCTTAAAAATTTTCCGTTTAATTTGTTGATGTCACAATGAATTTCACACGTCAAGAATTAATTAATATGATATACTGTATTGGAGAAGCTGATCGAAACCCTTTATTGGCAATAAAATTGATTATCTTTTGCATTAGTATGCGACGCCACAATAATAGTATATGTGTTAAACAAGAAGACGCAGCGCGCGTCACGAATAAGTGGAATCAGATAACAAGATAATAAAACTCTACAAATTTGAACGCTAATGAGAATTTCCAAGATATTAAGTAAGATAGGCGTTTATTATTTAGAATGAAATTGCGCTAATTCTACAACATTCTGAAAACATTTAAAATCGCGTACATAAGAAAGCGTTTATTAAAAACGGGGATTCGTTCATTAGATTCATTCAGTCGATTCATTTGATTCTTAAATGCGATCGCGAAATGTTATTTTAAGTCGCGAGCTGTTGCTTTGCGAAGATAATATTTGAAATGTGCAGTAAGTATACCTTAATTTAATAATTATTACGTTGGTACAATAAATATGAAGTGATGTTTTAAATGCAAATGACATTAAAAAATGGAATTTATTAATTACAATCAAGAGGGAAAATTCTTCAATATAATACTATTTTAAAGATTTTATTAAAAGGAAGATTTAACCAAAAATGTACTAGCATCAAATCTGACATATCTTGGTTACCAATAATACCTCCTCATGCATTAAGGGACCATTGATGTCGATGATCAACAGTTCTTAACCAATGTGGATTTTCGGTTGCATAGTAATGCATATTATGCCTATTGACTGATCCGTTGCTTTTGAACGATGCCTCGTCAGTGAACAAAATGTTCGAAATGTAATAATTTTCGGCAAACACACCGTTCATTCTACTTGAAAATTGTATGCGATTCTCAAAATCATCTCCATATAGTTCTTGATGAAGTTCGATGTGATAAGGGTGGAATGGATGCTTCAATATTATATTGTTTACGCTGATTTTTGAATTATCAGTTACTAGAGCGATTTCTCTGGTGCTCAGATTCCAGTTTTCTTCTATTATCTGCAAAACTTCTAATTCGGATTCGTCGTCAATTCGTTTTGCCATTATTTGACACTTAGAATATGCAACGTTTCCAGTAGCTTCAAATCTGTCTCGCAGCTTTTCAAAGGTTACAGTTCGTGGCGTTCTCAAGTTTGAATATTTTTGATGATAGATTCAACTTGCCAATAAAGGGTTTCGATCAGCTTCTCCAATACAGTATATCATATTAATTAATTCTTGACGTGTGAAATTCATTGTGACATCAACAAATTAAACGGAAAATTTTTATGATAATTATTATTGACAAGATATGTCAGATTTGATGCTAGTAGCCTACTTAGTTTTCTCTAGTCCCAAAACTGCATAAAAACATGTTTTCTCAATTTTTCAGAATTTTTCTCATGTAACCTATAAAACATTATATGTCAATAGAAAGCTCCACAAAACGCTATTCAATGGCAAAATCCAATATGGCGGGTGCCATTTAAAAATTGACTTTTGTTCATTTTGCGTTTTGCTTCACCTTGTACAATAAAAGGAAAAACAAGCACATCGCGCTATCGATAATAATACAACAGGATATGGAAAATTATGTCGTGAAAGAATCAACTCTCCAAGTTCAATAAGAAAACTTCTGCAATTTTTCAAAGTTGATATGAATTTGACATAAAATGACTCATAAAAAGCAAACCGTCCATTGTAGACCTATAGTACCTCTATATAATTTTGATGAGCATCAAAAGAGCTTTTAGAATATGGTATCAAATCTAGGGTATTTCATTTAAAAAAACATAACCTTGGGTTGGAAACCATATTGGCACACCCTGTATATAGATGAAAATATTTTTAAATTGTGCAGCTTAGCCGTGGCTATCGTTTAAAAAAAAACTGAAGTTGATATTTTGAATAACATAAAAGTTATGGAACTTTCACGGCGGACGTGGACACCCTGTATATATATATATATATATATATATATATATATATATATTATGAAATGCTAGTAGGGGATAAAAGGGTTCTAAGGGTTGTTTTGTTGAAGGTAGTGTATGCCAAATAAAGTAAGCCGAATATCAGATCCCGTAATTGAGAAATTTATGTTTGCCGTACTTTACAAACGTTAAAGTATTTGAAATATTAGTCAAAATGTAAGTGCCAAGACGTAAAAACAATGACTTGATGACGTGATAAAACACACAGTATTCAAGGTTTTACACTGAGTTGTATGTTGAATAAGCCATATAACGTACATTTGCTAATCCAGAAATCGGATGCGTCTGTAGAAATTACACTATTCACCACGCAGATCCAGGTTTATATGTGTAACATTTCGGCATTTATTTTACTAGAATCAACCTTTGGACAAACATGTAATATCAAAATTATAAGTAATACCATTGTCATATATGATTGAATGGTTGTGCGATATTTAGGACCAATGATTGAACATTTATGTATGAAAAGGGAAAGTGCAAAAGACAAAGTATAAGGTATTAGTGACACGAACTTGGTGAGACGACGTTATTGGATGGTTTTTGTATACAATGTAATAAAGAGTAGGCATATTTAAATTGTAATTATCACCTAGGAAAAGTAAACAAAAGGTCGATTTTTAAATATTTTTGTAACCAGACGTGTTTGTAAACTGCGCTAAATTGTTTAAATATTTTTGAAGATTTAATAAATGAGTTTGAAAGTGTACGAGTTTAATTTATATGCAAGGAAGAGTAAGGATAAGCAACAGTGAATAAAATAATTGATAGCAACGACGAGTAACAAGTTTGAGAGTGGAATTAGTGCGACAGCGAACCGACGGAACATAAGTGGATAATGGAACGAGATTTATATAGGCAGAAGGCATCGAATAAGATTTATAAGCTTGAAGAAGATATTATTGGGATTGAATTGGATATGGTTTTATGTATAGCAGGGCATTGAGTGGTAAATAGAAGGAAGTATTGATTTGGAACGAGCGGATAAAGAAAGCAGTGATTTAGAACGAGAGGAGCAAGATTATAAGACAGCATTGGAGTAGCAAGAGGATTCGTACGAGATAAAGAAGATATAACACCGAAAAAATTAGCGCAGGGGAAGTAAATACAAAAGGTTATTCAAAATTCTGAATTTGGGTCATATTTATTTTAGATTTGGGAGCATCAAAATTAAGTCAACGATACCTGGAGTCTAGACGGCAGATTTCATAGTGATAGTGCAAACCTTGTAAAGACGTATACGGCGAGTAGGATTTTGAGCCAGCATTCATAGAGGCCGACAACGAAGTATAGAACAGTTGAGTACTGTGTGATATAACGTCAAAGTCAGAAATTTTGTAATAGTAATTAATTTGGCACAAGGCTACGTAGATCTTACATAAAAATTTGGCATACACAAGTGTAAATTATCAAAAGGTACAAAAACAAAAGGTAGTGCTGTTTGGTTGGTGCATTGCACATCTACTTACCACTGAACCCACGGTAAGTAGGTGGATACCCTGGAAAGTAAGAGTTTTCAAATAGTCGAGGCATATTTAACACAGTTTTTGATTTATAAACCAACCAAACGTTGCTAAAGCACGTAACATAAGATAAATACTTGCACATTATATAAAAATAATTAAATTAAAATAAAAAGGCGCAAGGGGGTTGAGCATAAGAATATATATATATATATATATATATATATATATATATATAAAAGACAAGTTATTTGCAGTCCGCAATAAGAAATAGTGTAAAGTAAGATGTATCTGTAAACAAACTCTTATGAAAATAATAAGAGTTATTGACAAATACAAATCGGGCTGGTAGTTATATAGCCATTAACAAAACATTAGCTTTATTACTTCACAGGGGAGGAAACATCCACTGACCAATGTTTTCGGTTTGTTAAGCCTCATCAGAGTGAAATAGTTCCCAAGAACCCTATGAAGTAATCGAAGCTATTATAATGATATAATTTCGAAACAATTACTGTACTATGGTAAAAGTAAATAAAACTGCCATCAGGTGATAAAACACCAACACTACTAAAGTGTGGAAGTACAGAATTGAACCGACACTACATAATAAATTTTATAGATGACTATAAAAGTACGTCTGGCATTTGAGATTTGCGGAATGTTACAGCAAAATTTATTTGCAAACGTAACAAACCTTCTCGTGGCGACACCCGGGTTCATGCCCCAAAGGCAATTCAAATAAATAAAGACACGTTATTTGCAGTCCGCAATAAGAAATAGTATAAAGTAAGATGTATCTGTAAACAAACTCTTATGAAAATAATAAGAGCTATTGACAAATACAAATCGGGCTGGTAGTTATATAGCCATTAACAAAACATTAGCTTTATTACTTCACAGGGGAGGAAACATCCACTGACCAATGGTTTCGGCTTGTTAAGCCTCATCAGAGTGAAATAGTTCCCAAGAACCCTATGAAGTAATCGAACCTATTAAAATGATATAATTTCGAAACAATCACTGTACTATGGAAAAAGTAAATAAACATAGTTCATAGTACAGTGATTGTTTCGAAATTATATCATTTTAATAGCTTCGATTATCATAGGGTTCTTGATTTTCACTCTGATGAGGTCAACGAAACCATTGGTCAGTGGATGTTTCTCCTGAATAATAAAGCTAGTTTTGTTAACTATATAATATGCGTTATTTCTACCGATTTTCAATGTTCGTTACTAATCGTTAAGTTATAATAACATACCGTGTGTCACATCGGTGGTCGTTGACGGGTAATCGTTAACGTTCGACTGAATAACATCACCGATTTTCAAGTCTCTAGTGAGTTATTTACCTTTGTCTGTTGTTACTTACTGTTCATGCCCATAGTAACTAAAATAAGAATTTGCGCAAAAGTTCTTTTTATCAACGTTTGCGTTCCACCAAAATCTAAAAATGACCCTAAATTAAAGGTATTGCTTATTTTTAACATATTTGAAAGGTCGCCGAGTTGCTTAGCCGATAACTGTTCTAACTAATTATGCTCTGAAAGCTCTGAACGATATAATGCACTTTGAGGTTTTTTCGTTATTTGCTAAAACAAATACAAGGATATTTATTAAGGCGCCAAGTTAAAAACAAATAAAGTACCTTCGAGTTTTTCGAATTGACTAAAAATGGAAAACGGAAGATAAAAGAAATAGTATTCCTGGAAGCAGTTATAGATAGGCTTATTTCCGTTTATCACAACATACAGTGTTTTCAGTACGAGTGTATGGGGTTGCAGATCACGCGCAAGCCTCCGTTCCGGATCTACAAGACTCCAGGAAACACTCTAAATAAATCTTGCTGACCCCTGTCTACATTATTCATGCGGTCAGACTGCAAACGCATTGACAGGAACGCCGCCTTCACCCAGGGTAGTTTGCCCTTTGTCATTTCTCTAATTTACGTATAAATAGCTGTTGAATCACTCAATATTCTTAGGTTATTATGGACATTTCCTGCAACAATTTGTCCTGTAAGCAAATATTAGTTTTAGAAATTCCTTGTTTGTATGCAGAGAAGCGTACGGATAAACAGTGTAATATTTGCAGACGTATCATCCTTCTACCGTTATAATCATCAGTTGTATCTGCAGCGCCAGCACTGGTAATTTAGTCATTACCGGAGTCCTGCAGTTTCCATACTGCTTCGTTAGCAGTTTCTCACTCGTTTTACTGTGTTTTGCAAGTATCTCTCTTGGGGAATTGTTTACAATATCTTAAGATTGGTTGGCTCCGTGAGTATAAAGCTTGTTACGGAAGCATATAATATTACAGCATTTCAGCAGAAACTTATCTACGTTATACTCGTCATGTAAATGGTGTAATTGGATATGCTATAGAACGCAGTGCGTTCTACAGAATGCGTGGAATGTGTGTCATTTATTTACCCAACAAGATTGTAATCAGTTTTGGTCTACGTGTCGAACACGACATTATGAATCATACACAAACTCCCGCAAAAGAAACATTTGCTTTTTGCGTGTCTGAAAACTATTAATAAATAATTTCAGGTGGAACAAACAGACCTTAAATTTGGTAGGAACATACAATTTCACCACCTTTCAGAACAAAAGCGATAATCATTATTTATTTGGTGAAAATATATGAACAAACTGGAGATATAGATTAACAAGTGTTCGGATAAGATGGAAAATCAGATGGATGGATCTGGTTGTTTCGTTTGTGGACGAATACCTTTCAAGGAATTGTACTTGTAGTATTCCTGAGTTGTGAGTTATAACTGCAAGTAGTCGAGCCATCATTGTTCTTTTATTAAAATATAGTCAAATCAACAAGTGTGTAACGACTCAATTAATGTAAATACCCAAAAAACGCCGTCCAAATCAATAGCGGGAAGGGTAAGAAAACAGAGTTGCAGAAAGGCGGTTTGTAGAGAGATTGTTACTGCATTGACGTGAAATACCTGAATTTATTTTACTCTACAAAAGTGAAGTGACGCAATAACTAAATAGTAGACCAACCAGCTTCAGTGGTAAGGGTGGGTTCTATAAATGAATGCAAATCTTTTTAGGTGTATACAGGTTTCAACACTTTCACCAAATAATCTTACATCTACCTCGAAAGTATTTATCAACTTACTTACACTTACACATAACCTAAAAAGAGTAGGTAAGACAGACAGGGCTTACAGGGCAGTTAAAAAGCTTTTCGGGGAAGATAGGAAAAATATAATGGTATTAAAGATGAGAATAATGAGCTTCTAATAAATAAAGTTGAGGTAGCAGATAGATGGAAAAGATATTTAGCAGATTTATATAAGGGAGACGATATGGATGAGTTAGAGAACAACCAAAAAGAAGATGTAGAAATAGGGTTCTGAATATTAAGAAAGGAATTTGATAGAGCTGTTAGGGATCTTAAGCTAAATAAAGCGCGGGGGATAGACGATATTCCCGCAGAATTAATAAAATATGCAATTCAGAAAACTTTAGACAGATTATATGAACTAGTAAAAGCAATATATGACACAGGTGAGGTCCCAATAGATTTCGAAAAAATATTATTATCCCAATCCCAAAAAAGTCCAAATCTGATAGGTGTGAGATTTTTAGAACGGCTAGTTTAACTTCCCACGCTTCCAAAATACTAACAATAATAATTAAAAATAGAGTAGAAGCTTTCACTGAGAATTATTTAGGCGAAGACCAATATGGTTGGCTTATTGGGGGGGGGGGTGATAAAGGTGATATAAATATGCTAATTACAGGGAAGGACCAATTGCTTTTTTGTAGCAATACCGATTGGCGGTGGAGCGGTTATGTAATAACTAAAAAACAACTACACCAAACTACTGAATAAAGGGTATAAATACCTTAAAGCCTGTGCCGCTGTGGGCAATAAACGTTCACACACAAAAGCTTTTGACGGACAACCAAAAACACGCACGATTGGGTGTCGATGTCGCTTTCAAAAAGCTCTCACACAACCGTCTTCTGCAAGGGTTCGAATGCGACTGTCTTCTTCAACGCACTTCCACTGTCGGTATATAAAATGTTTCACTCAAACTGCAGGACACCCGCACCAATAGTATTCATTGTCACAAACACCAATAAATGTAAGATGATGACGTAACATACCGCCCACCAAATTCATAGAATTTTGAAAAGGAGGGAAGTAGGTTGGGTGAAGGAAATCACATGGGATTTGACCTTGCTAGGAAAACAGGTAACGAAAGATAGGGTGATACACTACAGCGAGCGATATTACCAACTATGCAAAATATATATATATATATATATATATATATATATGAAAATAAACAAATATGTAAAAATAATATACTACTATACATGTAAGAAATGTGTATATACATCTAAACATAAAAATAAAATTAAAATACCGGTAGCGGCGCTAGTTTGACCGAAGGTCGTTTTAATGTGCCATGTGCAGTTTTGATCTGGGTAATACGTGCTGCCGGTAGGTCTCCCATAGGAGGAGTTACCAGGACCGGTTTGGTACGAAAACATCTATGACATAATGATAAATAATTTCTGATTGAATTTTTAATAGAAAGGATCCAGAAATTCTATTGGATAAGATACGCTGTGGTATTAACACCGGGATGGCAATACCTTTCATGAGTTGACCGAATGATAAGTTCGGTTAATCGGTGCCGCTGAGGCAATAATGCAGGAAACTTTTCGAAATAGGAAAGCGAAGAATGTGTCAAGCGCCCACCTACTCTTAAGATGTTTTGTGGATCAACAAATGGAGAAAGTTTTCGCAAGCTTTTAGGTAATTTACGGTTTGCCTTGATCGAAACTATTTCCTTTGAAAATGTAACATTTTGTACATGCCGAACGATAATCATGAGAGCATTGTGTAATTCAATGTCTGTTAAGGGACCCGCATGACGTTGAGCCATGGGTTTAGAAAATCTATAAATGTAAGCCACGATGCCTTGGATTTTATATAACGATGAAAAGCGACTTAGTAAAGTGTCAATGACGTTTGGATCTGTTTGAGCGACAAATGTTAGGATCTTCTTTTCCGTAGTTACCTCAGCAATTGAGGTTGACAATGTTGGTTGAGGCGGCCACGAGTCACTAGGGTAGTGAAGCCATTCAGGCCCCGCCCACCATAGCGAACATGAAATAACCGCGCTTGGCATTAATCCCCGAGATGCAGGATCAGCCGGATTATGCGAAGATTTAATATAAAACCATCGGCTAGGTGCAATGATCTCTTGAATGTGGCTAACACGGTTTGCCACAAAAGTTTTCCAACGAAAAGGTGGAGAACGTATCCACGCTGAAACATCGGAGATGTCAATCAAGCCTTGATAAGACCGAATGGTAAAGGAAAGTAAATCGGTTAATAAAACGGCGGCACATAATTCCAAACGTGGAATTGAAATGCGCTTAATTGGAGCTACTTTTGTTTTAGCGGTTACAAATTGTACAGTTATTTCTCCAGTAGTTTGATTTATGAACTGGAAATACACTACCGCTGCATACCCTACCTCGCTAGCATCGCAAAACCCATGCAAATGACAAGTAAAAGGATCCGAAGGGGGTAAACAACGTGGTAACTTTAATGACGATAATAACGGCAACTCTTCTTGATACTGCTGCCATTGAGACGAAATGTCTGCTGGTGGGATGTCATCCCAATTTAAACCTAACATCCACAGATGCTGGATTAGGCGTTTTGCAAAAAGTGTTAGTGGGGCTAAAAAACCTAATGGATCATATATTCTGGCAACTTGTGAAAGTATGTTGCGCTTTGTACATATTGGGTTTAATGGTTTAACCCGAAATGAGAAAATATCTTCTGTAGGTGACCATTGAAGACCTAATATTTTTATTGATTCGTCAGAATCGAAATCGAGAGAAGTATATTGGCAAAAATCTGACGGAATGCCTTCCAAAATAGAAACTGAATTAGAACTCCATTTTCGAAGTTCAAAACCAGCCAAATGTAAAAGTCGAATAAGTTGATCTTTAATTTCGCCGGCCGATTGTATAGAATCTCCACCGGCGACGAAATCGTCAATATATATATTTGACCGTATAGCCTCAGCGGCTAACGGAAACCTTTTGCCTTCGTCAATGGCTAATTGCTGAAGAGTTTTTAATGCTAGATAAGGCGATGACTTAATACCATAGGTCACTGTATTAAGCTGATAAGTCTGAATGGGTTCTTCTGCGGAGAACCGCCAAACAATCAATTGAAACTCTCGATGTTTTTCGGTAACCAAAATTTGTCGATACATTTGGCGAACATCACAAGTAAAAACGAAACGATGAGAGCGAAATTTAAGTAAGATTGACGAAATGTCATTTTGGAGACTAGGTCCAGCCAATTGAGTGTCATTAAGTGACACGTTGTTTTTAGCCTTTGCAGAGGCGTCAAAAACCACACGAATTTTAGAAGTATGACCTTCCTCTTTAAACACAGGGTGATGGGGTAAAAAATAATTATCGTTCCCAACGGGCGGAGAATCGAGTAATGCCATATGACCCGCATCAAGATAGTCCTGCATGAAATTGTTGTATTGGGCGCGTAGCTCCGGTTGAGCATGCAATTTGCGCTCCAACGAAAATAGTCTTTTTTTAGCCATCTCAAAGCAATTATCAAAAACGGGCAAAGTATCGTTGAACGGTAACGCAACAATAAAACGACCGCTAGGGTCACGAGAAAACGTGTTTTCAAAAATCAAATCTGCCTTTTCTTCTTCTGGAGAAGTATAAGGCTTGGATGGCAACTCTTCTATCTCCCAAAACCGCCTTAGGGTCTGGTCGATAGGATCTTCTACAGAAGTAAAAAATGCTTGAACAGTGTCAGACTGCAAGCTTTTTGTGGGACCAATAATAGTCAAACCAAAATTGTATTTATGGCGGCAGGCTGAAGAAATTTGCCATGTATAACACCGCCATTGATGATGAACGGATAAACATCTGCTCCAAGGAGCATGTCAATAGTTCCTGGAGAGTTCCAGGTCGGGTCTGCAAAGTGCAGGCCGCATAAGTGTTCCCAATTATTAGGAACTTCAACGCTAGGTAATTTGCCAGATATTGACGAAAGCACAAAAGTTGTGACTTCTAGAGATTTTTCAGAGTCTAACATAGAGCGAATGGTGCAGCTGACGGCACCCCTATTGACTGCTGAAGTTGTCTGTCCAAGTCCATAAATCGGAACTTGTGAACGTATGCGTGGAAGCCAAAGTTTGCTCACGCAATCGTCTCGAATAAAGCTAGCTTGGGAGCCAGGATCTAAGAGTACCCTGATCTGTTTGTATCTACCAGAACGATCTTGAACTTCCACAACAGCAGTGGAGAGTAAGACAGTAACCCCAAGATTTGGATTCGTCTGTGAAGACAAAGCATTTGCCGGGATAGGAGAGGCGGACTGCGTCCTATTGGCATTTTTATGCATAGGTGTAGCGATCGGTTCAGCTGAACGGCTAGAAGCAGGTTGCGGTTCAAAATGTAGCAAGGTATGATGCGGCTTGGCGCAAGTTCGACAGGAATTATAAGATTTGCATTGCATGGACGCATGGTCTGTTCGTAAACAATTTAAACAAAGGCGTAAGCGTTTGACAATGTCGAAACGTTCTGTCGGAGTTTTCTTTAGAAACGATTGACATCTATAAATTAAGTGATTGCCTTTGCAAGAAGGACAATGGTGCGAAAATGAATTCTTTGAGTCACTGGAGCTACTTGGTGTGTCCAGTGAGACTACGTTAGAAGAAACTCTTGGTTTAAACTGAAACGCTGAGGATTTCTTAGGCACTGATGTGTGAGATGTATGGACCGTCGTCGAATAAGAAACAGGTGCGGTTGAAGAAAAGGTTTCCAACGCTGCACATTGTTGAGTTAAAAAATATCTCAAATCCTCGAAATTAGGTATTTGCTTCGGATCCGATTGGAGTTCGAAGCGTTTTCTAGTGAACGGATCGAGTTTTTCTAAAAGACAATCGACCAGAATAAAGTTCCAATGTTCAGTGAGAAACTTTAAGTTAGTTACAACAGCAAGGTTCTCTGAAAAACAATCAATAAGTGCCCTAAGTTTCTTAGGGTCTTCTGATTTTAAAGGTGGAAAGTCTTTCATAGCTTTCCAATGCAAAGTTGCCAATAAACGCGGATTGCTAAATCTCTCACGCAAGGCGTTATATGAAATGATAAAATTATCTCCTGAAATGGGTACCGATTTAATGATTTTCAAAGACTCCCCGCTACAGCAACTGATAAGATGATTTAGCTTTTCGATATTGGACAGCGAAGCGTTATTATAGACCAGACTGTCAAATAAATCGATGAAAGATGCGAATTCAGTTACCTCATTATTAAAAAGTGGGAGCTTTAACGGTAACAATTTTGATCCCGAGCTGCTTGGAGGATTTTCAATGATTTGTGGTGCTTTCATTTCTTGCATCGTTTCGAGATGCAGCAGTATGCAATAATAAGCGGAATCTACTTCCTTCCGTAAAGCGTTGTAATTTAATGATTCTGCCTTGTCACAGGAGGCTAAGACAGCAACTAAAATTGTATTGAAATTTCTGTAAAGGTCATTTACTCCCCTTGTTTGAATAAGGAACAACGTTTTTAAAGTTGGGTCACTTTGTATAGCGTTACTAAGCTCCAACATTTCTATAACGCGTGTTTTAAGCAATTCTAGCTCGGCTACCTGAATTTTCTTGGGAGCCATTCTGAAAGGCCTACACTATAAAAAATGCTGTAAAACGGTAAAGCTCAAGTGCACTGAGAAATATTAAAATATTATGAGTTGTTCAAGGCACGAAAAGGTAAGATAGCGTATAAACCAATAAATCACGTTTTATGACTATTAGCCTGCAATGTGGTCTTAAACGAGACGTCGAAACCAAGGGTTTGTCAAACAAAGCGTAAAGATAAGATTTACAGTTCAAAGGCGGCCTTTACATCAAAGCTCACAGGAACGTTTAAACATGTGGCTTAACATATTTGCCGAAAGATGCAGCTTTACAACCTTATTACTCCTGCAAATGTGTTCAATATTTTAGGTTTACAAACCGAGCAGGTTTGTGTGTAATACAAAAACGTGCAATGGCTTTTAAATGCAAATTAACAAATTTTATATTAAGGATTTGTTTGTAATTAAAACGCTTGCTGGTTTTAATTACGGCGAAATCACTTAATTTAGTCTAACGAAAGTATGTAGCTAATATTGTACATATTTTAACCCGCTAAATATGGAGCTTGAACACAAATTTAAAGCTAAAATAATTACTTAAAAGCTCGCTGGTGTGCAAAATGATATTTAATTTAGGACATGCGTATAAAACCATAAGACTAGTTAATCCGGATCGTATTAAGGACCAATGGATTAATGGGATTAAGGAGATGATATAAATATGCTAATCACAGGGAAGGACCAATTGCTTTTTTGTAGCAATACCGATTGGCGGTGGAGCGGTTATGTAATAACTAAAAAACAACTACACCAAACTACTGAATAAAGGGTATAAATACCTTAAAGCCTGTGCCGCTGTGGGCAATAAACGTTCACACACAAAAGCTTTTGACGGACAACCAAAAACACGCACGATTGGGTGTCGATGTCGCTTTCAAAAAGCTCTCACACAACCGTCTTCTGCAAGGGTTCGAATGCGACTGTCTTCTTCAACGCACTTCCACTGTAGGTATATAAAATGTTTCACTCAAACTGCAGGACACCCGCACCAATAGTATTCATTGTCACAAACACCAATAAATGTTCGATGATGACGTAACAATGGTTTTCGTAAAGACAGAGGAACTAGAAAACCGATACTAATGATTAGGGTACTTATCGAAAAAAGGCTACAAAAAATAAAAAGGTTCATTTCGCGTTTGTAGATTTAGAAAAAGCATTTGATAGGGTTAATTGGATTGTTATGTTCAGGATTTTGCGAAAAATAGGAATCTCTCATAGGGATAGAAAAATTATTTACAGTCTATATAAGAACCAAAGTGTAGTAGTTAGATTTGATGAAATAGAAAAGGAAACTAAGATTAGAAATGGCGTTAGACAGAGCTGTATACTATCTCCCTTGATTTTTAATGTCTATATTGAGGAAGCTTTAAACTTAGCTAGAGAGAGAGAGAGAGAGAAAGAGAGAGAGAGAGAGAGAGAGAGAGAAAGAGAGAGATAGAGAGAGAGAGAAAAGAGATAGGTATTAGTGTACAGGGACACAAAATAGACATGTTACGTTTTGCAGATGATGTAGCTCTTATAGCAGAGTCTAGAAAAGAGTTTGGAGAGTTTTTAAATATTTTAGTTGAGATACTACAGAGTAACTATAGTATGAGAATTCATTCAGAAAAGACAAAGATAATGATAAGTGAGTTACAGCCGAGTTCTAAACCAAAATTCAAAATAGGTAATTCCGAGTTGGAGAAGGTAGATGAATTTTTCTATTTAGGTAGTATAATTACAAAGGACGGACGTAGCAGAAGGGATATAGTAGCTAGAATAGCTCAAGCTAAAAAAATGTTTTTTAAAAAGAAAGACTTACTAATACCTAATAGTATTAGTTTGGATAATAGAAAAAGTTTCTTAAAGTCGTACGTATGGAACGTTCTACTATACGGTAGTGAAACTTGGACAATTAAAGAAGTAGATAAGAAAAAGATAGAAGCTTTTGAAACTTCGTGTTATAGGAGAATGTTAAAGATTAGTTGGACTGATAGAGTAACAAACGAGGAAGTTTATAGAAGGATAGGTGAGAAACCCTGTATGTGAAAACAATTAAAGGTCAGGAGAGATAGAATGATAGGGCACCAGTTAAGACATGAGGGACTATTTAGTAAGGTCTTAGATTATAGACTACCAAATAAAAATAGAGTAGGAAGGCCTAGACAAAGCTATATTAGTCAAATTATTAGAGATGGCATGTTGGTAGCGATTCCTTCCTTAAGCCTTACCATAGCATTTAACTTAATAAACGTCTCCATGCTCACAATTAGTTAGCGGTCTGGCATGTTGGCAGCGATTCGTTACTTAAGCCTTACCATGACATATAATTTAATAAACGTCACGATGACATAATTCACAATTAGTTAGCGGTCTGGCATGTTGGCAGCGATTCGTTGTTTAATCCTTACCGTAACATATTTTTTGGAGGGGATAACTAGGTAATATTTCATTTCCTTATAAATGGGAATCACGTAAACATGTTGGAGTTCTTTAACAACCATCAGGTTGCTAATATCTTTGTAGAGCCGGTATATAGAAAAAAGATAGAAGAGTATAGAAAGACTTAGACCAAGCTCTAATAGTCAAATTATTAGAAATTTAGTTTCTGAAGGGTATGTAGAACTTTTTAGATTAGCACAGAATAGAATAGAAGTTAGAGCTACGTCAAACCGATCTTAAGTAAGGTCGAAAACCAAATGATGATGTTCAATCAATTGATCCCCTGATAATGCCTCGTGCATTTGACATAATCATGCCTGCTCAAATGACCTTTCACTATTTCCGGCCTGTTCGGTGATACACTTGGACATTGTGTATATTTTCATTTTCACTTTCTTCGTCCACACTTCGTTGCAAATCTAATAATATAGCTATCCCATGAAACAAAACAGCATAACTCACAAATTAAAATAATTTTCGCCGTCATGCTCAGGCTTACGAACTGTAAAGGTTCCGACCCCACATCTTCTATAAAATCCGCCACATAAACTTTTGTCATCAATTTTGAACTTCATATTTTTTTTCAAAATGTAATACTACATTGTACTTAGTGACCCAATCTGTTCCTAAAATTACAGAAATGTTTATACTGTTTACAATCAAAAAACACAATAATAGGTATTATTTCCCTAGCAACCCTAACATTTATTAACGGCTGTCTTTTATCTTTAGTAATTTTATCAGTAACACTTTTGATTGATATCCCATTTACAGGCGGAATCAAGATATCTTTATTATTACTCTCTAAAGATTGCAGTTTTTTTTCAGACATTATACTAACAATGTAACAGTTTTTTTGACCACTGCAGAACGTCAATGAATTTTTAGTTTCACAAAACTTTTGTCTAGTCATTTATATCACGTAAACAATTTTTAAGTAAATAAATACCAGTATTGGTATTATGAGGTCTAACCGCCATACAGAAATGTTAGTTTGGTTGCTATCATCAGGCGTTAGTTGTTAGTATGAAAATTATCAAGGCCAAACAGCTTTCCTGTTTCATGCATATTGCATCAGCGCTCACTAGAGCTAGAACTTTCGTCGAGAACCAACATGGAAACCCAAAGGATTCTAGCATGTAATTTGCGTCTGGCCTTGTGCCGTAGTTGAGCCCTAGTGTGCTGAACACTAGGCTTAGTGTTTTTAATAATGGTAAGCAGTTAAAAATAAGTTACTACTAGACCAACTAAATAATTTTGTTGTAGCGCTCTATTAATAACTCTATTAATAACTCTATTAATAAATCTATTAATAACTCTATAAATAACTCTATTAATAATTCTTTTGATAATTCGTTTGATAATCTTTTTGATAGTTTTTTGGATATTTTTTAAAATAGCTCTTAAAATGTATCTTAAATAATTTCGTAAAAGTTTCAATTGAATATGTCTTACAACGCTTCGTTAAAAAACTTTTAATTAAATACTTTTGAAATGCCCCGTCAAATCTTCAATTAAATATTTATTTTATAATTCCCCTGCAAATGTAGAGCAAAAACTTTTTAAGAAATCGTTTTGTATATCAATTGTAAGGCTTCTCCGTATATTCATTTGTTAGAATGAACCCGCCTTACCTGGTTTTATAAAAATAAGGCAGTCTGAAAGCTGTGTTTCAAAACGATTTTAATTCTACTTTTGCATCTACGAGTACCAAGATATAGTTCATGCTTGTCAACGTCGCGATACGAAAATATCGATCCAGTATGAACGTCCTTCAACCTTACGATGAAGAGTTGATTTAATGAAATGTTCTGCAAGGAAGCAATATGTTTGGATTTTAAAGAAACATTCTACAAAGTACGTAGAAATTTTTATGGTTTGGAACTAAAGTCCGATAGTGAATTGAAATGGTCTTTTTGAAGTTGCGAGTGTGAAATTACAAGTAATTAGGAGGACAACTATACGATGGTAGTTATTTTAGTCAATATCTACACACAGTAGAACATCTAAGTTTTGTATTGGATTTTGGTTGGTCCAGTTTGTGCGTATAAGAAAAACGCATAAAGTTCTTATGGTCCGGTCCAAGGATCACGCAGCTGATTGTGTCCTGTATAACATCTGGATTCTACGTCAATTGTTTTCCGAGGAACGTAAACTAACTAAAAATTGGTCATGCTACTTAACTATAAAAACTTACTTACTAATAATTGTCCATTGTTTGAGGGTTGGTTTTCCAAGGTAGAACAGTTCTTAATTTTGGGAAGAGAATCTCGCTTGTTGCTTCTGTTTGTCTTGTGGTTTTCTAGACAATATGGAAAACTCTTGTGGTTTTCTACAATGCTAGAATCACAGAGTGGTTTGATGCAATGAATAAGAAACGATGTAAATTAATCTATTAAATATGGAAAAACATTAAATTATGACATACATGTTTTATAAAAATACTGCAACTGACATATGTATATAAAATCAACAACATTTCTTTGGAAACCAAGCAACATAATCAAATTAGAAAAAACGCACCCTGCAAAGGTTTTAAAATAAACAATTATTTTCAACACTTCCCCTAATTGTTTAGTTTTTATATCGTTAAAGCAATCCGAGAAGATTGTTAACTTGAACCAAACGGCAACGTTCCAACCCTTTCGTTAACCCGTCTGCGGCTTGATTTTTTGTTTCCACATATGATACTTTAAGTTGACCGTCTTGAACCTTTTTGCGGACGAAGAAATAACGAATTTCAATATGTTTTGTACTGCGGTGCAGCTCTGGGTTCTTGATAACTTGAATTGCACTTTGGTTATCGATATTAATAACAGGAACTTTATTATAATTGACTAACTCGAAGAAAAGTCGCTTGATCCACATGGCATGTTTAGCAGCTTCACAACTTGCCACGAATTCCGCTTCCATTGTGGATAGAGCGATATCAGATTGTTTCCTGCTCATCCAGCAGATTGCTGCGTCACCATACTTAAACAAAACTCCACTGGTAGATTTCCGATCACTACCACTGGCGAAGTCTGCATCGCTGTAGATTTCAAGCTGGTCATGGCCATGGCGGTAAGTGAGTTGATAGTCCTTTGTACCTGCAAGGTATCTAAGAATCCGCTTAACACCAATCCACGTATGACTAGTTGGTTTTTCGACAAATCTTGACCAGTAGTTCACTGCAAACATAATATCTGGGCGAGTGCAATGAGCCAAGTACATTAATCGACCAATGACTTGTCGATAAGGAACATCTACAGATACTTCACTGTCACTGTCACAAGACAAGGGTTTACTAATTGGAGTCATAACTGGCTTACAGTCATCCATTCCAAACATTGTAAGAGTATGCTCAATGTAACCCTTTTGATGGACAGTAATTGAACCATCACTATTATGCTGAATACATAGTCCGAGATAATGTAAATCTTCACCAATTGTGATTTTAAACTCTCGTTTCAGCTCCTCAAGAAACTTCTTTGCCGTTTGTTCGGTTGTAGACAATACTAAACCGTCATCAACATAGATGGCTATCATCAGTTTTTCACCATTGTAATAGCCTATAAACAAACACGGGTCAGACATACTTTGTTTGAGCCCATATTTCAATAAAACTGATGTGAATTTTGAATTCCAGCAACGGGAAGCTTGTTTCAAACCATATAGACCTTTTTGAAGTAAACACACACGGCCAGAGCCATCATTGTAGCCATCAGGTTGCTCCATGTAAATCTCCTCCTGAAGATCTCCATAAAGGAACGCGGTTTTACATCAAACTGACGCATTTTCATACCTTTGCAGCTGCTATACTAATGAGTGACCTGATTGTATCCATCCGTGCTACTGGACTAAAAGTTTCTTCATAGTCAATGCCAGCTCTCTGGGTAAACCCTTTTGCTACAAGTCGAGCTTTATAGCGACCAATACTTCCATCTGCATTTACCTTGACCTTATAAACCCATCGACTTTTAACTAGTTTTCGATTTTCTGGAAGCTTAACCAGTTTCCATGTTTTGTTTTCATTTAGTGAATCCATTTCATCATCCATAGCACTTTTCCATTGTGATGACTCATTTGACTCTATTGCTACACTATACTTGGTCGGTTCATCATAGGAAATAAGAACCTCATCTTCATCATCACAGCCATCATAGTAGCGAGCGGGTTTCTTCAACATATTACGATTTCGCAGTTGCCGTGTGCCTTCATGATGTTTAGATTCTATAGGTGCAATGTTGTCGCTTAACGAAGTATCATCTGGTTTCACTACCACAGGAGCATTAGTTTGGAACCATGAACTAGAGGAGGACATATTTACAATAGTTGATTGTTCAACTGTCACTTCTGTTGTAAATTTGACATCTTTTGATATGCGTACTTGATTTTTGTGTGGTACATAAACACGATATCCGTCATAATCACCGTGATAACCAACAAAAATACCTTTGTCTCCTTTTCTATCAAATTTCTTTCGATTTTGCTTAGGAACATGTACATAGCATTCAGTTCCAAATATCTTTAAGTGGTCAAATTTCGCCTTTCTTCCATACCACAATTCATATGGCGTTTTACCACTAACTGATGTATTACCTGTCCGATTAAGAACGTACATGGCAGTATTTACCGCTTCAGCCCATAGCTTTTTAGATAAATTCTTTGTATGGATCATGGATCTTGCTGATTCACATAGGGTACGGTTTTCACGCTCAGCAGCACCATTTTGCTCCGGAGTATACGGGGCCGATTTCTAAAAATGATACCATTATCAGCAAGTAGTTTGTGGTACTCAGAATTCTCATATTCTTTACCACCATCTGACAACATTGTTTTTATCACATGTCCACTTTGTTTAGCATGAGCAATAAATTCACGAGTCCGATCAATAACTTCAGATTTTCTTTAATAAAATATACCATGCGAAATTTGGAGTAGTCATCTTTGAACTCCACATAGAGTCGCTTACCAGATAGTGAAGGTACATCCATTGGTCCACAAACATCAGTACTGACAAGTTCACACACTTTAGTTGTACGATTGGGCCTAGATCTATAAGACGAACGATGTTGTTTACCGTAAACACAACCTGCGCAGAATTCGTTATCCTCATTCACATCAATACCCTCTAGGCGCAGAAACGACTTGACATGACGTTTGTTTTGATGAGCTAACCTTTCATGCCACATCTGCAATTGCACATCTTCACTTAAGTTAACCTCGCAGGTAGAAGATGTGTTTGAAACGTTCGCTTTAATTGCTAGTTTGTATATTCCATTTACCTTTTGCCTGTTACAATTGTTTGACTGGATCGTGTGATAGAGCACTTTCCACCAACATAGACACAACTACAGCCTCGAGCTGTGACGACTCCAACAGATACAATGTTTTTGACGATTTTTGGAACATACCAAACACCACGTAGCCAGATTACTTTCCATTTATTACCTATTTTTGTTTGAACTTGAATGTCACCCTCTGCAAATGCATAGATAGCTTCTGAATTACCTACTCGAACAACTCCAGGGACCTTTAGTAAGGTGAGCGATTGAAACCATTCTCGCCTATTACATAGATGACGGGACGCTCCTGAATCCAGAATCCACTCTTCAGATACAGTCGACGTTGATTCAAGTATGTAGCAGTTAGTCGAGTCAGAAAGTGTACATTCAACTAAAATTCCTTCTTGAACTGGTTTTTCACTAAATTGTTGCTGCTGCTTACGCTGTTTATATTCAGCGTGTTTCTTCAAAGCTTTCTCATTGGTACAGTCTTTCATTATGTGACCAAATTTTTTACAGGCAAAACATTGAATTGATATTTTCCTATGACGTCGGCTATTGTTTTGCTTAGACTCGCCCACTTTTGGATCACTCTTCTTTGTCTTAAGATACATAGCATCTGTAACCGACTCACCGCCATCGCGATTTTTTAGAGAGAGCTCCTTAAGACATAGTCGCTCAAGCAGTTTTTGCATTGTTTGCTTTTCTTTAGGCATTGCAGACCAGGTGTCCTTAAACTCAAAATACTCTTGAGGCAGTGTATTCAAAATACGATTTATAACCACTGAGTCAATTACTTCTTCCACCGTCATAGAGCCAACTTCGTCTTTGATTTCTTTTGCAATACTTTCTATGGCATGGCAATGCGTGGCAATGTTAACGCTGGGATCTTTCACATAAGTGAACAATTTCGTATAGAGTAGATCTAACCGTTGTCCAGAGCGTTGTTCATAGATGCTCAGAAGTTTGTCCCACATAGAACTTGCATTTGAACAAGTTGACAACATTGAACACAAATCCTCACTGATCGAAGTACGGATTAAGATTTGGGCATCCAAATCTGTATCCACATATTTCAATTTTGCAGTTTCATAGGTTGAACTTATGGTTGCATCAGCATCAGGTGCGGGCATGGTAGGCTCACTGTCTTTGTACGTAGGTAGTATTGCCTCGTAGATATGCTTCCGCTTTAACATCAACACGATGTTGGTTTTCCATATTGTCCAATTTTCAGCTCCACGAAGTAGATTAATTTTTTACTCGATCTAATTCCATAATTACATCAAAACTTATAACGCATAGATGATACGTAACCTGGGCCCATAACCTCTTGTGGTTTTCTAGACAATATGGAAAACTCTTGTGGTTTTCTACAATGCTAGAATCACAGAGTGGTTTGATGCAATGAATAAGAAACGATGTAAATTAATCTATTAAATATGGAAAAACATTAAATTATGACATACATGTTTTATAAAAATACTGCAACTGACATATGTATATAAAATCAACAACATTTCTTTGGAAACCAAGCAACATAATCAAATTAGAAAAAACGCACCCTGCAAAGGTTTTAAAATAAACAATTATTTTCAACAGTTTGTAATGTTTAAGAAAATTGACTGGCACACGAACTCGGCAGAATTTTGACAATATCACTTACTTGTGCGTCACACGCCTACAAGTTTTCTAATTATTTATCTTGCATCACTATAAATCCGCGAACATATGGGCATAACCCTCGCGAAACTGGAAGAGTAATACTTCTTTCCAATTTTTGCTAACGTGATACGAAGTGGAATATTCTGTCTGTCATGCCGGAGAAACGCTACCCGAAAACTACGTTTCTCTCTACTTCTTAACCACGGTCGGCCCCATTGGAAAAACTCCCTGTCTTTGGCTAAAGCCTTCAAATATATAGACTATTCCTATCCTAATAATTATGAGCGTCATTTTCTGTTATCCAATGACTGAACAGAACCTCCCACAAAACAGATTTCAGAAACCAAATCCAACCCCTTTTTAGATGAGAGTCACGGAAGCAATTATTTTTCCCAAGGGTTTAAATTACTTATTTTACCTTCTACGAATTACTTAATTATTGCAATGTGGAACCTACTTATGGCGGCCGTAGTCTGGCATTAACAAAGACCGGCTAACCTACTTGAGCCGAAATGGATTTTAAATACAATGGATGTCTCCAGACTACTTAAAATTACTTGTAATATTTGAACAAATCAATTGGAAATAGTTTCCGCTATTTATAAAAGGTTTCGTTTTTGTATAACTGCTGTCAATCAACGAAAGGTTAAGCTTTTCAAACTGAAATTGGTTTTCTTTATTTACGCTAAAAAGGTACTAAACTTTTAAGAGGTTTATTGTTACTTGGTTTATTAGGGTAGAGCTTTAAATTATGACCTGCCGCTGGAATTTACTAGCCCGAAACTATCGGTAAATGTGGTCTTTTATTACAAGGGAGACTGACTGAATGTGAAGTAATTTATTGTGGGAATTTTTGTCTATACTTTATTCAAGTTACTGAATTTTTAATTAATTAATTTATTAAATCGTTAACATTACAAAATAATGTTACATAGTATATCAACATATGATGTATTCAATGCCAGTGACTTGATAAGAATTTTAACCTATTGCTACTTGTAACATTAACATTATGAGAAAAAAATAAAGTGATATTGACATAGCAAGCCATTTGGTTTAAGGTATGCATTTAAAGCTTAACATACTCAAAAAATTGCATCATTTTTGAGGGAACAAAATTAATATCGGTGTTCCATCTCACCCTCACTTTTGGGTGACTTGGAACACACATTAAAGATAAGTTATTTGAACAAAATTCCCTACAATTGGAACAAATTTTAGCAAAAAAATATTTGTAAGAGGTTGTAAATTAATTTTAAGAAGGTACAATATTGAACATAGGTGAATATGCAGGGTAATTGCACCTAACCTTACCTATTATCATTCTAAACTTAATATTGATCCAGAGAAACCTAAATTTATTATCAAATAAACAAAAATAGTGCTTAGATAATACTTTTAATAAAAAAACATCGGCAAAAAATGTAACGTACAGTCAACATAAGTACAATAAAACATAAAATAGGCCTTTAAATCAACTCTGCAGGAATTTAAAACCCCCTCTTCTTAGTGGCATTAAAGTTTTCATTTTTTCTCTTACTTGATTTATAGAAATGGAAGAAATATGAAGTACGTTTGGATATATGTATGCATTTTCAATTTTTCTGCATGGACGAAGAAAACTGCACTCGATGGAGTCATGTAATTTTCCTAATACTCTCCCCATAAAATTTCCTTTTTATTAGTGCGAACACTTACAAATTCCACCAACAAAAAATCATCGATGTTTATGTTTTCAATATCTAATTCAGAAGAGTCTTTAACACTCTCCTCATTTTCAGCTGCACTTGTCTGTGAATGATTTTCCTTATCACTAGTACTGCTCTCGTTAACTTCAACTAGCAATTCATTGCTTTCTTGGATATTCTCCAAAGTTCCACTTTGACCAGGTTTAATATTAATTTTTCGTCGTTTTGTGGCTTTTGATATTCCATTTCCTAATCGAGCTTCACGGAACATATCCTTCATTCTTTCTGCTATTAATAAAACATTCACTATTTCTTCCCGAGGCAATTTTTTAGAACCTTTTCTCTATCAATAGGGCATTTGTCAGTCGCTTCAAATCCTGCCTTAATGTTCTTTTCGTTTGAAACCGATATTTTTCAACAGTACTTTTTAAATTCTTGGGAAAATGTCGTTTTGAAAAGGTCCTTTACTATTTTTCTTGCAAGTCAACAGTACCTTTTTCCATGCCATCTTTATTGGTCGAAAGCAAGTTACATTCACCGGTTGTGTTAGGCGGGTGCTGTTGGGAGGTAGAAAATAAAACGTATATTTTTCTCAAAACAGGTTTCTATAATTTATATAGAAAGGTGAATACTAAGATATTAGACCATCTAAATTATTAAAATATGGAACCACTACTGGAGAAAATCAATTTTCAAAGATATTTTGATCAAACCAACCTGATGGAATTTTATTATAACACAATTCGTAGGTCATCCCTCTCTCCAAGTAGACTAGAGTTGGGTCGATTTATATACCACATACAACGGGGGCATTTCCCCAGCTGCTGAAATAGCAAACATTACTGATGTTGCTGGTTTTGAAGAGTCTATAATATTTTCAGTATGTTTTGTTTGCTTTCGAACTACTAGTTTTAGTCTACTTGGATCATCAACAAAATTAGTTTCATCATAATTTACCAAATGTGAGGGTGCTATATTGGCCAAACTATTTTGTAAGTTATCATAGAATTCAATTAAAATTTCTCGGGATACTGCGCACGGGATCTTTTTATATTGTCCGACAAACATACATTTAATTGATCACGTTGCCTTTCAAGAAACGAATTGCACCAGGCTTTACTTGGTTTATTATCTTTAAAAATTGCTCCTCATCAGCCTGCACGATTTAGGTAGTCTTGTACCAAGTCTCTAATGTCTTCTATTTCAAAAAAATACACCTAATCTGATGCAGTGGTGACAGCATCCACAATACAGTTCTCTTTAGAAACAGTTAAAACTGGCTGTGCACCGTGCGATTTTTGGTTTTTGTTGTGAATTTTTCGATATAATGCTTCTACCGATATTCCATATTCGGCCGAGGCTGTTCTGTAAGTTAACTGACGGTTTTTAAGTTCGCGCAATGCTTGCTCCAACATCACTTCGGTGTAATTTCGATAACTTCTTTCGCCTATTATCTTTCTATAAACCTTGTTACGTTTATTTTCGGAATCAATTAAATACCTTTTTTTCCCTCGTTAATTCATTACCCGTTCGAATAAATTTCGTTTCCATTCTTAAATTCTTCAACACCCTATATATTTTACCTGTTCAGAATTAGCCCGCTTTACAATAATTTTTAAAGCAAATCTATTTGCTTGGAAACGGCACGTTTATGATAAAATTTAAATAAGTCAATGCTTTGTTTTAGGCATCCTTTAAGTTGTTGGACATATCGATAACGTATAATTGTTTTCTCTGTTGTTACAGTTTATAGACTCGTCCAACTAAGGTCGCGTACTATCCGATAGAACCGTATTTTCCAGTTTCTTAATCGCGTCTTGATAACAATATGACTTGGAGCTATGGTTGTTTAATTAAACGGATTTAGGTTCACTTTCTCTTCGAAAATGTTAAAAGGTACTCGTCGGAATTGCTAGTTTCTTCGTCCCGTTTTCTTTATGAAAATTTTGAGCACGCCGTACAGCGTGGTGAGTATTGAAGGTTTTATAAACCCGTACTTGTCGGCGTAAATAAATTAATATTGTTTGTAATCATTCTAGCTTCCTGCGGGGGACACGATAGTCTTGAATTGCCGTTTCTGCGGGAAATAGAAGTTTGCACCAGTGGCGTAGTCTCAGGTCCATCTGGCCCGCTCCGGTTCTAGGAGCGAACGAGAGATCCAACACCTTGAACACGCTGATGAGTGTTTCGTCTCTATTTACGTTGAGCCCCTATATATTTGGACTTCCCTGTTTAAACTTATGCATGCACAAAATTACTTCGCCTATACGAAAATTTTGAAACTATTTTGGAGCTCTTTGTCATATTCTAAATGTAGTACTATCTGTTTTAACTAACTACAAAGCAAAAGTATATACTACTTAATACTGTGTAACTGGGTTAAAATACTTAATGGATAACTGATTTAAAATGCTTACTTTTATGTGGGATGATGTTTTTTGTTAATAATATTGTATTTGATGTGGCACGTTTATGTAATCAATTAGGTATTTACATTGATGATTTAGAGCTGTGGTTTTTAGCGTTGTACTTTGGTAATTTTTCTCTGGGTAAGTCAGATGGGGAGGAATCTAAAAACTACAGCTCGCCAGTTTAAGGGGTAATTTTTTTGTGGGTTTTCTTGATATATGTACATTGGGGTTATGGAATTTTTTTTTTGGGGTTTGGGAATACTATGTTTTGTACATATTTTGTTCAATTATAGGTTTCCTTTTTTGTATGTTTTGTTATGAGAGTGAATGAGTGCGTGTATTTTTATTGCAGGCCTTCCTATTTACTTTTGGTGTGTATAATACCCAGCCCCCTCACTGAATGAGCCCGATCAATTTCCGTTCTTTCTTCTTTGCTGTCCTTTTTTTTTGTTGACTACGTCGCGGCACGTAGCAACCTGCGGCATCTTAGCGTTGCAAGTCACCCTAAGAGTGCAACAAAAAATTAGAGTGACGCTAAAATTTCAAAAAAAGGTATTGAAGTATCTATGTTATATTAAATATGTGTTAAGAACATTCTAAAGTACCCATAAAAAATTATTATACAAATATTGAATCAATAGGTACTGCTATAGCCACCACTTTAATTAGATATAGTATTATAAATTTAATTATCTTACCAAATGTATATTAAATTCATAGGTTATGTAAACATGACAACGCATAACAACTTTCACAAAGGAGGTAGTTCTCATACCTACCGACATTGTGAATCTAGTTTTTTTGTGGAAACCAACACGCTGTCGGTATAATACTATAATTTGAAATAACTACTACCATCTGTTCCACTTTAGCCTCCAATTCCATTTCACCCGCATTGACATTTTGAAGGAGCTTACTTTTTGATAAAGCATTCAATTCGTAAACCTGGTTTAGACAAGCTCGGATACGTGGTTCACGTATTACGTCCGATATTAACGTAACAATATTATCATAAAAATCAACTAAAAGCGTGGGAGCATAAGTCGTTGAACATCACCAAAATTAAAATTCCACTGTTTAACATTATTGAATATAACTAACCGAATTTAAAATTTTCTTGTACTACGATCAACCGGCCTACCTTACCTGGTTATTCGAATATTTCCACCTATTTTCTTTAATTCCTTTCAATAGGATTTTACCTTTTTATAAATTTTTCAATACTCTGGTGGCACATTATTAATCACTTGCTGACTATTAACGTAATCATCACATTTCCGTCATACTCAAATTTATCCTTTTTAATCACGTGTTCGGTACGACCAATCAGGGACGTTGAAAATTTCACAATCACTATGTGCTTTGGCGTCAAATATTAATATCCTCTTTTATCATTATACGATTGCCATTGAAACATTGATAACTTTAAATTTAGGTTAATTTTAAATATTATATGGTGGTTCGTAATCATACTTTTTGGAGATATTTTAATAATTTCACATTATTGCTTCATATTTTTCCCTCCATTAGCCACACCTATATTTATGGCGTCAAATTCAAAATTTTTAGGTTTGAGCATTGCTAAATATGTAATATGACATTGATCATAAAATTATAAGTTATGGATTGTCACCAAATTTATGATTTTATATGTTTCAGAAGAAGCATGTTATTTGTAGACATAGAAGTCTTTCAAATATACAGAAGGATATTTGATAAAAATTAGGGTAATCAAAATTAATTACCCTAAATTTATAAAGGAATAAAGTTCTGGGTGATTGAGGCATTACTCTAGATGCAAAGGATCTCTTTTAAATACTGTTAAAGGACCCATAGCTCTATAATGTCTGGTTTTTCTTATTAGTTTAACAACCAATGAGAAATCAAGCACCGCATTAATTCCGCTTGAAAAGTTCTAGTTTTAGTATAAATTGAGCAGTTTGTATTCTTAGCGTCACAATTCACTTAGTGTTCTAGAGATCACTATTCAACGTGGTTAGATAATATCTTCTAAAGTGTTCAAAACAACATTTGTAAATTGTTTCACCCTGCCTGGTAAGGAGAATATTCTCAGAACTGTTTGGGAACAACTTTTTTTTGCTTATTTATTGAATTTTTCTACTGATGATGACAACATGGCGGTGGAAATACGTATTTAGTCTTTAAATAATTTTTATGCTAAAGGTTTTAATTGTTGTTTATTAGAAACGTGACGCACAGTTATAATTGTGGGAATTACGACCAGTCTTCCAAGAAGAAGCCGGCGTGACTCGAACGACGTATTAACCAAATAACGACGCCGACGGTTTTATTCAACTATGTTTTATCGACGATTGTAATTAATAATATTGCTTTACCTAATCACTCTCATTAAAATAGATTGCAGATAATAAGTTTGTTTTATTTAAGATTCGTTTAGAGGTAACCACCCACATAATTATGGGGACTCTTCCGGGATGCTCCTCTAAAAGTGTTTAGTGTAATTAATTATTTAATATTTGGTGTCATTTATAATTTATATAAATATAATATTTTCGCGATTAAGTGCTAAAACTAAATGTTAAAACCATTGTGTAATGGTGGGTCTGTGGAAAGTTTCTGTCTAGAACACGAAGCACGAAGACTATTGTGTTCAGCAGTGAGTCATTGCCAGCAGGCCGACAGGTTTGAATAGTATAATACCTGGGAAGCCACATTCTATAAATACTTAAGAAATTTTACCTGAGGTAAGGTCTTTGCATTTCACCCTCTAGTTGTAAGAGGTCAAGGCCTTTATAATTATTTACATATTGTTTGACTATATCCTATAATTGAGCGGTGTTGCTAAGTGACCTATTTTACTCTTAAAGGAAGGTGTTTCGCTCTCGCGAGGATGATTATAGATTTCGAACTTTGAAGCGCATGCGTGTAGTAAATAATTTGCGCGCCGTAAAGACTTTGTGACTTTTAAAATATACCGCTTGGAGACGCTAAAAAACTTTATTTTTGATTAACCGAAATAGCTCGTAGTGTGTATTTTGTGATTGTTTTATAATTCTTGTAACCAATATGAATTTTGCAAATGAACAATTACATTAAAATTGCGCCGGTAAAAGCTATCAAATTGCACAAATTTATTTATGAAGTGGAAGATGATCGCAAAAACCGGCAACGGCTTTGCAAGTTTGGGGGGGGGTTGAATTCGAAAAAGATTCTGATAATTATGACGCGAAAGTCAAACACATCGACGAAAACTTTTCCATGAACGATTTTGTAATGATCGCCAGCATTTTATGCATCGACCATAATACCGACATAAAAAACGACATCATTACTGCTATCTGTATTATATTAATGAATCTACGATGTTTAGCCACAGTATTACAAAGAGCCACCGAAATCGACGACGAAGATGATCCTATTCACGATGATTGCGCAGAGGTGCTTCCGACTGATTCCACCGAGTAAACAAACAATCCGTCTTCGTCACACCCCAAAGCAATTATTTGTCACATGAAGCTACGAGTGTTACTGTTGACAGTTACAAGCAGGCACAATTATCGCCTAGCATACCGTCTATGGAATTTCGACCTAACGGATCGGCCATATTCGACAATAGTTTCAGAGATGTAGAAGGATCGATTAAATAATTCGACGGTACTAGAAGTTACCCTGTCGAAAAATGGGTTTCACACGTTGAAAATTTCATTACCTTACTTGGCTGAAGTGATTTACTCGAGTTCATATTCGCCAAAAAATCATTAACCGGTCTCGCAAAACTTTTTATCAAAAGCGAGGAGAATATTAATTCGTGAATGTTGTTAAAGACTGCATTAACAAATGAATTTTCTTCCGAGCTACATAAGCGCTTATCGGACCGAAAAATGCGACGTGAGAAACTGTTAAGGAATATTTTCTTACAATGAAAAAAATTGCCAATCGAGGTTTTATAGAAGAAGAAGCTTTGATCCAATACGTTATTGACGGGATACGCGACGTACATTCCAATAAGCTCGTTCTGTCCGGTGCACAAGATATTGGCGACATTAAATCAAAATAAAAAATTTACAGCGATATTAAAATACGAAGCCCAAAATCTTCCAACAGCAGTGACCGGCATCAAAGCCATCAAACATCAAAGAACCGCAACCGGGTTAATCACGATAGTGGTGTATACCATGACCCAAGTAAAACGCTTCATAAACCAAATACTAGGTGCTATTACTGCGGAGAACGGGGAAACAAATCAGCAAACTGCAAAAATAAGGCAGACGGTTTAAAGTGCTTCAGGTGTAACGAATTTGGCCACAAAGACGTAGATTGTTCAAAGAATCGTCAATACCCTGAAAATGTTAAACGTAATATGACGAGTAACAGAACCAACGACGTACACGAAATCAACGAACTACGGAGAAATCAGCTAGCTAAAATCATATACATTAATAACTTTAAGGTGCAAGCTCTTATAGACACGGACAGCCAAGTAAATCCAATCGGACAAGAATTCTATGAATCTAACACATTTGCAACGTTGACAGAGGAAACTATACTACTCTCCGGGTTCGGGAAATTCCAAGTCGTTACGAGAGGATGTTTTTCGTGTTCTGTAGAACTTGACAATCAATTGTTTACTACGATCTTTCACGTGGTACCATCAGATACTATGTGCTATGAAGCTATTATAGGCAACGAATTACTAAATCAAGCAGAACTTATAATAAATAAGGACGGTATAAAAATAATTAAGGCAGACGATGATTGATGAGTATCGATATATCTTATGATAACCCTCCGCATTGCAGCCTTACGAGTGAAGCAATCCACTTGCTTAAAAGATACGAACCACATAAGATTAAATAAATCGACTTAGAATTGAAAATAACCGTAAAAAACGACGAACCAATTTATCATAACCCGCGACGACTACCATATTTGAACGAAAGATAATTAGTGGGCAAGTAGAGCAATAGCTTAAGGAAAACATCATAGAATCCTATACATCTGAGTGGTCAAGTCAAGTAGTGGTAGCCAAAAGGAAGGACGGGTCACCACGAGTTTGTATCGATTTCCGTAAAATTAATAGAATCATAGCCAATGATCGATACCCATTGCCGGTAATAGAAGATCAGCTGGACAAACTACAAAATGCCAAAGTATTTTCGACGATGGATTTACGAAATGGATTTTTTCATGTAAGAGTTTTTCCAGAAAATCGCCAAATACATCATTCGTTACAGACTCGGGACAATACCAATTTAGAAAAGTCCCCTTTGGACTGTTAACTATCTCGCCGTTTTTCAAAAATATATTAACAATGTTTTCCGACCGCTGATAAATATTGAAACCGTTCTACCCTATATGAACGACTTCATTAATTCCAAGTTCTGATGAAAAGGAAGGTATGCAAAAGCTTCAAGTATTGTTAGAAACATGCAAAGATTATGGATTAGAAACTAACAAGCAAAAATGTAACCGTTTAAAACGACGCATTGAATTCTTGGGAGACATTATCGAGAATGGCAACCTGCTCCCATCCGAAACTAAAACGAAAGCTGTTATTAATTTCCCTATTCCAAAATCGATTAAGAACCTTCAAAGCATTATTGGTCTAACAAACTATTTCAGAAAATTTATTTACAGATCTACTGAAAAAAGACGTACAATTTAAGTTTAGCGATATAGAAATGGCAGCATTTGTGAACTTGAAAAATATTATGGCTAACAAACCGGTCTTAGATATATATGTATATATATATATATATATATATATATATATATATAAAATACTCATATTTAGACCAGGGTAGAAAATTAAATAATCACATCAAATAATTTTAATCACCGTGTATAAGGAATTTTATTAGATAATACGCTTTATTAAAAAACCGCGGAGAATAAAAATTCATTCGTTTCATTAAAAATAAGAGATTTAAATCATGTACAAGACGCTTTATATCAAAAGAAGCAGTATTAAAAAGCTCTACGTAAAGAAACAAAGAGAAATTACGTGCAAAATTTATATTAATTAACTCTATTTTAAGTAACCGGTATTAAACAAAACGTACAGATAATAATTAATATTTAGTTAGGATTCACTAAAATTTAAAGGGTATTAATTTTAATTGAAGTTAATTGAACCGTTAGTAACATATAATATCTATAAAAACTTGTAAAAACCCAATAAAATGCAAATCGTAGAGGGGTTAGTTAGAAGTAGGATGTTTAAACACCTGCGTATTTTTAAAAAGCTCATTCTGCGTAAATGTTGCAGATAATTAATGGTTACAAAGAATCTTGAGGAAACCGTCGCTTATATTAACGGGAAGGCGCGATACGGGGTTATTTAACCCAGATAGTCCACATGGACTGAAATAATCGATAATAAAGAATATCAATTTGCACCAATAAGAACAGGTTAGATAGAGACAGATAATATGCGCGAGACCGAGACACATATAGTAAAAGGCGTGAGTAGAGCAACGTCATTGGGTTGCGATTGGTTGAAAGTAAAAGGCAAACTTGAAAGGTAGAAATAACATTTCTGTATAAAATTTAATTAGGTATTCTCAGACGTTGCGTGCCGTGTGGAAATTTTCTGAGATTTTACTGGGGCGAGTGCAAAATTCGTAAAAATCGCATGCCGGGCTGCGGAATGGGAACATAGCAGGCGAAATTCTTTAGAATTGTCCGTTTTGGAGACTCGACCGACAGACAGGCTAACCTCTATATATACCCAGGGGAATATGAACAAGCTCTCTCAGATCTTCGACTTGATTCAACGCGTTAAACAGTGCTTTTAGTTTTCCGGTTTTGATTAAATAATTTTAAACAGTTTGCTCGAATATTTTTGTGATGTAAAACAGCTTGTTCTTTACGTGCTACAATAAATGTACTTTAGTGCACTTAGAAAAGAAGATACAAGGTAATAAAGTTAGTATCACTGTACCAATTAGTAAAATTTACAACGACAAACGAATACACAAAAGTAGGCAGTTTTGGCGTATATTGGTGAAAGAAGTATGAATTTCTTTGCTATTTTTCGGGGGTATTAATAATTAAATGGTGCATAAACGTGTCTGGATCCACAAAACAAGGTTCAGATATACACAGATGAGTTCCGGAAAAGCCCTGAAACAACTTTAAATAAATGGTGATGGAGAAAATTTTAAAAGCGTTGAGAATCAGGAGCCGTAAATATAACCCAGTTGGAATGGTGTAATTAACAAAGGGACGATGTACATTGAAGCTACGAGTGCAGTAACCTTCAGGTAAATTATACTATTTTGTTCGAACTTTGATATTTTGGTGTGTGTTGAATAACTTTATAATTTGTTTTTTTAAAATGGACAGTAGTGAAATTGTACTAACAATAATATTTTAATTTTAAGGTGAAATTTGCTTGTTTAAGTAGAAAGGGGTATTTAGTATTGATGTTCTGGATTATGATGAAAATATGGGTATGTCTTTGAGCTCAATTAGACGAACCTGGTTAATTAACGTAAAGGGTGGTAGATGCTCCTTTGTACTAAGACTCAGGTCTGCATATATTGTTATATTAATTAGTAGGCATCCTACAAGGACTTTAATTCTGGATGCACATGAAAATGATAATAAATTTAATTTTGAAATTTTCTGATATTAAAATTTATGCTGAATATTAATTTTGAAATTTTAATGTATTGTGAATATTGATGTAAATAGAGTTGACGTTGATGTTTGTGGTAGGAATGTGTTTGTTTTTTTTATGTATGAGGATGAAAGCTATCTAGAGGAGCAGCCGAGGCGATTAACGGAAGAAAGTCAATGGACCAACACAGTTAAGGTAATGAATAGCTTTTTGTAGGTTTCACAGCATTCTTGACGCCCAATTCGTGAGGCTCGATTCAACTACAGGGAAACACAGCATTCTTTGGCGACCCAAAAGTGAGGCTCGAGTTCCAAATAAAATTTTTGTGATTTTATTCCAGGAAACTGGCGATCTGAGAGAGAGAGTTTCTGTTTGTGTATAAATTTAAGAGTATTTTAGAGTGTGTGTGAGTGAGTAGAACGTATGCAGAGAAAGGAGTGGTTAAGGAGTCAAGGAGTGGAAATTGGAAGTGACGATAGTGCATTGTGTGGGAAAAATTCGAAAATGGAAGAAGCTGGAGGCAGTAGAGATCAGTCGAGGACGGAATCAGGGGATCAAGGAAACGAGATGATAATGAGAATGCTAGAGAGGATGAACGAAGAAGCCAATAGAGCTAGGGATGAATCGAATAGAGCGAGAGAGGACTCAAATCGAAAATTTGAGCAAATGAGTGAAGAATCGAACAGAAAGTTAGAGGAGATTAGTCGGAAAATAGACAAGACGAATCAAGAAGTTACAGAGTTTAAAAATAGTCTTACCGTAAAGATGGGGGAAGTTGAAAATAGGGTTGATATAAATGAGCGTGATATTACAGGTCTTCGACAGGAAATGGGACATTTAAGGTCCGAAGTACGCATTTTCTGTGAAGAAGAGATTAATATAAAAATGACTGAAGTAACGGACTCATGTAGGGATCAGTTAGGCAGGGTAGAACGCGAAGTTAGTAGTATCAAATACAACATGTCAAATTTAACGGGGGATGGTCCCAGATTTTCTACAGGTGGAGTATCATTGGACCAACACATGAAGTTTTATGGCGATAACAGGGTAAATCCACAAATTTTCATTAATAGTGTAAGAAATCTAGTGGGAAATTTATTTGACGAACAGACTAAACTGAATACGATAAAAACTTTATTGAAAGACAACGCGGAAGCATGGTACAATTTAGTAGGACAGGACATAGACACCTACACGGAGTTTGAAGACAGATTTTTAAAGCACTACTGGAGTGACCACAGACAAGACCAGGTACGAGACGACTTAATCACAGGAAATTTAAGGAGAATTTTCAGGAAGTAGAGCAATATGCTATACGCAAGTATAGCATAGCAAAGCAACTGAACCCACCACTGACGGACCGACAAATTATCAAGTATTTATCACGACACTTCGAGGTAGAAGTAAGACAACACGTAGCACTACAGAACATAGTGGACAGAGAAATGTTTTTAGAATACCTGCAGAGGTACGACGACGTAAGTAGTGGACGACCTCGGGATAATAGGGAAAGACAGATCAACACAGTTAGGTTTGACAATAGACGGGACAACTATGCTAGAAGGGGGAATAGTTACGGATACCAGCGACAGAATTGGGAACAGCGACGACCATACGTTAGAAGTAATAGTTTAGGAAGGGGACCTGCACCGAGACCGAAACCTACCAGAAGGAATAGTTCACCGGACATGAGGGGGACAGCTAATACAGACACGGAACGAGTGGAAACGCCTAGGACATACGCTGAGGTGACGGCTAGACCACGACCAAGTAGGGAAAACAGACCTGGACAGGATTTTTAAAACGCGACAGACCACTAGATTTCAGTGTAAATGTATATGAACATCCACGTGAATTTTTCAAAATTGAGGAGGAAATAGAGCCAGAAACTGAGGAAAAATTATGTTTGCCAATTATTAATATAGAAATATGTAGAAGTATTACTTGATACAGGGGCAGAGGCGAGTTTAATATCGGAGGAATTCGTCAGCAAAATTAGGGATAAGGTTTGTGATAGAATTATGCCTATAAAGCGTAGCCATTTAGTAGCTCCAAATAAGAAGAAGTTTGCTGTAGTAAATAGTGTTGTGGTGCTTAGGATAGATATAGGAGGTTTAAGCTGTGAACAGGAGTTTGTAATTGTACCTGGACTGAAGTTTCAGAGCATTTTAGGTGTTGACTGTATGATGCTGTTAGGGGTTTTGATAGATATGGAACGGAAGGTAATAAGGATTAAGGATAGGGTAGTGCCATGGAAGGGCAGTTATGAAGTCACAGAGGATGACACGGGGTTTAGTATTAATGTAGTAGAGGTAGAGGATGATGAAGTTAAACAGATCAACACAATAAGATGTCCAGAGGATAGGAGAGTAGGGGTTCAAGCTTTAGTACAAAAACATGCAGAATTAGTGGGGGTAGAAGCAACAGCAGCATATCGGGAGCAGGTGAAGGCAGAATTAAATAAAGATGCACGAAAAATTAGTCAAGGGACCAAACCGCAATTCCATTGTCCACCATCCATGGACACATTTTTGACGAGGTTAAATGGCAAGTTTGTTTTTAATAAAGTAGATTTAAGGAATTCATTCTGGCGGATTCCATTACACAAGAATTCTAGAAGGTACATAGGATTTTCCATAGAGGGAAAAATCGATAATTTTAAAGTAGTATCGTTTGGTTTGTCGGCAGAAAAGGAAATGATAATGAATAAGAAACAGACAAGTGTAGGGACTGAAGAAGAAGCAATATTTAAGAGTCAGGATAATAGGGATGATAAGTTTATTTTATGTGAAATAACAGGGATGTTAAGTATAGATGTAAAAGGAGGAAAAATAGGGATGAAGAGTATTAGGTTGGTGAGAAGAAAGACTTGGAGGGTCAAGAAGAGAGTTAGATTTAAATAACTTAATGAACAAAGGATAGAGATAGGTGAATTTTAGTATAGATATAGAATAGAGAGTAGAAGTAAGTGTTTATAGAAAATAAAGCTAGGTATAGGATAAATATGGGAGATAGTTAGAAATAGGTGTTTAGGATGAGAATAAAGAGTAAATGTAGGAAGAATATAAGATAGGTTAAGTATAGATATTTCATATATGATTAGTGGAGAGTTAGGAATAGAGTAAGAGTAGGATAGGTATATAGGATTAGGTAGGGGGAAGTGAAGTATAGGGAAGATTAGTTAAAAGTTAGAAATAGGATAGGTATATAGGATATATATATATAGGATTAGATGGATAAGTAGGATGAAGTTAGGGATAATTTCAGTTTAGAGAATTAGGTGAGAGTTAGGAATAAGATAGGGATATAGGACAGGTGTAAATAATTTTTTGATTGGATAAGGTAGATAAGTTAGATAGATAAGGGTAGAGAGAGATAGGCATTTTTTTTGTAAATTTCGTTTGCGATTTAAATATTTTATATTTGAATTCAAATAAGTGGGATTATTTGTATTCAAATAGGGGAAAATACTCATATTTAGACCAGGGTAAAAAATTAAATAATCACATCAAATAATTTTAATCACCGTGTATAAGGAATTTTATTAGATAATACGCTTTATTAAAAAACCGTGGAGAATAAAAATTCATTCGTTTCATTAAAAATAAGAGATTTAAATCATGTACAAGACGCTTTATATCAAAAGAAGCAGTATTAAAAGCTCTACGTAAAGAAACAAAGAGAAATTACGTGCAAAATTTATATTAATTAACTCTATTTTAAGTAACCGGTATTAAACAAAACCTACAGATAATAATTAATATTTAGTTAGGATTCACTAAAATTTAAAGGGTATTAATTTTAATTGAAGTTAATTGAACCGTTAGTAACATATAATATCTATAAAAACTTGTAAAAACCCAATAAAATGCAAATCGTAGAGGGGTTAGTTAGAAGTAGGATGTTTAAACACCTGCGTATTTTTAAAAAGCTCATTCTGCGTAAATGTTGCAGATAATTAATGGTTACAAAGAATCTTGGAGAAACCGTCGCTTATATTAACGGGAAGGCGCGATACGGGGTTATTTAACCCAGATAGTCCACATGGACTGAAATAATCGATAATAAAGAATATCAATTTGCACCAATAAGAACAGGTTAGATAGAGACAGATAATATGCGCGAGACCGAGACACATATAGTAAAAGGCGTGAGTAGAGCAACGTCATTGGGTTGCGATTGGTTGAAAGTAAAAGGCAAACTTGAAAGGTAGAAATAACATTTCTGTATAAAAATTTAATTAGGTATTCTCAGACGTTGCGTGCCGTGTGGAAATTTTCTGAGATTTTACTGGGGCGAGTGCAAAATTCGTAAAAATCGCATGCCGGGCTGCGGAATGGGAACATAGCAGGCGAAATTCTTTAGAATTGTCCGTTTTGGAGACTCGACCGACAGACAGGCTAACCTCTATATATACCCAGGGGAATATGAACAAGCTCTCTCAGATCTTCGACTTGATTCAACGCGTTAAACAGTGCTTTTTAGTTTTCCGGTTTTGATTAAATAATTTTAAACAGTTTGCTCGAATATTTTTGTGATGTAAAACAGCTTGTTCTTTACGTGCTACAATAAATGTACTTTAGTGCACTTAGAAAAGAAGATACAAGGTAATAAAGTTAGTATCACTGTACCAATTAGTAAAATTTACAACGACAAACGAATACACAAAAGTAGGCAGTTTTGGCGTATATTGGTGAAAGAAGTATGAATTTCTTTGCTATTTTTCGGGGGTATTAATAATTAAATGGTGCATAAACGTGTCTGGATCCACAAAACAAGGTTCAGATATACACAGATGAGTTCCGTAAAAGCCCTGAAACAACTTTAAATAAATGGTGATGGAGAAAATTTTAAAAGCGTTCAGAATCAGGAGCCGTAAATATAACCCAGTTGGAATGGTGTAATTAACAAAGGGACGATGTACATTGAAGCTACGAGTGCAGTAACCTTCAGGTAAATTATACTATTTTGTTCGAACTTTGATATTTTGGTGTGTGTTGAATAACTTTATAATTTGTTTTTTTAAAATGGACAGTAGTGAAATTGTACTAACAATAATATTTTAATTTTAAGGTGAAATTTGCTTGTTTAAGTAGAAAGGGGTATTTAGTATTGATGTTCTGGATTATGATGAAAATATGGGTATGTCTTTGAGCTCAATTAGACGAACCTGGTTAATTAACGTAAAGGGGTGGTAGATGCTCCCTTTGTACTAAGACTCAGGTCTGCATATATTGTTATATTAATTAGTAGGCATCCTACAAGGACTTTAATTCTGGATGCACATGAAAATGATAATAAATTTAATTTTGAAATTTTCTGATATTAAAATTTATGCTGAATATTAATTTTGAAATTTTAATGTATTGTGAATATTGATGTAAATAGAGTTGACGTTGATGTTTGTGGTAGGAATGTGTTTGTTTTTTTTATGTATGAGGATGAAAGCTATCTAGAGGAGCAGCCGAGGCGATTAACGGAAGAAAGTCAATGGACCAACACAGTTAAGGTAATGAATAGCTTTTTGTAGGTTTCACAGCATTCTTGACGCCCAATTCGTGAGGCTCGATTCAACTACAGGGAAACACAGCAATATATATATATATATATATATATATATATATATGCTATAATTATAGGGTTAATTTAGGGGTAGGTTAAGTCATAGGGGTCGTAGAGTAAACAGAAGAAACTTCCAAATAACAAAAGCACATAATTACAGATATTATAAGAGTAAATAGGTCACTACACATATTGTTAGTTGAGCGCACACTGTATATAACAGTACAAGAGATTAAACACATATCCAAGAGTAATTACGAGCAAAGATAAGATTTAAAAATGTAATGTAATGCATCGAATTTAAATCAACGGAAAACCTATATGAATTGGTTAGATAAATAGTCAACAAGTGCGTTAAATATATCATCATATACGCAGGCTAAGATCATGCATTATTTGAATAAATCGTACGCGACATAAAAGTATTACATTTGTTCAAAAATCCAATTTAACTAAGAAATAAACAAACACCAAATTTATTTCTGTTTAGATTAGAATAAGCAAACAACCATGATATGTGATTTAATGAACGAAGATTCTTGGGATTCCTAAATTAAATGTAATGTTATATAAATGAGTACGTGACAACTTGAGCGTTCTTCCAACTATTTGAACTACACAATTGGTAAAATTTCCGAGTACACAAGAGATAAGACAAATGGTGTCGCCCAACACGTGAAAACAACGAATAGCAAACAAAGGGGCAAGGCCTATAAATACGATAACAATTGAGCAACGGGTGAGTATAGATTTGAAACTGGGCCGTCACTATACTCAAAAGTGCTAAATTATTTACGTAACCAGTTAAACGTAAAGTAAAGTGAGAAGTATTTTTAAAAGTGTAAAAATTGTATAAATTGTGCCGATCTATTATAGACGGCTCTGGAAACGACTCTGGAGATTACCTCCTGTTAAATTAATTTGGTAATCACTGACATGGTAAATGTTCTATTACTATTTTGTTAATAACGAAGATGGTAAACCTTTTATTGGATTAACTTATGGGATTTTAAATAACGATTTGGATAGTATTTTGGTTTTGATGTCGACTTCCAAATTCGACTCTAACCATTCAGACTGGATACGAAATCTCTTGGAGATGCAGAGAAACTACTGGACCACTCCAAGTTAGATATTTTGATATAATTTATTTCTGTAAACTGTTTAATTCAATAATGTAAGAGGCAACAAAACGGGGGTTTCTTTGATAAATTTATGAAAGGCAATAGGCATCTTGAAACGTTTCAAAAGGTCTCTAAATATAACAAAAGGCTCATTTTGCTGGCTTTAACTTCTTAAATCTGGCATTTGTAAATATTTTGAAAAGGGGAAGTTTTTAAAAAGGTTGTAAATATTTAATCATTATATTGTGTATTGTAGAATTGCTTTATTTAATTGAATCAGCTAGTTGAGGCAAAGAAATCCATAAATTAACATTTTAAAAGTGCTTGATTAATATAAAGGGGTTAACACGGCATTTTATGTACGCCCTAGCCGGGGGCGAAAATAACACAGCATTTTATTGCGCCCAATTCGTGGGGCGAGAATAACAAAAGTTTTTATTTTTCCTACAGAAAGATAACATGACATTTTTATGCTGCCCATCGTAGGGGCTGGTGAAGTATTACAGCATTTTATGCTGCCCATCGTAGGGGCTGGTGAAGTATCACAGCAATATATATATATATATACCCGGTGCCAAAACAGAAGTGCATACTACTGCATCCAAATTTGGTTAAGGCTCCATTTTGTTTCAAGGGTCATACGACGAAAACTCTTTATACCTGGTCTATTTCATGAGCCGAAAGACAACTGAAACCGAACAGAAATACTCTAGTTACGAATTGGAGGCTCTCGCTGTAACTCAGGCACTGAAAATTTTAGAATTTATCTTATAGGTACAAAATTTAAAATAGTTACAGATTGTGCTGCTTTCGCCAAAACACTCGAGAGAAAGGATATTGTTACAAAGCTAGCCAGATGGGCACTAATGTTGGATAAGTTCGATTACTCCATAGAACATCGTTCAGGAAACAGGATGAAACATGTACATACTTTAAGTAGATACCCCGTCATGCCTATTATGGTAGATACTGAAATCACGGCTCGAATAAGACATGCTCAAACGAATGATGAAGAAACTGCTGCGATGAAAGAGGTATTAGTTACAAAACCATTCAAAAATTATTTTATAAGAAATGATATTGTTTACAAATTAGTAGATAACGAAGAGCTGCTGGTAATTCCTAAGAAAATGCAAACGGAAATAATTAAAACTATTCACGATGATGGTCACTTTTCAATTAAGAAAATGGAAGAGTTACTTAGAAAAACCCATTTTATACCAAAACTTAAATCCAAAATCGAAAAGGTCATTACTAATTGCAAAACTTGCATAATGGGAAATAAAAAACGAGAGAAACAAGAGGGGTATTTGCATCCATTACGAAAGGAAGACGTACCGCTACATATACCACATAGACCACCTCGGACGGCTAGAAACGACTAATAAAAACTATATACACGTCCCGTGCATCATAGACAGCTTCTGTAAATTTGTTTGGCACTACCTGACTAAGACCACTACCACGACTGAAACAATTTCTAAGCCTAATCAACAAAAGACAGTATTTGAAAATCCGGCAATTATCATTAGCGACAAAGGTTCGGAGTTTACCTCCCATGACTTTGAAACATATTGTGTTAACGAGGGAATTAAGTACTTTACAATAACGACGGGTCTACCTAGAAGCAACGGTCAAGTCGAACGGCTAAATGCAACAATAATCAATTTACTTATTGAACTATCTTTAGAAGACCCATCAAAGTAGTACAAACATGTTAATAGGGTCCAGCAATTAATAAATTCTACATATCAACGCAGCATAGATCAAACACCGTTTGAATTACTAACCGGCGTAATAATGCGGAAAAAGGACAATTTAAAAATCACTGAGGCCATCGACGAAGAATTACGATTGTTATTTCAGAATAATAGAGAAAAATGTAGAAAAAGAGACAGTGAACAAATTGCAACAGTTCAAGAAGAAAACAAACGTTCATTCAATAAGAAAAAGGCGATCCGCTAAAGACTACAAAACTGGAGATCTTGTCGCTATTAAGCGCACCCAGCTAGGTCCAGGACTTAAATTGAAATCACAATATCTTGACCCTTACCGCATTACAAAAGTAAAGAGAAACAACTCGTATGATGTTGAAAAAATAGGCTACCACGAAGGTCCAGTTCATATTTCGACGTGTAACGAATACATGAAACCTTGGATACCATGCGACGACGACGACTCCGACAATGATTTAGAAACCAACAGTCCAGAGCCATTGGTAACCGATGAAAGTAAGAACGGCCGAATTGTGAGAATTACGACCAGTCTTCCAAGAAGAAGGCTCCGGCTACAGGCAAGAGTTGACAATCACTTTCGCCGCGCAAGAGAGTGAGAGCGTCATAAGTTAGTTACGGGCCGAGTCTCAGACAACGACGTGTGCGTGACTCTAACGACGTATTACCCAAATAACGACGCCGACGGTTATAACGACGATTGTAATTAATAATATTGCTTAACCTAATCACTCTCATTAAAATAGATTGCAGATAATAAGTTTGTTTTATTTAAGATTCGTTTAGACGTAACCACTGACATTATTCATCATTTGAACAACTGAGTTTAATGATTTTTGAAGCATTTATGACATCTTCAAAAAATAGGATTTTGTACTTAGTTTTTATTAGCAAGGCAATAGGAATTGTTGAATTGGCTCACATCTATTTAAATGTCTGTTTAAAAATAGAATTGATTTATATTTTGAAATAATGCTGCAATAGCAATATCAAGCTTTCCATAATAACAATTCATTGTTATTCACTTCGCTTGAACTCGACTCGCTCAGTCAATACATGCAAATGGATATTTGAACATGAAATGGTAACAAGCTAGACTTGTGTACAGTTCGAAACGTTTACATTGGATTTACTAACAGAGTTTGTCCGTACATAAACAATTTCATAGCTATGTTTGATATATTCAGATCAAAGCAGTAACATGACTGAAGCTTTATGATGTGAGTAATTTGATTTAATAAAATATTGACTTCGGGAATAACACAGCGCTTTCTATTACAGAGGCATGAGGGTATCCTTCCCAAGCTATTGGAAATATTTGTACAATAATATAGTATTTTCTCTTCTATTCGAATAAGAGTTTCTATGATTGAGGTAGCATCATGTGGTAATTATATATTAAATATAAATGAAAGGTTGGCATGATCTGAATTCTGAAATATTGAGAAAAATTAGTTGAAGTAATGGATTGAAAGCATTTGTGATGGTGACGACACTGACCGAACTGCGAGTATTGGAAGACTGCCACTGGCATTTTTCGTGTGTTGAGGACAGGTATTGGCGTATACCATTGTAACAAAATGCTGTTTTAAAACCAACATAAAAATTTCTTGTATTAATTAGAAGTTCGTGCGTATAATATTTTATTCTTTGTTACGTTCATTTACGACCGATTAATTAAAAACCACATCTATTCCGTTTCTAATCTCCCACACGTCAATAACATCCTATATATTTTACCTGTTTATAATAAATACGCTTGCGAATAATTTTTAATTTCAATCTATCCGCTCTAAAACGACGAGTTTATGCTATAAATTCTATAGTTATTCCTTGTTTTGAGTATCCGTTAACTGGCTCCACATTACTGTAGCGTAAAATTAATCCTTATACTGCTACGACCCAAAGACTCGTTGAAATAGTATTTTGTATTATTTGATAAAGCTTGGGTCGAGTTTTCTAATCTCCTTTTTGGTATGTCGATAACGAAAGGATTAAAGCTCGAATTGGTGTTATTTAAAACAATGTTGGAATTTGATTCTGCCGTTTGTCCTCATAGGTATTTTTCTAAACTACTCGTTCCATTACTTCAAGAGCGATGCACGTTTATTTTTTATAAGAAGTGTAGATCTTAGGTGTATCGATAAGTACCTCTGCGTTATTAATATTAGTAAGACTCTTTTTCAGCTCTTAGCTGGAGGCCAAATTGTTGTACATAGGCCGATTATTCTTCTTATGTAGAACCAACTGCGCTGGTATGTCTTCCGCTATTGCAGGGAGTGTCGCAGCGCTCAACACCTATCGACCGTGGTGACGCTACACCTGGACCCCAGCACCCGGACACTTCGCTGACTCACCTCCGTGGATGCAATGAGCACACGATAATAGCTGGCACCTGGAGGTATGTTGTATTAGATTCCCATATATCGGGAGCACTTCTTTTCTTCCTACTTTCGTTGGTCGTACGTCGCTGGTGCTCCATAGTACCTCACTACATGATTATTAGAATTTGTTCGACCGTAAATAATTTTTTTTTACTTTAACACTTTGGTATTTTGAGCAAGCATAAGCAGTAATTTTTCATTTTTCTTTTTTATTAATGAATACTAAATGTCAAACGAAATGCGCACTTCGTACTTAAATTTCTAAAATTTGTTCTTTATAACACAATTATTTATTTATTTTTTTTTATGCAAACCGAATTCTTTTTTTTTTATTAATGTTTACTGTAAATAGAAAATCCATAACGATGTATTTTTTTTTGTTGCTAGGAATCTCTTCCTCACCGCATTGGTAGTTAACCCGGTATTTTTATCTGACCCGTACGCTGCATAACGTAGCATCCTTTTTCTAAAATAACGTTAAAAAGCTCTCTTAAAATACACGACTTGTAAAGAACACAATTCTCAAAATTATATTAAGCCCACAGACCTGAATATAACATACAAGCTTTTGCAGATTAATTTAATTGGAACGTTTCAGATCCTTGAATTTATATCCTGTGAGAATTAACAAAGGTCACACTTTAAAAATCCCAATAAAGTTTTAATGACAAGATAAAAGTATGTATTTTGTTTCTAGCATTTAAAGAAATAAATTTAAAATTCAGATGTTCAGAACGAAATCACGATGAGTATTGGGATTCTTAGATTTCGTCAACGCAAGTGTTAAAATTAACGATTTTGAGTAAATTTGGAAAGCAACAGGCGTGTTATTATGACTCCGTATTTCTCAATCAAAATAAAAGCAAACTGATATAATTGACATCTAATTCTTTTACTTTCTATAAGCTTTTTGATTCCGTTCTTAAATGCGGTTAATAATAACGAGTAGCCTGAGGTAGTACTTTAAAAATTTGCACTAAATAGTAGGGCTATTAAGCTTAAACCTAAAAAAATAAAACATTTCTTGAAAGACCGAGTTCCAACTGGTTATTTATCGTTACAATAGGTAATAAAGTGAGGTTATCGATATTAGCTTTACATGAAAAATGTTAAGGTACTAATACTTTTATATAATCAGTCCTAGTTTCGGAAACAACGGTAAGGTAATTGTCTATTGCACCACGATAATCTAGGAAAATTTCTAGTATACCATCGTCATTAGGTCTTTAGTCCTGGAAATGGTTGGACGCGTTAATCCTTTGTTTTCTATTCTGAGCTAACCTACAAATATTTTTAAAATTCCCGTCTTCATCTTTTACCATTTTTGTGTAATAGTCTAATCTAGGTGTACCTCTACCACTGTCTTTTCCTTTATCTGCATCTAATATATCCCATACTATTTCCTTATGCCTTAGAATGTCTACTATCATCCTATTTCTCCTATTTTTTTGCTGTTCTTCACATATTTCTTTCTTCCTCTACTATTTCTAGAACTTTTTCGTTCTTACCTTTGTCTGTGCATGATATAATCACTAAACATCTGTAGCACTATGTTACGTTTATTTTCAGCATAAATTAATTACCATATTTCTCCCTTGTTAATTCATTACTCGTTCGAATAAATTCCGTTTCAATTCATAAATTCTTTAACAACACCCTATATAGTGTACCTGTTCAGTATAAGTCCGCTTAACATAATTGTAATTCAAATACACTTTGCTTTTAAAACGAAAATTTATTTGATAAATTAAATAGTTTATTTAGGTATCCGTTAGTGTGTTAAACATTTCTATAACTTATAATTGCTTCTTATGTATTTTTCATTTAACCCTTCGTCTAAGCGAAATAGTGCATTGAACTATCCGATAAAACCGTGTTTTCCAGTTTTAATCACGCTTTTGAAAACGTGAGGATTTGTAGTTCGAATTCGTGTTACTTGAACCAATTTTTAATTTGATTCTGCAGCTTGTGCGTTGAAATATTTTCTACAGCGATGCACGTTTTGTTGTTCGACAAGTAAGAGGTATCTTGCGTGTATTCGTTTTAGCTGGAAGCCAAATTGGTTCTTTCTTTGTGTATACCAACTGCTATTGTCTGTAGACCAACTGTTTTTGTCCGTAGACCGGTGCTGCAGTTATGGCAGCAGGGTATATAGATTCTGACGACCGTGGCGTTGCTGTGCCGACTCACTTGCAACGTCTTGCAAGCTAAGTATCCAGACACATACAGGTATACAACTTGTTTTATTTTGTGTATATCAATGGCATATTCAATACCAGCGTTTGGTGTAGTTACGTGATAAGAAACGTGGCACTGTAGAACTATTGTTTGTTGCTGCGAATCGATATTATCGCTCTACAGGTGTGATTCGCCATTGTTAAAAATGTTTGACAGGCACACGCTTATTCTTTTTTTTACTGATTGGTTTATTTTACAAACGGTATTATGTACAATTTAAAAAGAATGTTTGCCAAAAGCTCTAACACATTAATTCTTTCCTACTGATTAGTTTATTTTCCAGAAAGTATTAGGGGCAATTTTTAAAAGCGCTTGACAAAAGCTCTCACATGTTTATTTACTACTGATTATTTTTATTTTGTGAAAAATACGAGATGCCCACTTCGTGTCTAAAGTACTAAATTGTTCGTATCACATAATTGTTTGCTTTGAAATAGTAACGCTTAATTTATTATTTTTTTTGTTTGTTTTGTACAGAATCCTTTATGTATTTTTATTTGTTAATAGATAATTGTGGGCGACGTGATTTTTTTTGGTTTTCTTGGTATGTAGGTGAATCCCCCCCACTCCCCGCGTTGGATAGTTAACCTGGTATTTACTTTTCTTCCAACTACGTCTGGGTCCGTAGCATAAATTCTGGCGCCCAACATGGAGTTCGAGTTTGTTTTAGTTAATTTTTTTGTGCTCCGATTTTGTTTCGTGTAACTTTGGGTCCGATTTTTTTTTTGAATAACTTTTGCTCCGAGTTTGTTTTGCTTTTTTGTTCTGCTTGATTTCCGACATTACCCGCATCGCTCGGTCTGATGCTCCTTGTTTTTTCTTCCTTTACGTTTAACCTATTGCTTATTTTTTCTTTTTCCTTCGGTTCGTTGGTGTTTCTCATATGAGGATCGGTTTTTTTATTTCTTGTGTGGGTTCGATCTTCTTGAATTTTGGTTTTGTTCTCTTCCGTGATTGCTAAATATCCTTGGTTAGCTCATGTCAGATTATTGGACTTGTGTTTTCGCCAATAATTGTAGACCCTTTGAAAGCTCTGGCGCCCTATTTCTGATTGTATTGACTTTATTCTCTTACGTTTAGTACTTTTTTGAAATTTAATCCGTTTGTTACTTCCGTATTGAATAAAACCGTTTTGTTGCAATTCATTTGTGATATTTTATAGTTTATTCGGTTGAGGTTGGATTCCGCATTACTCTGATATACATTTTATCACAATGGTTACGTGGGGTTTGATGTAAATAGGCTGTTAAAACCCGAACTCCAATTTGAGTTATCTTCTTGAGGATTTGACTTTGACATTAAAGTCGAGGGGTTGCGTAAAGCCGTCCGCAACGCGATTCAAGTGGAAATAAATCAGTCTTTCACTCCTAGCCCTTATACGATTACGTTTGCAGAAGATTATGAGGCGATTAAATGCGCGCTTACTAAACTTGGACCGTCTTGTGACGATTTTACTGGGGATGTTACTGATAATAAGTTCGCCCGTTTACGCTCCTTATGGGTACACATTCAGCGACGTTGTGAATTGATGGTGACTAGCTCTGAGGTGGAAGCCGTTATGAAAAATAAATTATTATTTGCTTTACAGACCATTCGTTCGGATGTTGAGGCGACTGTTAGAAAATTCAAACGTGTTACTTTTGCTGATTTTAGTCAACAGCTTCCTTCCAGTTCTCAAACTCTTAATGTAGCTACTGCAGTTACCGAAGAAGTTCCTTATCTTTCTTCTGATTCTGAGGAAGAATTGGAAACTTTCACTGCTGCCAATACTATGACCCCTACTAAAGGATACCCGCTCGCTAAATTGAATGTCTCTTTTTCAGGAGAAGGTTCTCTACCGGAATTCTTGTTTCGTATTAAGGAATTCGGTGTTTTGCGTAATATTTCTGCTCGGCAACTTTTTTGTTTTACTCCGGAATTACTCACCGGAAAGGCTTTAATTCTCTTCCGTGCACATCAGCGTTACCTCAAACGTTGGGACGACGTTGTCACTTTATTAAACTCAGAATTCCTACCCTTGGATTTTGCTTATACGTCTGCTACTATTGAGGAAAATACTTTTACTTCACATGACCGAGTTGTTAAGGTTTCTCCTACGCCTACGGGTAGATCAGATACTTCCTCCGTACTTTCTACTGTTCTTCCTTCTAGTTCTACTTCTACTCATCAGGTCGTATGCTTTAATTGCGACAAACCTGGTCATGTTTCGACCCGTTGTACTCATCCTAAAGTACTCCACTGTTATGGTTGTGGACATAAAGGAGTTACTCGCCACAACTGTCCACACTGTCATCTTACTCCTAATAAATTTTCGAATAATCCTTCAAATTCTGCCCTTATCTCTAGATGTATAATTTCTTCTGCTTCTCACACTACGTTCTCTCCTATACCTCATTTGGATCATCTTACTACTACTATCAAAACATACTCTTCTTCGGCAAATATAGCTTCGAACAAACTTTCTTACGTTTCTAGTTCTACATCTTATTCTACTTCTCCTTCTGCTACCCTACTTATTCACTCTCAGCCCAAACTGTGCCTCCACCAACATTACAACCCATACTTCTAATTAGTGACTTGCAGCTAGCTTCTCAAGAGGTTGTTCCCGTGTTCTTAAATGATTCTACCCCAGAAATTCCTGACGTGTCTGCAAGCAAATATGTCGCTGAAGTGACGATAATTTCTAATTTAGTCAGCGAAGGTCCTATTGAAGTTCATGAACCTGTATCTTTAATGTCTGTTGCTGTTGCTGTCAAAATTTAACATGTTCCTGCTTTCTTAAATTGTTCTACTCAAGAAATTTCTGTTGTGTTTACAATAACAGCTGTAGCTGAAGTGACGATTACTTCTAATTCAGTCTGCGAAAACTCTGTTGAAGTTACTGAACCCGTAGCTATAATGCCTGTTGCTGTTGTCGTCGAAGTTCTACCTGATCCTGTGTCGTTAAGGAATCAGTTTCTATTGTGGCTGAGATTTCGCCTGTTCCTAGTCTGTTGTCTAACTGTGATGAAGTCTTACTTGATTCTACTCCTTCATCGGACGTTGATGAAACGTTACCTACTCATATTCATTTTTCTAATGCTGACAAAATGATACTTGCTTCTGTTTTTTTAGCTAAGGTTGGTGAAATCCTAGCTGATGTCCTGTTAAATAATGTTGACGAAGGTAACCTGTATCGACTTCCTTATCTATTGTGGATGAAGTTGTTCCTGTTGCTGTTTGTTCTTGTAAGGTTGATGAAATTCTGTCTGGTGCTGTTCCTTTTTGTCATGTTGATACACCTCATTCTACTCCGTTACCTAACATTGGCAAAGTTCTACTTGATACTGTTTGTTCTAGTAACGTTGATAAACTTCTACCTGATTCTATTCCTTTATGTAATATGGTTGAAGTGTTATTGGATTCTGTTCGTTCTCCTAAGGTGTATACTCCTACAGCCATTGCTGTTTTCGTTTATAACTGTAATACTTCTAGTCCTTCATCTAATGTCATTGAAATTTTATCTGTTTCTGTCCCTTTATCTAACGCAACTGAAGTGTGCTCTGTTTGGGTTTCTCTTCGTAAGGTTGATTCTCGTACAGCCAGTACCTTTCTCTTTCTACCGTGGATATTCTGACACCCCGCGATGTTTCCTTTTCTGCCGTTGAATTGCTTACCTCCAAACCTAACAACAAACAATTTTCTTCCTTAACTCGTTTCTAGTGTTCTAAACCACCCTCGCCACCTCTTATATCGCGTGCTACAACTGCTACATCCCCTGCTGTTCCTGTCTTGCGGAAAACTGCCCATAAGAGGCAGCAATTTGTCTATACCGATGCAGAACCTGAAGATATTGGTCGTTGAATTCCTAATGTCCTTGATCTCGATTTGTTCTCCTTCTGACGGCGTAAACGCCTTAAGCCCAATATCTAGTCCTCGTTCCCCAGATTCTTATGCCGACTTTGCTTTCCTTAGGTTTTGATTTTTGAACTTTACGATCTTTTTTTATTTACTTGCATGTTTACTGAGTTTTCTTTCTTTTTATTTTTTTTCCTCTTTGACCCCGTGTGCGGTAAGAAACTACCGTAGCTTTCCACACCCCGAGTATAAGCCCTACAAACGTTGGTCTCAATTTGTAACGTGCTAATCTTTATACAGTTCAGTTTCTCCTATTTTTTAATTATTATTAGATTTGTTGCGACCTGTCACGCCACATTTTGGCTTAGTTTAACTTTACGATTTACTTTGTAGCTGCGTTACAGTTGTTTTACTTGTTGTTTATTGGTTGTTGGTATTTATCCAACGCTTGCAATTCAATTCTAAAGTTGATAACGTTTATGAAGGCATTTGTTCTTGTTTCATTGCATGGTGAACTCGTTCTGCTATTTTACACCTTGTTAATGGGTTCTGTTGAGTTTACTTACTACTAATTAATTCTTTACTAATAAAATAAGAGGCAACTTGGTTATATTCGTATTACGCGCATTATTTGTTATCGTTGTTGATATGTATAGTAATGCGATAATTGCCTAATCCTAAACGATATTGGTTTCAGCCTATAATATTCTACTTCATGCTCTCTACCTTACATTCTACTTATTATTTTGTTCCTCACATATCTCGAAATTTATGGTAGTTATTCCAACAGCTGTTCGATTGATCATAGTGGATGTCAGATGATTATATTACTTGGAATGTTCCACATCTGGTAACATTTGGAGTTTCTCACGTAAATATTGAAGATTATCCCCAAATTAACTAATGTGGCCTTCATTAAAATTTCTATGTGTTGGCTGCTTGTTTATTTCATGTAACTAACCTACTAAACCTTTTATTTGTAAGGTGTACACCAAATTTACCTGGTATTTGACTTATGCTGTTAGAAATAATTATATTGTGTAAACCCACAATTAACAGTCTTGTCAGGACACTTGTTGCAGAGTTGATTTAACAGTCAATTTTTTCTAGCAATATTTCACACATCTGTAACGCGTGAATTTAACATTAGTAATACAAGAAATGTGCGCAAAAGGCCTCTACGATTAATTCTAATATATAGTGTGATTTTGATGTTTAAGAATTGGTGCATTACGCCATTTTAGTTTACCTTAAGCACTTTAATCCTTAAATTAATTCATTATATATCAACTGATTATTTGCCAGTACCTCATTTTATAGCAAAGAATTTTGAATCCTGGTGTTTATTTATTTTAATTGCTAATATTTCTTTTCAGCTAGCGTTGTCCTTCGATGACCACTATTTTTCTATTTTCTGTGCTTCTTTCCCCCGCAGTGGTGTGACTAGGTACCTACGCGTTGCAGTGGGATTGCGACGTTGGATCTTGTTTCTACGACTTCCCTGGCGCCGTCCCAATTTCTAGTCCTTCCTTGCGGTTGGTAAATCTCATCTAGCCTCCGCCACAAGTGGTTATCTACCCACCCCACTCTCCACAAGCAGCTAAACCGTATAACTGGGCACATACTTTTCTATCTACCGGCCTACCGCTCGATCCCGTGCAATTTATATTTTTACCTATATATTTCTTCCCTTCAATTATTCTATTCTTCTGTATCAACCCCCTTTTTTTTTCTTTCGTACAGTACTTTTGGGAACGTCCTCCCCAAATGACTGTTACAAATAAACTGCTAAAAAAGTAAAATAAATAAAACCAGTTAACTCAATAACAAATAAATATAACGTTCTGAACAGATTTCCCAAAGTGAGCACGTAATGCCACACAATGAATTTAAAAAAAAAGGTATACAGAAATAAGAATTAAATACAAAAACTTCTGCATAACTGAGGGATGCCCCCTTAAATTGACGCACTCCCAAAACTTTGGACAACTCAATTAAAGTAACAAAATGAAACAATAGCTATAGCATAAATTCTACTTACAAACGCAACCTACGAATAACCTGCAATGCAGACACATAGCAATAGTAAAATAGTAAAATAAACAGGGTTTTATTATGTTGATCTGAGATTTTATTAACCAATCTCACAAAAAGATAACCAGATTGAATTTACAAACATCGGATTCTAGAATCTGCGGGTGCAACCAGCTAATACAACTGAAGCTAATCTAAATTACTTGCAGCATAAACTAAAATTCAAATAATACGTGTGTTAAGCACCACATAATTTCCAATCCCCTGAAACGTCCCAACAAAAAAAACAACTCATTTACATAATCGTACCTTATAAATGTTCTCACACTAATAAAACCTAACACCAATTTTACCTTTCTGAAGTAAACTAAGACTATACACACATAAACCACTAATTCACTGACAATTTTTTGTAACAATTTACTAATCTGGCAGCCCTAGACTCCTTGGCAGTCCTACGAAGATGGCAACTCTTAGAAAGTCAAGAAAGCCAGCCACTCTTGAAGCTGGCTGCGGTGAAGGTGGCATCTGTGAACATCAAATTGCATATAGACTTAAAGGTAAGAGGAAAATAACCCAAATAGCGAACAAAGAATTGACCTCAAAAGCTCAACATCTAATAGCCCAATAGGTGAACAGCACATCGTCCAAAAGGTGTAAAGGTATTTGACATAAGGGGTGGATCCTACAAACTCGAACTAGAACGTATAAATGTATAAATGGCATTAATATGTGTTAAATAGATTCATGGCGGCTCCGTGGCATAGTTGGTATGCGTGTGACTACTACGCCCAAGGTCCCGGGTTTGAATCCCGACACGGTCCGCTTGAAAAAAGTTAGGCGAGCATTTTTCACAAAAATACACCCTCGTTCGGATGAGAGATACAATGGAGATCCCGTGTGTGTGTGTTGCCACGCACGTTAAAGATGCCTACCTTGCTTGGAACAGCAAGGGTTCGGCAAAATTGATTAAGTTGCAATACCAAAATTAAGCGGTTTCATGAAACTGGTTACATTATCTAAAAAACCGATAAAACGAAGATGTAATGTGTATGTATTATCTGACTAAACTGGATATTGCCGGAACTTGGGTATATATATACGGTCAAAAGTGTAAACGCTGCCGAAAAAGACTTAGGAGTTTGGGTAGTAAAAAGTCTACTTTACCATTCGTTGATAAATGTCACAGAATATATTTAAAAAATTTCATTTGTTTCTGTGAATTTTATGCGAGTTAATTTTTCTAAAATTGCATTGATGCGGAAAAGTAAATTCAACCGGAAAAAATTTATCAAAATTTACAACAGATCTATTCTGAACGGAACTGCACCTTGAAGAAAGTTCTAAAATACTAGAAAGGGTAGAATGACTTGCGTATTTCAGTGAGCTAAAGAGCCGAACTATTGTGTGGTCTAGTGAGGAACCAGATTATGACAGGTCTCCGAAAGAGGGCAGCAGCTTTTCGATACTTAAAGTGCCAGAGACCAAAGGGGTCGGTACGGCATTCTGGGACACACTACTGCGATGTGGAAGGCCACGGGAAACCACAACATTACCTCCAAAGTACACAGCGTACTGAAATTGTTATTTAAGATGTTATTACATTCTCTTCAGTAAAAGATTCCGGAGCTAAAATAGTCCCTCATTTGGTTTTACGGGCGGGGACAACTTCGAAGGACGTGTCAGCATGTTTATAAGAAGAGCCGGGGGACATTTTGTGGGTCAGAATGTCGAATCTCAGAAGCATGAAACAAGTGGGTAAACTAGAGAGTCTAAAATTGAATGGATAGGTTAGCATTAGACATAGTAGGGATGAGCAAAGTTTGGTGGACAAAGGCGGAGATTTTTGTAGCGCAGAGTAATTCATACATGATCAGAGGAAGAAAATTTCGGGTGCAGATTAGTTATGCGGAAAAGAACAGAAAACTGTGAAGAAAACTACTTACGAAAGAGTACTCGTGGTTAGTTTAGGATTTAAAAGGGTAATTACAGTAATAATACAAGTATACACGCCCACCTCTAGCTACAGCGAGGAGGAGGTAGAAGCGCTCTACAAAGATATACTAAGATCCATAAAAGGGCAATAAATTTAATAATTACGAGAGATTTTAATGCAATAGAAGGTAAGGGTAAGAAAGGAACGGTAGTAGATTTATTGTGCTTAGGCACGAGAAACGAGAGGGGAAGTAAGCTGGTAGAATTTTGCAACAAAAACAATTTAACCATTATAAGAAGGCGATACACGTGGAAGATACCAGAAGATAAAAGAAAATATCAAATAGATTACATTCTTGTTCGACAACGGTTTAGGAATCAAGTAAAAGACTGCAGAAGCTACACAGAAGCAGATATAAACACTGACCACAACATAGTAATTATGAAAACCGCGTCTATAGATTCAAAAATTTGAAAAAAGGAACGAGAAAGACACTTTGATTTTGAGAAATTAATAGATAAAGACATCCACAAAAAAAATGAGAAAAAGGTCAAATGAATTGCTAAAAGACATCGAGAGAATTTTTGATATTAAGGAAGTAGAAACAGAATAACATTATCTCTAGCCAGAGATATTCTGGGATATAGAAAAAATGAGAATAAGAAAACGTGGCTAATAAAGGATATTGTGAATTTAATAGAAGAAAGGTGAAAATATAAAAACAAACCAGACAAAAGCAGGAAAACAGATGCAGAGCCATAAAATGGGAAATTATTCGCAAATTTATACGCAAGACCGGAACTAGGAGCACTAGAATAGGAATCAGACATTGAAAAGCAAGGCTTGGGATATCCTATATTTAGGGACGAGTTTGATTTAGCATTAAAAAGGCTGAAAAATGATAAGGTACTGGGTATAGATAACATGCAAGTAGAAACTTTAAAAGCCGCTGGACAAGCAGTAAAAGGACGTGTCTTCCAAATTGTAAGTTATATGTATGAGACTGGCGAGACCAGATACCCAAAGATTTCAAACGTATCACCATAGCCATAGCCATTTACTGGCACACGAACCCGGCAGAATCTTCTTGACAATATCACTTACTTGTGCGTCACACGCCTACAAGCTTTGTAATATTTATCTTGCATCACTATAAATCCGCGGACATATGGGCATAACCCTCGCGAAACTGGAAGAGTTATCACTCCTTTCCAATTTTTAATATCGTGATACGAAGTGAAATATTCTATCTGTGATGCCGGAAAACGCTACCCGCGAACTACGTTTCTTTTTACTTCTTGACCACGGACAGCCCCATTGGAAGAACCTCTCTCTTTGGCTAAAGCCTTCAATTATATAGACTAATTCCTACCCTAATAATTATGTACGTCATTTTCTGTTATCCAATGACTGAACAGAACCTCCCACAAAACAAGATTTCAGAAACCAAATTCAACCCCTTTTTGGATGATGGTCACGGATGCAATTACTTTTCCAAGGGTTTAAATTATATTGTATTTTCTACGAATTTCTTAATTATTAGAAATGTGGACCATACCTATGGAGACAGTAGTCTGCCATTAACAAAGACTGGCTAACCTACTTAAGCCGAAATGGATTTTAAATACAATGGATGTCTCTAGACTACTTAAAATTACTTGTAATATTTGAACAAATCAAATTGGAAATAGTTTTTGCTATTTATAATGTTTCGTTTTGTATAACCCGCTGTCAATCAACGAAAGTATTAAGAAGGTTAAGCTTTTCAAACTGAAATTGGTTTCCTTTATTTACGCTGAAAGGTACTATTACATTTTAATTTTATCAGATTTGTCAGTCTGTAACCGACCTAACTTTAAGAGGTTTATTGTATTTGATTTACGAAAGTAGAGCTTTAAGTTATTATGACCTGCCGCTGGAATTTAGTAGCCTGAAGCTATCGGTAACCCTGGTTTTTTATTATAAGGGAGCCTAACTAAAATGAAGTAATTTATTGGTGGAAATTTTTGTCTATACTTTATTCAAGTTACTGAATATTAATTAATTGATTGATTTGTTTATTCGTTAACATTACAAAATAATGTTACATACTACCAGAGAGATGCTATATGAAAATTAACAAAGATAAAACGAAAATACTGGTATCTATAGGAGGGTAAATAAGCCAAAACTTGAAATACAAATAGGAAATTAGAACTTACAGGAGATTGAGGATTTTTGCTACCTAGGTGGTCAAATAGCACAAGATGGAAAAGTGCACAAGATATAAAATAAAAATTAGCACAACGCCGTACTGCATTTAACAAGAAAAAGTAACTACTACGTTCAAATAAAACAAACATAAAAATAAGAAAAGGATTGTTGAAAGCATACATGTGAAGCACAAGACTGTACGGTTGCGAACCGTGGACAGTAGGAGAAGCGGACGGGAAAAAGATAGAAGCTTTTGAAATGTGGTGTTACAGACGTATGAGAAGATATGGTCAGACAAAGTTAAGACCCAAGAGTTTCTATAAATGATAAGGAAAGAAAGAAGTATGAGAAAAAGAGTAAAGAATAAGGGCTATAGAGTCATAGGACATATACTAAGGCATGAGGGAATAGTGCGGAATATATTAGAAACAGAGAAAAGAAAAAAGAGAGGTAGAAGTAGATCTAGATTAGACTATTGCACATGGATATTGAAAGATGTAGGCTTTGGAAATTTCAGGAAAATGTGTAGATTAGGTCAGAATAGAAATCAATTGAGGTACCCGTCCAACAAGTTCTTGTACGGAAATTTAATGATATAAAAGGTAGCTGTGTGTAAACTTGACGATTACTATAAACAACTACAGGTGTTGATTTTGCATTATTCTCAACAAATGTTGATTGTGCGAAACGAACAATTGGAACACTATTAGTTATGCAAGTGTGTAAGTGGTGGGGTATCTTAGTAGCCGTCAGATTGCTTAACCCTCTTTACGTACCATTGAATATCAGTAGAATATGGTATATTTTTAGAAAACAATAGAAGGAGAAAGCAAAAAATATAAAATAAACAAAAAAAGGTTTGCACAAGATGGACTGTATTTAACAAGAAAAAGCAATTTCTATATTCGCAGACAACAAGCATAGAAACAAGGAAACGATTCCTGAAAGAATTCGTGTGGTGCAAAGTATTATATGGGTGTGAAACGTGGACAATAGGAGAAGCGGACAAGAAAAAGATAGTTAGCTTCTGAAATGTGATCTTATAGACGTATGACGAAGATATCATGGACAGACGGAGTTCAGAGCAAAGAGGTTCTAGAAATGGTAGCGGAAAAATTTGTGGAAAACAGTAACAAATACGAGAGAGATCGGGACAGGGACGCCTACTAAGGCATGAGGGAGTAGAGCGAAGTATATTGGAAGCATACAACGGAAAAAAGAGAGGTATAGGTGGATCTAGATTAGAATATTGCACACAAATAGTGAAATTTGTAGGCCGTGATAATTGGATGGAAATGTGTAGGTTAGTTCAAAATAGAAATTATTGGAGGCATGCGTCCAACTAGTTTTAGTGCGAAAAATTCTTTGATGCAAAGAGTAATTGTATTTAAATTCGATGATTACTGTACACTACTACAGGTGTTGGTGTTGCAACGTTTTCAACAAATGTCGATTGTGCAAAAGGAGTAATTGGAAAACTATTGATTCGGTAATTGACTAAGTGCTGGAAGATGTTCGTAGCCATTAGATTGTTTAACAGATCCAAGTTAGACACACAAGGTTTCTGCAACAATATGGAATCGATTATGATTAGTATCTGCTCCAGTAGCAAAGCAAGCAACTTTTAGGATTTTGTTATCGTTAGCGGAGATAGAATCTATGTTAGTAAGGCAAATGGATATTAAAACAGTATTGCTGAATGGTTTCTCAAATAAAACAATTTTTATGAAACCCCACCAGGCTACCAACAGAAAGATAAATAACGTTTGTTTTCTTAAGAAAAAATCTATATGGACTCGAACAAGTAGCTAGGGTTTGAAATAAGCCATTCATGATGTAGGTAAAGCACGTTTTCAGCGTAGCAATGCAGATGCCTCTCTTTATACAATGAAGTATGATAATCATTGGTGCTTTTTTATGCATGTGGACGATTTGATAGTAGTTGCCAAAAATAAAGAACATAGAGCAGTTGATTATAAAAAGCACATACTTTCTAAATATTTTAAAATAACGGATTTGGAAAAAATTCAGCAATATTTTGGTCTTGAAATAAATAAAGATGTAAATGGATTTTATCAAACAAGTTAAACCTGATACATACAGCAAGTTGCCTTAATGTTTTGGCCTTGGAAATACTAAGTCATTATCGGTGCCATTAGATCCGGGATATAGAACAACTCACGACTACAAAGTTAATAAAAGTAATGTGAATCACAAGAAATTAATTAGTTGCTTGTTATCTGTGAACACCCTACCTGATGGTGACGTGAAGTTAGTCGCGACTTTGTAAGCACTAATGTTCTTATAGGTGCCCAAAGTTAGTGCTGGGTTAGTGCTCACACTTATGCGGAATTTTTTTCAATTAGAAAACTGTTTATAGTCGAAAGATAGCGCTTCGTTAATGCTTTTTAGCGCTTCATATCTCAGCGGCGAACGACTACTAATAAAAAGTTGTGGCCACTTACATTTTGGCGGTTAAGTTTACAACTGGCAGTGGTTTGTTTCGAATTCAAAAATTCGTGTAAGCTGAAAATCAGTGATTCGTTAGTGTTCTTTAGTGTTTCACATCTCAGTGGAGTGCGATTTCGATTAAAAAAGTTGTTTCTACTATTATATTTTTAAAACTAGCGGCGGCTTGTTTCAATTTAAAAAACTTTTGTCGTTAAAAGGTAGTGCCTTATAGTGCTTTATATCTCAGCGACGTACGGCTAGTAATAAAGAAATTATGACCACTTACAATTTTAGGTTGGCCCCGGCTTGTTTCTATTTCAAACCGCGAGTTATTGTTACATTAGTGCTTGTTAGTGCGTCATATCTCAGGTACGTATGACTACGAATTAAACAAATGTGACTACTTATAACTGGTTACGGTTTGTTTTAATTTCAAAGTTTTTAATTTGACCGAAAGGTAGCATTTTGTATTCTCGAGTGCTCTATATTTCAGGGGTATGCAAATATAAATATCAGAAATATGGGAATACCAGGCATTTTTGGCGAATAGTAGGGGATATATTACAAGCAGAGACAAGAAAAGAAGAGGCAGAGGTAGACTGAGGTCAGACTTTCGCATGCAGATAGTGATAGATGCAGACTGTGCAAATTTCAGGGATATGTGAGGGTTATTTCAGAATAGGAAAAAATGAGGGTACGCGTCTAACTAGTTCCAGAACTGAAGACCTAATGATGATGATGATGGGAATACAAATTATTTGATTAATTTTTTACGAAAACAATGCCTCTAAACTCTAGACAAATGTTATTCACTGCGTTAGAATTGGAATAGAAAATCGTAATTATATATTTTTAGATGCTTATTACAGCTACAGTTTAATAAAATAAATCTGGATGTTAAAGCAACATTTCGTAAAGGTAGATATTGTTTTACTTACTTGTGACATACCCTGTATACTGCGAAGAAATTTCAAAAAAATGATATTTACAAATATACTATGGTATATGGTAAAATTTTCTGCATCTTGAAAATTAACATAAGTTGTGTATTAGTGCAGTGGCAATGTATCTAATTGGGGTAATTTTTTCTAAAAACAGTTGAATATCTCAAAAACTAAAAGGAATAGATAAATACAATTTGATATCAAATTAAAGCTCTTTTTATGGGCTTTTCAAAAATGTAATAATATATAGGGTGTTCCATTTAAAAAAATATAAGTTTAATATGCCCTGGAATTATGAAACACCATGTATGCTTCCAAATATTTTTAAAATGTGCACTTTAGGCATGCCTAATATGCCTCCAAATTTGGTTTACGTAGCTTTTATAATAACAGAGTTATCGACCGTTGCCACACTAAAAACTCACCCTGTATGTGGAGTACAGCACTGTACGATTGTGAAAGTAGACAGTGGAAGAAGCAGACAGGAAAAAGGTAGAAGCCTTTGAAATGTGGTGCTACAGACGGATGATGAAGACATCATGGACATACTAAGTTACGAACAAGGAGGTTCTCGAAATGATGGGGGAAGAAAGTAATATGTAGAAAACAGTAAAAAATAGGAGAGATAGCATGATAAGATACATACTAAGGCATGAGGAAATAGTGCGTAATATATTAAAAGCAGAGAAAGTAAAAAAAAGAGGGAGGGGTAGATCTAGATTAGACTATTGTACACAGATAGTAAAAGTGTAGGATGTGAGAATTTCAAGGTAATGTGTAGGTAGTTCAAAATAGTAAACAATGGAGGTAGGCGTCCAACCGGTTCTAGAACTGAAGACCTATTGATGATGATGACAATTATATTAAGGAGTTGAGAAATAAGCGTGTTTACACACTAGTTATAATTATAAGGGTAATCTTAATCTAAGCCGACCATTTAATGCACTATATGAAATATAAAATACATACATACTTTCGGAAATTTTTCACCTAACTTAATCAAGTGCAAAGCTAGAATACAAGAATTTCATGACAATACTGTAGTCCGAGAAGTTGGTTGCACATATAAAGCGCAAAAAAAGCCATATAGCAAAACGCTTGGTGATTTGTTAGTGCTTCATTGTGTTTCAACCTCCAAAACAGATAAAAATATTAGATTTCAAGGTGCGAATATAAAAGTTGGCTACATATTTTTTTATGGCAGCACTAATGCTCTAATGTAGCAAAATCTTAAGTGCTTTGTTAATGCTTCATTGTTCTTCAAAACTCAACGCAAACAAACTTCCGGTGTCGAGAATATTTGACTTCAAAGTTTAGATTTGGAAGTTGGCAACAACGATTTCGTTATGGTTGCACTAACGAGCGTGTCTAGGACAATATATAGTGCTTGTTAGGGATTCTGTATTCTTGACTCCAATATAGCCGCACTTTCAGTTTCGGAAATATTCGATTTCAAATTTTGGATCCCGAAGTTGGTTAAATTCCTTTTGTTATGGAAACTCTAACGATCATATGTTTCACAAGCCTTAGAGCTTGGTTAGTGCTTCATAGCTTTTTGAACTCCAACGCAACCCCACCTCCGGTTTGGAAATGATCGGCTTCAAAGTTCAGATTCTAAAGTTGACTGCAGCTTTTTTGTTATGGAAGCACTAACGATCATATGTAGTATAATATTTAATTCTTCGTTAGTGCTTCATTGCGCTTTGAACCTCAGCGCAGCCGCACTTAAAGATTAGTATTTGACTTCAAAGTTCAATCATAAAGCTGGATACAGGTTTTTTGCAGTAGAAGCACTAACAATTCTATGTAGCATACTCTATAGTGCTTCAGTCCCCAGCAGTATCCTTGGTTTCAGAAATATCCAACTTCAAATTCTAGATTTGGAAGTTAGGTACAATATTATTGTTACAAAAGCATTAACGACTATATTTAGCACAACCTTCAGTGCTCCGCTACTGCGTCACTATGTTTTAAACCACAACACAGTCGTACAGCCGGTTTTGGAACTACTAGATTTCAAAGTGCAGCTTCAAGTCGGCAATAGTTTTTGTTATGGTAGCGCTAATGATTTTATGTAGCAAAATCTATAGTGCTTTGTTACTGCTTCATTGTACTACTCCTATTACAGCTGCACTTTTGTTTTAGAAAACACCGTACCTTAAAATACAGAATTGGAAGTTGGTTTCACATTTGTTGTTACAGAAACTTAAACAATCTGATTTATCAAAAGCCTTTAGTGCTTCACTGTGCTTCGCAGTTTAACCCTATCTTACTTCTCCTCTTACTTTGAAAGACCACAACCCAAAGGGCAGCGCTACAATGGAACGTTTTAGTTTGAGAAAATTGGAGGTTGTTATAGAGGATAGTTAAAATTTCAAAATTTGTTTTTGTGCTTCCATAACAATATATATATATATATATATATATATATATATATATTGCATTGACAACGGCTTGCGTCGGAGTGGGAGCCAAAAAATGCTGTGACACGGCCGAACTTTGGTTCGCCGCTAAAAGAGTGTTTTGACACGATACAGCAAATTGGAAAGTTTGAAATTATTATCTTACCTTCCTTGGGATTACTTTGCCTGTCTAGCTCAACGGATGTTGTGGAATTTATAAAATGAAATAAAAAAATGGAAAAAACATTCAAAAGCAATCTTTTTTCATACAAAACAGTTTAGACAACAATTTACAGTTTCAGTTCATATATACAATAATTTGTGCAAGTTACTTAATAATTAAAATATCTTTTACATAATCCTTAGTAAAAAGTGCAAATCTTTCTTAATTAATAGCTGGTTAATTTGCATATCTCTTATTACCTGGTGTGTAAGTGTTTTTGACCAAAAACTCTTCACAGATATTTCATTAAGGATCAAAAGGCTTCGAAATTCGACCTCAAAATTTGATTCAAATTATTCCCTTGACAAATAATAAAATGAGAATTTAATCTAAACTTAAATTACAAAACATTCAATTCCTTTTATTAATTAACAGACAAAGAAATTAAAATTTATACTTGCGAAATCAAATAGCGCTTATTCAGCTCGTAATTAACGGTATTAAAAGCTTCTGATTTCATTTTATATTGACATTAAATCCAGTTTACCAGTTTGTTCATATTATCTCAAATTTTCATTTAGAATATTAATTTTTCAAAAATGCATCTTTTATTTTTTAATTAATTCGCTTTATGATAGTTTTTGTATCGAAGAACGTTCATTTCCATAGTATTTTTACAAATCACATGATACTTCATCTAACAATCATATTCGATAATTTCTGTGTTTGAAGCTACTCAAATTTATAAGTTTCAAATTTATGCAAAATTCTACGGCGCTTGTTGTATATCGTAATATTATAAATCGTTCAAACCTATGCGTTCAAGTCTTTACTTAACGTTACATATTACTTGGTTTCAAATCGCTCATTAATGAATGATTCGCCGAATACTAAATTTTAATTCATACGTTATTATGCAAAACGCGAACTGAATCTTGAATGAATCCCTCTAATAGAGTTCCGACTTATGTATAAAAATTTTCAATACGTCACTTTTTTCCATACGATTCGAGATTTATTCTTGAGAATTAGTTACGGCTGATGTAAGAATTTACAAGAATGTCGGCATTTAACGATCAATTAGTGTCAAGCTACGTGATTTACGAGATTCATAAAAGCGTTGTCGATCTTTGTCTAACGTACGGAATTGATTGTTGTATGTCATTCTATCTTAAAGTAATGCAGAAAACTATAAAACCAATTTTATTGTATGTTTAATGTTCGCGGGGATTTCTTGAATAATCGTTTATTTATATTTCTTAGTAAAGAATGACGTCTTTGAAAAATTTTTTATTATTCAGGAAGGTTCTGGATTAATGTTTATATTAAAACTCATAAAATGTACTAAAATGTTATACGGAAGTCAAACTATCTAATTAATTAAAGCTTTAATTGCTTTATTTATTATTTGTAAATGCAATAAGATTGATATGGTATTTTTACGATGAATTAAACAAATATTTTATGCAAGGGAGGCGTATTTTTGTAATAAATGGAAATAAAATTATTTATATCTTAAAGATTGAAACTTATATATACGGCATCTCTCAACGATTCATTTGCACCAGGTTTAAAGTTTTATATTTGTTTTATGATCTTGTCACTAATATAATAAATGAAAACCCAATCACATAATTAACAAGGGCTTTGTTGATAAATGCCATAGCTTAGTACTTCATCTCTCTCTGTAATCAAAATTCGTTTCTATTAAGTAGGCTTTTATTTACACACACGGAAAGTTATCTAGTACTTTAAAAGTATGCGCAACTTCTTTTTAGTCTTCACGGAAATATATATCGCTTTGCTTTTATATCTACACGCGGGAAAATTAATCATATAATTAACAAGAGCTTTGTCTTTTAATGGCAAAGAAGTACGCTTGTATCATACAGGGTAGCGACATTAAATGTTTGGAAATTTGAATTCTTTTTCTGCTTACTTCTATTGGGGAGATTTATTTATAGAATTTTCGGTTTCTATGACCTCTCTGACCTCTTTATTCAATTCATAACTAACAGTATTAAATATTTTTTGCTTCAATTTTTTTAAATTTACGTCAAATCAGCTTACAAGATTTTCCACATTTAAAATCTTCGTTTCAAACAGCAGTTACTAAAGTACGTATTTGCTTAAATCTTCCTTTTAATTATTTGATAAAATGTTTCAAGTAGCGTTATACTAAAGAATTTTCTCTCTTCATTGTATATAATTATATTTAATAATTTCCATTTAATGCAGGTTACGTTTAAAACATCACTTTATTCATTATAACAACGTAAATATTAGTTAGAGTATGCGTATTGCATACTATAAAACAATAACTTCGAAATTCTTTTCGCGGTTGAATTTATAAATCCCTTACTTTAACAAACGCTTTCGTTTATATAAAAAATTATCTCGTTTTTGGAACGAACTAGTATCGTGTGGAATATTTTACACCGTAAAAACGCAAGTTTTTTCAGAATAATTCATTAGCGTTCAAATTCGTCGAGTTTTATTACCTCGTTAGTGTTGATTTAAATGCGCTGTCCGATTTTGTTTACTATCTAAAGTTAATGCTCGCGGTCCCTCGTTAGCGTTGATTTATGTGCGTTATCAGTCTTTGTTTACTACCTAAAGTTAATACTCGCGGTCTCCTTCTATCCTACAGTAAATGCGAAAGATCATAAATGTTCCTTATCAAATGCATTACATTTTGTGGGATTTTAATGTTCCGGCCACTTTTTGGAATATACGTTTCTTTATTAATTAGGCCATACGAAATTGACGCATTTCTAAATACAGATGATTCATCCTTTCTCTTTACTCCTAATATTCTAGAAAATTCTTTACTTAAACTTGAATTGCTTTTTGATACAAATGGGTTGTATTTTTATAGAAAATATTTGCTTTTACGGCAAAACGTGTTTTAGTACACATAATTAAGATTAAAATTGGGGTTTTAAATACATGAAACTATTTATTTTATGCACGAAATGTGCTCAAATGAATAGCCTTTGTATTTATTCTAAAATGAACGATTGATTTGCCTTCACATTTAATGCGTTTTTAGGTATTTAAAACAAATAATTATCTTTACTATGTTGCTTACATTATTTGCTATGTATCTACAATACGCTTAGACCATACAAGGTGATTATTTATACACGCGCAATAGCATTGTTTGGCGCTTGTATTATACAGGGCGTAACCACGAATTTACAGAAATTTCTATTTTGTCAGATTCTTTTGTATTTTATTGGGCTTTATTTGTAGAATTTTAAGACAGACATAATACATAAAAATTACCTTACATGTGATTTACCAATGCTTTACCCGAAGATACTACATTGGCCAGGAAGCGAGTTTCTTTTACCTAGAAAATTTGGAATTTTGCCGAACCCTTGCTGTTCCAAGCAAGGTAGGGATCTTTAACGTGCATGACAACGCTCACACACGGGACCTCCATTTTACTTCTCATCCGAACGAGGGTGTATTCTTGTGAAATATGCTCGCCTAACATTTTTCAAGCGGACCGTGTCGGGATTCGAACCCGGGACCTTGGGCGTAGTAGTCATACACATACCTCTACGCCACAGGGCCGCCTATATTAGTTCTTGTATTGCCAAATTATTAAAAACGAAGTTTTGTGGGTATAATTGCAATAGCGGACGTGGAGTAGCCTGTGGATGCAGCTTGTTTATATTAGTGTGCAGCTTGATTTTTGGGTAAGAATGTTTACATTATGTTTTTCTCATCGATACAGAATGATAATGAATTTGTATAGTATACTATACAATAGCCGTAGCAGACAATATTTTTTTTTAAATTACACAGTATATTTATATTTATCCATCTTATGCATAACTCACAATTTTTAGATTTTTCTCCTCCGGTTTGAGTCTGCTAGTTTGAATTTTTAAAAAAATTATCAAATTTGTTTTCAGTAATTCCAAAAACATAAAGATAAACGTTTAAGGCTTTTAATTTCGGGGTGGTTTTTCGTTTCCTTTCACCGAAAGGAGTAAGAGGACCTTTCAAAGAGTTATAGGTTCAAGAAGAGTGTTACTCCAGTTAGTCGCCTATTACAGGAAGCAGAGGAACGCACCCCAGTACCAGACGGATGGGATAATATTTAATAAAATCGAAATATGTTAACCGTCAGATTCATTCCTGGTTTAAACACGTTACATTTGTTCATATATTGATCAAATAATGTCAGATAATACTGATTTTAAATCAAATAACAATAAAATTCCTAATAATGAATTTGTAGCGTTGATTTTATTAAACTTCCATTCGTTTATCTGATATACAAATAGATAAATGAATATGAAATTTTAACAAACGGTTCTGTCTATTTTCAAAACGTTTCGCACTTGACTTACTGAAAAAGCTCGCTTTTAGAAAAACTCATACGTAGCGATACCCGTATTTGCTATATTCAATTGAGAGGAATAATGCGGAGTCAAGTTTTATGATGTGAAAAATTTAATTTAATGAAAGATTAACTTCAGCAGTAAATAGAAAGTTTTGGGCTTCAAAAAATAAAACACACGAGATGGAATTCATACAGAAACTGTTCAAAGCACGTACTAAAATACCATGTCATCGTTACCTTGTTGCTATCTAACCGGCACCATTCTGACTCCTCTCATCCTATTTTAGCTCTATAGTCAATAAACATAAGCAGCTGATATGATGTAAATTGTGAAAGGGTTCAGAAAACGTTTTTATGAATTGGTTAAAATGAATGCTTGTGTTATTCTATGAATTATTAGGAACTACTTCTTACTTTAACCCTCTTCCTTTTTCTGTTTCTAATCTGCAAATTGTAAATCGACCTTCTAAAGATTATAGATTTTTGCTAAAATTGTTCATTTTTATGCAATGATAAAAAGAAACTAGTGGAAAATGCACCCCCTTAAAAATATTTCTCCTATGTTTATTTATTTATTTATTAATATATTTATTTAATTAATTGTTTATTTCTTCGTTTATTTATATATTTATTTAGTAACTTATTTATTTATTTATTTTACGTGACTTAGTTCTGCTCCTGTAGAAGAGAATATCTCGAAAACTATAAAGAAATGGTACCAAAAAACGGTAGAACCCGTTGTATTATTTGTGGTCAAGTGAAATGTTTGTTTAGTAGATTGTTGAATGCTCCGGTTGAAACTACAAAAGTTAAGATAATTATGAAAAATTTCCTACTCGATTTTGTTTTGCAATTAGCTTTGTCAGAGTTAGAGGACATACCTTCATTAATCAGGTTGTGTCACTTAGTTAAGGCAAAGTCAATTTCTGCTTCTTCTAATTGTACCAACAAGCAAAGCGGTAGTTTGTTACAATCATATGAATTTCGGTAAATTTTAAACCTACCCATGGTACGTAAAGTATTACGTCTACAAATTCGGCTGCATGTTGAAGCGCACAAGTTAACAAAACAGGCCAGGAATTTATTTAGTTTATACTAAAACCCAGGTCCGTCTCCTGCTTTTCAGGTTTAGGTCATCGACTGATAGGTTCTCGGCGTTTCCAAATTTTGGACGATGAAACACCGAGGTAGTTCTTTTGTAGAGGAAGGTACTGAGATAAGAAAGGATCACTTCGCTGAGCTTAACCACACACACGTCCGGTGTCGGGTGATTTTTGCATAAATTTCCAACTATCTTAATTAAGCGCTTCCTACAAATTCTGATCCAAGCAACGGCCCGCTTTTATATGCTATTCCAATTAAAATGAATATTTAGAACCGTTTATTCCCCAAGTGTAAAAATACGTGGAATATATTTTAAACCGCGTTTGTAAAATTTTCTGAAATGTTTACGTATTGATTCGTTGAAAGTAGCAAATATTTTGCTTATCGTAAAACCACTTCTAAAAGGCCAGAAAATAGCCTTATAAATTTTTTGAAACACATTCTAACAACTGCTTATTATTTCTAATAGTTATTCGTTGAAATACGTTTCGTAAAATAAATGCTTCTAATGGTACTAAAAACATATTTTATTAGATTGTAGGTGTTCGAGCTTGTTAAAATTTTACGGTCCCCTTATTAATTCATCTATAAATCGCTACCGTTTCTATAACCCTTTATGCAATCGGTTATACGTTGTGCTTCCTTTGCTGTATGCAAGATTGCATACTTGCTTAGACGTTTAAAATATGCGTTGCGTTTCCATGCGAACAACGAAATTCAGTGGAACTGATTATTGTATTATTGAATCCTTTTGCTTTCTTTATTGCTTGCATTCTAGGAATATTTTCAGTTGTTGCTTGGAATATATTTTTACTTGCGTTTGCAGAATATTTAACATTCTATTGCTGCAAATAGTTTTTAGTTATTTCCTCCATCGTTCTCAATCTGTATAAATACAAGATGAACGTTTACAAGTTTCTCTTCTCTCTTTGATTCTAAATCTATACTATGTTCTTTGAGAGCAAAGAAACCTTGTTGGATCGGGATTTTAAAATATGCTGTTGTACGTAGTGTTCTGCTATAATTAACTTGGGTAGTCCAGCATCCAGCGTATCCACAAATGCGAGGCAGGCAGGCAGCTTAAGCTACGGTTTTTTCTGCTTTCTTTACTTGCTGTTTTGGAAAATAGACACCTCTTCTGATGACTATGTAAGTTAGTACTCATGGCTTTCTAATAAATTGCAGACTGTTCGTTACCAAATTCACGTTTACAATGCACGAGCGAATCTGTAATTATTCTCCAAGTTACAAGGAGTTAAACCAAAGCTTGCATTAGAGCACTTTTTGTTGTTTCACTTTTTTTGTACATTAGTGTCAACATCAACAGCTTGCTTACCAAATTAGTTAATACTTAGTTTATATCATCATCTACCCGTGAGACAGCAGCTTCACAGTAACTTGTTGAAGTTTCCTCTTATAACATATTCGCGTGAGAATTATGCCGTCATATCTTCTGTTTGCTTCATAGGCGTGTCTATATACTGCTAAATAGCGAACCACTTTCAAACGTTGGTTCTCGCTCTTATTGGCGATACGTTGCCAACCGCGTTTTTAGGTACGCTTTTGTGACGGCATTATCGTCTTCCTGTGGCGTAGTCACACGTGCTATCAAAATCGTAGTAATCATCATCATAAGAAATATACAAAGCGCAGTCAGACGCCTATGCTAACTCGTCGATAACCATCGCAATAATGAATAACAGGACGCACGATGTACGATATTGTACGCAAATCGCACAATTCTTCCATAATCGAAGCAAATACCGTTGATGTGGCCGCTGTTACCCGTATCTTGCGAAGCGACCAGAAGCTTGAGCCGTTCAAGTTCGTTTTGATCATTAAAGTATACATAATCCATGAGCAGACCACGCCTACTCGGATTCATAGTTTGTTGTCGTAAGCTATACATTGCATTTCTTCTTTTATTAATGTCTGCATGGTCGTTAATTTCTTTAATTGAGTATTTACTCAAAGAATTGAGAAGAAACAGTTCGTCGTACAGGTTCGTTTTCATGTTGATTAAGTTAATACGTCGGTTTGGTATCTACATTGATCGTGAAAATTTTCCTAGATTGGGTTCGCGGGAGCCACTTGATTTCGATTTAGGTGATGTTCTCCCCTAGATTTGCGTTATCTGTCGGCATTATATAATAGTGATGGTAAAATATCCCCACTCCCACTTACTCCCAAATCTGGTCGTGGTATATTGAACACGTTATTCCCGCTGCTGACGGCATTGCTACCTATATGTTTCCTTGTGTAGCGTTAAAGAATTATTATACTTTCTCCTTAGAGTTGGTAGTGTATTAGCGGTAGAATTACAATAGCCATTCTTCTATTTCAAATGATCGCTCCCATCGCCGGTGTCACCTTTTATATCATCAAATTTATGCTGCTACCTCCACCACCACCATTGCCGTTTCGTGTCAGCAGCACCATAAGATCTAACTGACAGCAATAAATATAAGAATTCAAGCCATTTAGTAATCGCTTAAATTGGAACATGGTCATTCAAACCGTCCAACCAAACCTGCTCTTACCTCTTTTACAAAAAAAAAAACTCCATAACACCGCTACAGCTTGAGCATACGCTGTGGCGCTTTTTACTGCTCGTATAGGTGAAAAACCCGTCGTAAGTCTCGGTTTATCGCCATTGCGTCTACTCGTTGACATGTTCTTTAAGGAATGACACTATGTCATCCCCTTTCTGCACACTGATCAACGCGTTATTATCCTTTATTCGACCAAATTCCAGACTTAACAGACTGTAAGGAAACACCGCACCAAATTGCAACGGGCATGTCATCAATTTGTTGATCAAGGTACAGTTCAAAACGACTCTCAGCAGTTTACTGTTAGATGTATTAATGGCAACACAACGACATACACTCGACGCATTTGGAGGGAGGGCCATTATATTCTTGTTAAATAAATCTCTCTATTTATACATACAAGTTGCTAGAAAGTAGTGGAAGTAACTAGAGAAAGGAATGTACGGTAAAAAGAGCTGCACTAATTACAATCACGATCAGAGGTGGGCCAGTACGTTTACAATCTTCCGACAGTAGATCAGTAGGTGAATGAGTTTGGAAGTAAGTCGGTCAACACTAATTGGAAGTGGGTCATTTATATTGACCCGTGACTAGATTGATGACAATGTCCAGAAATGTGTCACTACACTCGGTCATCGACCCTCGTCCAGGTACAATGAGTCATTATATAGAAGTGCGCAAAATCGAAGGTCAACTACCCTAACCAAGCATTGTCTGCTGCGACGAAGACTCATACGCCACAAGTGCAGAAACGCAAAGTTCAAGGAACCCACCATAGACAGGCTATTGAACTTGAGTTGCAGCAGCTTGAATAACAAGAAAAATTTTAGAAGAACAAATGTCAACGACCTCCTCTACTACAAAAAAAGCAGGAACACAAATGTCAATCGCGGCTCTTCAAGTACCATGGCTTAAGTCGCACGTAAAGATTAATGAAATCAACCAATGACACCATCCTAGGTCAAGAACCCCTTCTCACAAGTGCTGCCGCTAACGTTTTCCAAAAAAGTCATTGAACCCACAATGTAATGTCACTAGGTAATCAATGACCGCCTACGTAGGCGCTAGAACCCGCACTATATACTACAAGAATTAACTGCATAATGGGTTTATCTAATTAAACGTCCCGTAATTGTTATTTTATGAGGAGAAATCATCGGTTCCTTGTTGAAAATTATGGAAAGGAATTAGGATTCTATATTATTTTCTTATGGAGCTTATTCCAAAACGTAGATGCTCGTGGAACACTTGGATTTGACCTGTTTCTGGTTTGTTTAAAAAAAAGGTTTTTCAACACACGGGTAAGTCAAATATGTTATTCTGTTTTGTTTGCCAAACTGAAAATATATGTATAACGTCTGATTATCACTAAAAATTTCCTTTGGTTGGAAATTTGTTTTTAAGGATCTTAGAATTTTGTTTTATAAAAATCTACATGTAAATTTGTAAGAAAAGCAGATCTGACTTTCGTATTTGAATTACTGTTAGTTACGTTAATAACTTAAAGATTTAAATTTTGGTCAATAATTTAAAAGCGACTGTCAAATATTTTATTGTTTATCATGTAATATAAAAATAATTCTTTTTGCAAAAATAAACTTTTAATAACTAACGCCTATTAAATTTACTCTTCGAATTTTTTTGTTTAAACACAGAGCGAAACTAGATTCGAACCAGTTCAGTAATATCCTCAATATTATTATCTATTTTATTATTATTTTGAGACGCAAACTGCCATTCTTTTGAATTATAACTTGTTTTTATTTCAAGCATACCCTGTTCAGGATCAATCTGTTGTTATTATGAATATTTACTTTAGGGTTTACCATCCCTAGGGTTATAATAACTAGTATTAAAGCGGGTGTATAGTATCGCCTATTTTTAATTCTTTTACATCTTAGATTTACAGTGCACCTTCCTATCATCGCTCTAATGCTGGAGTAAAGTCCAAAGGTAGTAGATAGATTTTTATCGTCTTAGGCATGGGTGAAAGTCCTTTATTACGTCCACCTTTCAACGGTATACTAAAACTTACGCGATTTTATTTAATTATTCATTCGCTTAGGTTCTGCTTTTGATACTCATACACCACGCTGTATATTAAACATTACGACAATAAGTACTACAGTACTACAATTCTATTTAAACCTATTTGCTGCGAAATGAAAAGTTCCGCTATAATTTAAATAATCGGTACCTTGTTTTAATTATCCGTCGTCCTGGTGCATATTACTATAGAATATAATTAATTCTTATAAGACCCAATCCTAAAGACTCTTTAAAATAATAGATCACATTTACCTGATATAGTCTGTTTCGAGTTTCTGTCAACACCTGTGTGTTTGATAACGCTGGGATTGAATTTAATTCTTGCTATAAAACGAGTTCCTTATTTTATTCTTTCTGCACCTATACGACAAAGAATATTTGTCGTTACATTATTTCGTTGACTACAGAAATTTGGTGCACACCGTTCGTGTGGTAAGTGCTTTCAGTTTTAAAATGTACCTTTCTTGGTAAGTGATCTATAATCGTACCTCCTACTGCTTACTCTGGAGGGCATGACCAGTTCATCTCGTTTACTTATGACTAATTTAGTAGTTACAGCTTTTTGGTAGGTCTAATATACTACTGTACGTGAACTACGGCTGTTCGAGTAAGTAGGATGCACGGCTCGCGTTGTCCTGGGTCCATTTTGTTTTCTCTGCTTTTGGGAAAGGTGTGATAAACCCATCAACTTGGACGCGCTGGTGAGTGTTTCTTAACAGAATACTTATACGGGTCCTATTTAATTGCCTATGCATCTTAAAATTATTATATATAATGCTATGATAAGAAGGTAATTTAAGAGTAGATTAAGTCATAGGGGTCGTAGGATAAATGTAAATATTGATAACGTTAAGAAAACCAAACAATTCCACCACTAAATAGGAGTAAATCGACTATTTTACATAAAGTCAATAGCGAGCACACTGTATATAAATCATAACCAATTTAATTCATAAGAAAGGAGCTTATTTTTAATAATCAGATACTATTTAGCAAAAATAATAATGTGTACGTCGTTTAATACGTTCTAAGTTAAATATACAAGTCCAGAATTGGAAAGAAACGAGCAAAATAAGGTTGTAAACGCATCAAGTTTCATCAAAATAAACACGTAATCGGTGAAGATAAACAAACTGGCATACTAGCTATTTAATAAGATCATTAAAATATCAACGCATAAATAAGTAAACGCGTTCAAATACGTCTTTATTAAAAATATGAATACGTGATTAAAGATATTGTATTGCATAAAATCTAACATATTTGGAGTAGCAAACAATAAATAACGGGTGGTCCTCGATATGATAAAGGTTTGAACTATAGTCGACACAAACATAAAGACGTGACCAAAATGCAATAAAATTTGGACTTTTTGCAAAATATGTTACACAAAGTTGAACGTCTACGTGTAAAATCAATCATCTGAACAGGAATCGGAACACGGAATTTTAGAAATACCGACTTCTGCAGAGATAAGCGCAAGGTACGACGCCTTCATCAACAAACACACGTGAACATTAATAAGAAAAATAGATAAAAGGTGTCTGTAAATACTATGGAGACCTCATAAACATTCAGTATCTGTTCAAGCAAGGCATTAACAACGTCAATTGAAAGTGAAATATTACGTAAAAGTGAAATTAGTGAAAATTAATAATTTATTTAAATAGTGAAAATTAAAAGTGCCAATACTTCTTGTATGTTTGTTGTGGTTTGTTTAGCATTCTTCTTAATCTTTTTTGGGAATTAAACCACTCATAGTTTTTAAAATCATCTTTATTTACATTTCGATCCATGATCTAGGATCGTTGTCAAAATAATAAAAACTTCAAGTTTGACTTTTATGACATAAATTGAAGGTGACTTTGATTTATTGATGTTCGAAATATTTAGTTTGAGTACACTAAGCAAAAATTTTTAAAGTTTAAAACAATCATTGCCTTCAATTTGTGTTGCGGCCTGGGACCGACTTTTTTAGATAGCCAATAAGCTTAACGTGAAATCAGCTGATTAATTTTTATTGGTAAATTTTATATAAATTCAATAACTTGGGAATTGGAAAACATTTTTTAACATGTTTCTATTTATACAATTGAGAGGATGGTTATTAAAGAAGTGTGCGATTGCGATACTGTAAGGCTTAAGCAGTCGTTTTTTATATTCATTTTGAAGGGGAAAAAATCATTATGATTTAGGCTACCTCTTTGGTAGATTTTAACATGGTTCTGAGGCGACCCTAAGACAGGTTTACACTTGTCAGATACCAATATTGGGACAATAAAATAATAAGTTAATTCATAGGGGTAAGAGCGATTAGATCCAGTAAAATAAATTCATTGTGGTAAAAGATTTTCAACAATTATTTTCTAAATTAATGGATAATAAAGGAATATCAATTTAGTTTTACGTGTGATTAAAGTAGGAATAATTTATTTTAATTAGATTTAGTTAGGGACCATGTATCATAGTATTTATGTAAAAGAGTAAAGGAAATAATTTGGGGTTAAAATATAGCGTAATGAAGTTCTATGGAACAATTTTAAAAGCGTTTAGCTCGTTAAAAATAACGATTTCTACGTGTGAAATAACAAGGGAGACAAATTGGATTTATTGGTAAAGTTTGCTGCAAACAAATTTAGTAGCTTAGGAGAGCCAACAATCGTTGAAATTAAAGCAGCCAAGGTCGAAAACAAAAACACACAGAATTGATGTAAAAGCAGTATATGTCAATTAAAATATTAATTTTTAAACTTAGATATAGAGTCGGAAGGAGCCATGGAAAGACGAAGATTGAATAAAAGCCTATAAGCATAAGAGAGATACATAAACTATATCCAGAGGAAGGGATAGGAAGGATAGTTGTAAACAAGGCACACGTCGCTCAGAAAGTGGGAAATTGGAGCCAAGCGAGTTGATTGGCCAAGGTTAAATAAGGTCTAGAAATTCAGGTGGTAGAAGCATATGTGTGAAATAGAGCGATATGTACAAGGAAGATAAAATGATGTTTGTTTGAATTTAGAGGCGTGGAGTATATGCTAATTCGGAGAATTGTAAACGACAGTTGACGCGTTTAAGTGCTTTACCGAGTACTGTTGTGTTACGCTATGAAAAATTACGAGAAATCGACGGTCGTTGGTGATTTTCGAAGAAAATAAGACGACGGTTAAACATATACGTGCTATTTCGTTAAAAAGGGGGGGGGCAGGTTCGATTATATAATCAGGAACAGAGAGGGGCCTCGCTCTCTTTTCTCCTTGCTTTTTGATTCCATCGGTGATACAATAAGTTTACTTACAAGTGCATTAGTGCAATCGAATTAAATCTATGTCAAAGCTGATAAAGCTGTATTAGTGAATAGTATGATGATGTAAGTACTAGAATTTGAAAATTGTTTGGATGTGGATCAAAGCGAAGTTTGGGATAGTAGAATGTATTTGTAACAAAAGGAACGAAATTTGGAGATTGGATATTTATAAAAGAAGCGTTTTTGTGAAGTAGAGGCATGTATGGTACATGGTACACGAAAAACACACGATATTTTATATATATATATATATATATATTGCTGTGATAAGGGGTTGTTTAAGGGTGTACTTTATAGTAAAGGTCGTTTAGAAATGAGAAATTACCATAGGAAGCAGAAAGCTGCATTTATTTAGTAAAGAATTGAGAAATGGAGATGGTTTGTAAATAGTAAGCACCCTGTATATAAAGTATAAATGGTTTTAAGCGACGCAAATAGACACAGGAAGACGCATAGTTAGCGTAGAAACAAGGAAGACATGCATTAGGTAATTAGTAAATATTTAACACCCTGTAGATAGAGTTTTAGTTAATTTAGGCAATGCAAATAATGATATTCTTCAGTGGAAGCACGTGTATTTTATAAGTAAACATAATAAAGTGTAATTAAACACGCATTCAAAAGAGTTCCAAACAATTAGGTTAATACGGAGATAAGAAATAGAGCATCAGGAAGCATAGTGTAAATACGTACAAAATAGTTAACCATTTTTAGTAAGAAAGGAGATTAAAAATTGCGTAAATAACATGCATATATGAAAATTAAAAGTCGAATTACATCAGTTGTTTATGGAAAAGCGATTAGATTCGTCAAAACACCGCATGTTTGATAACAAGACAGCTGTGAGCAGGCCACAATTATTTGAAAGCATAGAAAATTACATCAGAAACTACTTTAAATGCAAAGATCTTATTGGTTAAAATAAGCGACGAGTTTGTAGACCATACCCACTGACGGAGTAGGAGGTCAATGATATAATAACAGGCACAGTGATAACGAAGTCAGTTTTCAACTCAACAAAGGCCGAAGTGCGCCACTATGAGACAAAGTGAGATACGTAATAATTTAAAGTGAAAAGTTGTATTAGTGCGACTAAGATGAAAATTACGATTGCCGATTAAACGTAAGTAGATTTTGGGGAATTTATTTTAAACTAAAGCACAATAATAATAGGGCTTCCGAGTCCTGGGAGAATAATAATACAATTTCTGAGTCCGGGGAGAATAGATGGTATTCTAAGTTTGGGGGAAATTGATATGAAGTAATAAGTCTGAATGAGATGACAGTTTGGGGCGCATAAGTATAAGTTAATAATGGTAGTCCAGAGGGCCATGGCAATAATTTAAATGCAATGGTTCAAGCGTGTGGATAGACAATATTTCGAATGGGCATGTAATAATCCTGAATTGGGGAAAAATAAATTTTATTCAAATGGATGGCTTAATGCATGGGAAATACTAGCTGATTATGGATGCGTTAATGGGAAGAAAATAGACCAGGTCAGATTTTTAGTTATAAGACATTTTTTTTTAATTTTTTTATTTGAATAATGAATTTGCTTAATATAAATGAATGTAAAAAAGTCAACAAAAAGAGGATTTGCATACGTATAAAGTGCGTGATGTGGTAGGAGGTTTTGAACGTTCCACACTTCTTTTTTTTATAAAAATAATAGGTTTTTTTTTGGTGACTTTGGGTTTGATTAAAAAGTATATGATATTTGATAAATGAGATTTACAACATTAATTAATTGAAAAGTGTATTTTAAATAATTTACTAAAACTGTACATAATGTTTGTTTCATTATATAGAATCGAGTTAACTGAATTTTATAATTCCAAATAAATGCTAGTCGACGTCATAAGATAAAGTTAATGGGAGTGATTTGATAATTTAAACAATCAAGGAGGAGCTATAAGTTGAATACGAAATTGATAACGAGTAAGGTGGTAACGTATCAAATTTTGTTATTGGTCGACAAGGTTGGTTCAAGATAAAATCCAGTCAAGTTCCTGGAGGGAGTTTATAGCAATATTAATAAGACAGCCCAACGTCGGAGAACGATAATTACAATTCCAGTTATGCATAGCAATATTAATATGTCGCAACAACGTGAGGGCTCGATTTTACCACCATAAAATACAACCTGAGATTAAGGGGCACGAATTAAAACACAATAAAATACAACCTGAGATTAAGAGACTCGATTTTACCACGATAAAATACAACCTGAGATTAAGAGGCACGAATTAAATTAAAAATAAATTTTAAAATACAATCTCGAGATTTATAATAAATTAATTAAAGTAAACCGGACATTTAAAAAATTTCAATTAGCGAAAAATCACGAAATTTGTACAGTAATTAAAGTTAGGTAGATTTATTTAGTATTTAAAAGTTTAGAGTAAATATAATAATGGATAAAAGAATACGGGAAACAAGGGAAGCTTTAAGACAACAAGGAGTGGAAAAAGGGTCCCAGGAGAGCGTGATTATTCAGGAAACCAGTTCTATTGAAGAAAGGCGAACTTCACAAGAAACCAAAATGATGGAGATCTTAATGGCATTAAACAATAAGATGGACAGCAGTGAAGAAGCCATAAAAATAATTACAACAAAAATGGATGAAAACAGCGAGAAATTGGGGAATGGAATAAAAATTCTTAGTAATGGACTGAAGGAAACGAACCAAACGATCGCTGAAATTAAGGCACAAATGCAAGAAAGAATTGGGCAAGTTTCTGAAGAAATAGAATGCGCATGGGGTCATATTACATTAGTTAAACAAAACAAAAAAAATACGAAAGCGAGTCCAACGATAAAATTACGGATTTAAATATTAAATTAGGTAAAATTGAAGAAAATTGCGAAACGGAGTTCAGATCAATAAATCAAGAGATAAATAATTTAAAAAGTAATCCAATAAATTTTAATAGAGAACCAATTAGGATAATTCAAACGAACCTTTCAATTGAACAGTTTACTAAATTTTAAGGGGACGGAAAATTAAATCCGAAGATATTTCTGAAAAATTTCAATATGTTAATACGGGATTCTACAGACGAGTTATATAAATTAAATTTAATCAAAGCGATGCTAAGAAAAAATGCTGAAAAGTGATACAATTTGGTGGAGAGTGCAATAGAAACATTTGAACAGTTTGAGCGGAAATTTTTACGTCAATTCTGGAGTGACAATCAGCAAAATAGAATTCGGATTAACCTGAGTATGGGAAGATACGATTCGGAGAAAGGGATAACGCGAGAATTATATGCGATTGAGAAATTTATTGTAGCGAAGCAATTGGATCCTCCTTTAGAAGATAAAGATATTATAAGATATTTAGCAGGTCATTTTAACGCTGAAGTAAAGCGATACATAACGACGCGGAATATAGTAGATAGGGATATATTTATTGGTTATTTGCAGAGATATGATGATTTGGAATTTGATTATAAAATAGAAAATAATGTTAGGGGTCGACGCACGAATTTTATAGGGAATAAGGAGACTCGGAATAATTATCAAAGGAACAATTATAATTATGATGTGGAAGAAATTTTAATAGGGGGAAGTATGACAACTTTAATAATGATTTTAGGCAAAACAGGAATACTGGTCGGATACCAAGGCAACGAATAGATAGAACGAATCATGAGGGAAATAATAGAGAAAGAAATAGGCAGGAAAATGATAATCGACAGACACATGCAAGGGATATTAATAGCACGCAAATAAGGAATACGAATCGCACAGATACAGGGATAATGAGTCAGGCAGGACCTTCAACGTAAAATCAGGATTTTTGAGTACGGACGAACCAAGAAAAATTCTACGAATTAACGGATATGAACACCAGCGCGAGTTTATTAAACATGAAATGGATAATAGATTAGGAACATTTGAAAGGAACTTATTACCAATAATTAATTTAAAGGTGGAAGATAAAATAGTTAAAGTGTTAATTGATGGATGGCTTAATGCATGGGAAATACTAGCTGATTATGGATGCGTCAATGCGAAGAAAATAGACCAGGTCAGATTTTTAGTTATAAGACATTTTTTTAATTTTTTATTTGAATAATGAATTTGCTTAATATAAATGAATGTAAAAAGTCAACAAAAGAGGATTTGCATACGTATAAAGTGCGTGATGTGGTAGGAGGTTTTGAACGTTCCACACTTCTTTTTATAAAAATAATAGGTTTTTGGTGACTTTGGGTTTGATTAAAAGTATATGATATTTGATAAATGAGATTTACAACATTAATTAATTGAAAAGTGTATTTTAAATAATTTACTAAAACTGTACATAATGTTTGTTTCATTATATAGAATCGAGTTAACTGAATTTTATAATTCCAAATAAAGGCTAGTCGAGGTCATAAGATAAAGTTAATGGTAGTGATTTGATAATTTAAACAATCTAGGAGGAGCTATAAGTTGAATTCGAAATTGATAACGAGTAAGGCGGTAACGTATCAACTTTTGTTATTGGTCGACAAGGTTAGTTCAAGATAAAATCCAGTCAAGTTCCTGGAAGGAGTTTATAGCAATATTAATAAGACAGCCCAACGTCGGAGAACGATAATTACAATTCCAGTTATGCAATATATATATATATATATATATATATATATATATCAGGAAGGAACTTTCCCACATAATACTTATACGTATGCTAGTTGTTCGTCCCAATACGTTCATCTTACTATATGTATAAAGAAAGATTTGTTCACGTCATATTTACACGTATTATACTTACTTGCTGTGTATCTAGATACCACGATATGTAGCAAGGAAGTATTTTCCAGGTACTATTTAGACATGTTCCATTTATTTGCTTATATGTCTGATGACTATAATATATACAAGCAAAAATTTCTTTTACTTTACTACTTGTTAGAGTTATATATATATATATATATATATATATATATATATCAACTTTAACAGATAAGAGAAAGAAATTCTTGATTTACGACTATTATATATATCCTGTTTATATCTAGAGATTTCCAGTATTAGAATCACTTTCGAGTTATGTGAATTGAGGCGGAGTTTTTGATTTTTGGTTTTGATTTCCCAAGGTTGCCGGACATTGTAATAAGATTTAATTGTAAATATTTCCTAGGTTGTTATGTTATATAGTTTAACCAGATCGTTAAATTACTTGCGATTCAATACAATAAGCAATTTATTTTCTGTTATAAATTAGTATGTTTATTTTATTGCAGGTTGAACCGAACTTTTATTTTTATTTCAGGCAATATAACTACTTTTGGTCTTGTCAAACCCCACCTACTCGCCGATTGAGCCCGGTATTTTTTTTTCAGTCTACTTTTATATCGTAGCCAAAATTCTGACATACTCAACGTGTGGCTACGATTTTCGTAACAAATTACAATGTTCATATTCTATATTCTTTCAATACACCAATAAAAACCGTCTGTTCAAGTGGAACAAATTTCTTATAAATTATTTTCTTTGAACCGTAGAAACAAATCAGTAGTTGCTTTTGACCGTAGCTGGAACAGCTCCTGTACCTCCTCCCAATACACTTCGAGTCAATCTTGCACATGTAATTACTTATTCAGTGAATACGGCAATCAAACTATTTAACTGCGTTGGGGAGTTAGGCCATTTTGTTTACAAATGTTATCCATGTTCTTACGGTGAACCAATAGAATATCTAACGTCTCGAGTCTAATTATTCAAGTCTTTCTGTAATTACCATTTAAATCAAGTAACATCATCTCAATTATGCTACAATTGTAATAATCGTACATACCCTCTCCCGAGACAGGTTGGAGGTGGGGATTCGGACGCACAATTATCTCCTCTCACCACTGTCTTTCTCATACGCATCCGTGTAAATTAGCACCGCCTTTCCTCATAAGCACACAGAAGAAATCACTGATTAGCTTCTCACTCCACTTTCCTATAGAGCACGCCCGAATACATAATACACGGCTAAACGGCCAATGGTAGTGCAGGAATGCCTTAGGGTATACTGACCACGTTATACGGGGACCGAATTAGAATCAAGGAACATTTCAAGACTAAATATTCAATCCTTCTACTAATACTATTTAAAAATCGCGACAATTGTAATAGAGAAAAAACGCGGTTTTTCGTGGTTTTGAACTAAGAATCCCGAGAATGGTAGTTTCATGCTTTGGCGTAGTGCTGTTGACCGCATATAATACTATCAGATGTATATCTGCTATTTAAATTTTATATCGAATTGTATACATTTTATTAATTTATTTAGAATAAAAGAAGCTTGTGGATGAGATTACATTGATAAATTAATTTATGTGACGTACATTAAGGTATAAATATTTAAACCTGAATCGTATACACTGTATTTAAATTATATAAAAAAAAAGCTTCAGGATGACAATAAAAATAATTTAAATTTAAAGTGCGTTTTCTTGGAGTAAATATATATATAAAATTGTTCTTGCTAGGTTACTTTACACGCGACGGAAGGAAAACTGAAATCTTGTCTTGAAGCAAATGTATGAAGCGGTAAGATATTTATGTACAAACCATTTAGTTATAATGTCACTAAAATGTAAACCAGGAATGTAGGTAGTTTTCAGTAGAACGTATCTCTATACCAGCAACTATTCGCTCAAGTTTATAGTTACAAGAACTGAATTACATTAAACTTCCCTCTGCTGCATGGACAGCAAACTCATTTCCATTCGTTCATCCAATTCTAAGTAGACGCTTTCAGTACAGCTACCCACATAATCGTCCAAATATGTTCATCGGCTTCTAGATATACCGTACAACCAGCACCCTTATTCCGAAAAATAACTTGGCTCGCTTACCTGTGTAACATTTCTTGTTCTTTATGAGTATTTAAACTTACAGCCCCATTTATGAAATAGCACTTACTCGTGCTTTTAAATACTTGTGATTTAACTAACGGACTGCGCTATCATCCAATCTACAAATTTTCAGCTTTGATGTTACACCATGTAGGTCTGACGCGAACAGAGGAAATAAGAGAGCCTCACTACGTCTCCTAGTGTATTTATAAGCCTCCAAACCTACCCCTTGTAACCTATTTTCATCAAAATTTAAAACACAACGATCTTTGAAAACTAAGAATTTTCTTACTCCATCGTAATTTTAGTCCGAAATACTGATTAGAATCTTCAACGGTTGAACTTCTCTGAGAAAAGTTTCTCACCCCAATCGCAATCAACCAATCAAAACATATTTCCCCTGTTCAGGTCGATAGGGAATATAGGAATATAGGGAATAAGGAGACTCGGAATAATTATCAAAGGAACAATTATAATTATGATGTGGAAGAAATTTTAATAGGGGGAAGTATGACAACTTTAATAATGATTTTAGGCAAAACAGGAATACTGGTCGGATACCAAGGCAACGAATAGATAGAACGAATCATGAGGGAAATAATAGAGAAAGAAATAGGCAGGAAAATGATAATCGACAGACACAAGCAAGGGATATTAATAGCACGCAAATAAGGAATACGAATCGCACAGATACAGGGATAATGAGTCAGGCAGGACCTTCAACGTAAAATCAGGATTTTTGAGTACGGACGAACCAAGAAAAATTCTACGAATTAACGGATATGAACACCAGCGCGAGTTTATTAAACATGAAATGGATAATAGATTAGGAACATTTGAAAGGAACTTATTACCAATAATTAATTTAAAGGTGGAAGATAAAATAGTTAAAGTGTTAATTGATGGATGGCTTAATGCATGGGAAATACTAGCTGATTATGGATGCGTCAATGCGAAGAAAATAGACCAGGTCAGATTTTTAGTTATAAGACATTTTTTTTTAATTTTTTTATTTGAATAATGAATTTGCTTAATATAAATGAATGTAAAAAAGTCAACAAAAAGAGGATTTGCATACGTATAAAGTGCGTGATGTGGTAGGAGGTTTTGAACGTTCCACACTTCTTTTTTTTATAAAAATAATAGGTTTTTTTTTGGTGACTTTGGGTTTGATTAAAAAGTATATGATATTTGATAAATGAGATTTACAACATTAATTAATTGAAAAGTGTATTTTAAATAATTTACTAAAACTGTACATAATGTTTGTTTCATTATATAGAATCGAGTTAACTGAATTTTATAATTCCAAATAAAGGCTAGTCGAGGTCATAAAATAAAGTTAATGGTAGTGATTTGATAATTTAAACAATCTAGGAGGAGCTATAAGTTGAATTCGAAATTGATAACGAGTAAGGCGGTAACGTATCAACTTTTGTTATTGGTCGACAAGGTTAGTTCAAGATAAAATCCAGTCAAGTTCCTGGAAGGAGTTTATAGCAATATTAATAAGACAGCCCAACGTCGGAGAACGATAATTACAATTACAGTTATGCAATATATATATATATATATATATATATATATATATATATATCAGGAAGGAACTTTTCCACATAATACTTATACGTATGCTAGTTGTTCGTCCCAATACGTTCATCTTACTATATGTATAAAGAAAGATTTGTTCACGTCATATTTACACGTATTATACTTACTTGCTGTGTATCTAGATACCACGATATGTAGCAAGGAAGTATTTTCCAGGTACTATTTAGACATGTTCCATTTATTTGCTTATATGTCTGATGACTATAATATATACAAGCAAAAATTTCTTTTACTTTACTACTTGTTAGAGTTATATATATATATATATATATCAACTTTAACAGATAAGAGAAAGAAATTCTTGATTTACGACTATTATATATATCCTGTTTATATCTAGAGATTTCCAGTATTAGAATCACTTTCGAGTTATGTGAATTGAGGCGGGAGTTTTTGATTTTTGGTTTTTGATTTCCCCAAGGTTGCCGGACATTGTAATAAGATTTAATTGTAAATATTTCCTAGGTTGTTATGTTATATAGTTTAACCAGATCGTTAAATTACTTGCGATTCAATACAATAAGCAATTTATTTTCTGTTATAAATTAGTATGTTTATTTTTATTGCAGGTTGAACCGAACTTTTATTTTTTATTTCAGGCAATATAACTACTTTTGGTCTTGTCAAACCCCACCTACTCGCCGATTGAGCCCGGTATTTTTTTTTCAGTCTACTTTTATATCGTAGCCAAAATTCTGACATACTCAACGTGTGGCTACGATTTTCGTAACAAATTACAATGTTCATATTCTATGCGATGAAACTGTGTCTCTTTGATTGTTCTCGTTTTGCCTTTGTTGTGATGTATATTCTCAGTTAAGCAAATTTCTTGTTGTATGCACATGTTTAATATCGACTTCGCTTTTATGGTTTTTATGTAGCATAACGAAATTGCCCAGGATTTGCTCTTATTTTTCTAACTATCTACAAGGATAACACCGGAGCAGGATATCTACCACAAATTATTCATTTCTGTTTTATGTTTTTCTCTAGTAGAATCCCTTTCTTCAATATTTTACTACTTTGTCAATCTTACCAACTATACGTTATTCTTCACCTATGCTTTGTTTTTGTCCCTTTTACAACACTTGCGACTTTCTAAAGAAAACGATATACAAATTCAGTAAATAAAATGATCAACAAACTTCTTAAGACAAAGAAAATTCTCCACGTAGCGTCATGTGCTTGTGCTGGTATACACAAAATTTAGCTCACATGTATCGTTTATTAATACCCAATAAATATTAATATAAAATGAATTTCAGTAGCTATATGCAACCACATAAGAGGAATAATAATAGGGTTGCTACGAAAGAAGCAGAGAAACTGCACTGCTGCAACTCCCACTCATTGATGATGAGCATATTTTAGGCGGTGGAATACTGACATGCAAACTTAAATTAATTTTAGCTTTAAACTAGTAGCCTATGAGAAGTCTGATTGATAATGAACTATAATCTGTGTCTAGGAAATTATTAAAATATACAAGTACATTCTCAAGTGCTTACTAGAGTTTCATCTAGATTTTATTTAAAATCGCACGGAGTTGAAACACTGTGTTGTTCATTTTTGATTACCTATGTGAACGACATCAACTAACCAACTTGTATATTCACGGTTGACTTAAAAAACTAGTTAAAATTTATGGGGTGTTAATACGTAACAGACATGTAACATTACTGGAGACCAGAAACAAACTTTTGCTTCCCAAAAATTTGAAGTGTTTTTCATAACTGGAAAATGCTTGACAATCTGGTACTAATAAATAATATAGCTTTTATAGTATACCACATGTGAGAATAATCCGCTTTGAAAATTGTAGAAGTTTTTAACTGGTAACTAAATTATGAAACTCACCCTTAGATTCTAAAACTTTCCCGTTAAATTTGTGTAATGAGCCACAACTTACAACGAATTATGCATAGGAATCGTAATTTTGCTGATGTTGGTTCCGAGTTTTACGATCAACCTGGGGGCACTGTATTTTCAGATGCAGCGGCAAAAGCCATCCTTTTCAGCTTGTATTCCAGCGGACATGCTTTTACAGCTTTTGCTTTTGCATGCTCTTGTCATATAAATTCCCTTGCTTAGTTTACACTAGAGACCAGACTATGTTTTTACCCTTACTCACTAGAACTAGCGCAAACGTCAGAGGTTTTTCTCGTTTTTAGGCGTAAACTTTAATTTTTAGCAAATTTATCAAATTTATTCAGAAAGTTTATATAATTTATATTTAATTCTACAAGTTTTTTACTAAAAAGTTTGAGTGTTGGAATCATTTTATATTGGTCTGAAGTGTGGCAAGGGAGTAAATTATATTAGACGGCATTTAAAATAGGAAATTACCTCTTGGGTAGGCGGTTTAGTTTTTATCTATAGGCATTGCCTCCGTTTGTGAGATATTCGAATTAATTACAGTACCTCAAATAGTAATAAGGTAGAACAGTACAAGTTTAAGCAGAACCTCCACTTTACTAAAGGTGAAGTTGACTTTGAACAGTTAATGGGTGGTGGAGACGATTCTCTTTGAGGAGAATTCAATGTTTTTATATGATATTTATCAAGATTGTATGCAGTCCAACGACAGCTTTTGACTTCAATGCTGTTTCTAGGTGTACACGGGACATTTTCAAAATGAGAGCAAAACCTAATTCGAAATAGTCTCTTTGAGACTCTATACATGGTTAAGAAGTATGTTGATTGAGAGTTTTAGGTCGTCTGTAGAGTTGTTCTTGAGAATGTCGCTGAAAACCTTTTGGATGTTATTTTCTCGGAAAATACATCTTTTCTAATAGGTAGAAATCACACGATACCAAATCAAGCGAATACGGCTTGTGGTTAATCTCAGAAATGCAATTTTTGGTCAAAAACCGATCACAAGTGGCCCCAGTTGGCCCCAATTTCTTCTTTCAATATTATGGCCCAGTACACTCCTACAAACTTTCAATACACCAATAAAAACCGTCTGTTCAAGTGGAACAAATTTCTTATAAATTATTTTCTTTGAACCGTAGAAACAAATCAGTAGTTGCTTTTGACCGTAGCTGGAACAGCTCCTGTACCTCCTCCCAATACACTTCGAGTCAATCTTGCACATGTAATTACTTATTCAGTGAATACGGCAATCAAACTATTTAACTGCGTTGGGGAGTTAGGCCATTTTGTTTACAAATGTTATCCATGTTCTTACGGTGAACCAATAGAATATCTAACGTCTCGAGTCTAATTATTCAAGTCTTTCTGTAATTACCATTTAAATCAAGTAACATCATCTCAATTATGCTACAATTGTAATAATCGTACATACCCTCTCCCGAGACAGGTTGGAGGTGGGGATTCGGACGCACAATTATCTCCTCTCACCACTGTCTTTCTCATACGCATCCGTGTAAATTAGCACCGCCTTTCCTCATAAGCACACAGAAGAAATCACTGATTAGCTTCTCACTCCACTTTCCTATAGAGCACGCCCGAATACATAATACACGGCTAAACGGCCAATGGTAGTGCAGGAATGCCTTAGGGTATACTGACCACGTTATACGGGGACCGAATTAGAATCAAGGAACATTTCAAGACTAAATATTCAATCCTTCTACTAATACTATTTAAAAATCGCGACAATTGTAATAGAGAAAAAACGCGGTTTTTCGTGGTTTTGAACTAAGAATCCCGAGAATGGTAGTTTCATGCTTTGGCGTAGTGCTGTTGACCGCATATAATACTATCAGATGTATATCTGCTATTTAAATTTTATATCGAATTGTATACATTTTATTAATTTATTTAGAATAAAAGAAGCTTGTGGATGAGATTACATTGATAAATTAATTTATGTGACGTACATTAAGGTATAAATATTTAAACCTGAATCGTATACACTGTATTTAAATTATATAAAAAAAAGCTTCAGGATGACAATAAAAATAATTTAAATTTAAAGTGCGTTTTCTTGGAGTAAATATATATATAAAATTGTTCTTGCTAGGTTACTTTACACGCGACGGAAGGAAAACTGAAATCTTGTCTTGAAGCAAATGTATGAAGCGGTAAGATATTTATGTACAAACCATTTAGTTATAATGTCACTAAAAATGTAAACCAGGAATGTAGGTAGTTTTCAGTAGAACGTATCTCTATACCAGCAACTATTCGCTCAAGTTTATAGTTACAAGAACTGAATTACATTAAACTTCCCTCTGCTGCATGGACAGCAAACTCATTTCCATTCGTTCATCCAATTCTAAGTAGACGCTTTCAGTACAGCTACCCACATAATCGTCCAAATATGTTCATCGGCTTCTAGATATACCGTACAACCAGCACCCTTATTCCGAAAAATAACTTGGCTCGCTTACCTGTGTAACATTTCTTGTTCTTTATGAGTATTTAAACTTACAGCCCCATTTATGAAATAGCACTTACTCGTGCTTTTAAATACTTGTGATTTAACTAACGGACTGCGCTATCATCCAATCTACAAATTTTCAGCTTTGATGTTACACCATGTAGGTCTGACGCGAACAGAAGAAATAAGAGAGCCTCACTACGTCTCCTAGTGTATTTATAAGCCTCCAAACCTACCCCTTGTAACCTATTTTCATCAAAATTTAAAACACAACGATCTTTGAAAACTAAGAATTTTCTTACTCCATCGTAATTTTAGTCCGAAATACTGATTAGAATCTTCAACGGTTGAACTTCTCTGAGAAAAGTTTCTCACCCCAATCGCAATCAACCAATCAAAACATATTTCCCCTGTTCAGGTCGATCTTCCCATTCTATTATCCTCGTCTACCCTATATTTGCTGTCTTTGTTAAAATCCCACTATAGCAACTAAAAATCAATATTGTCGTTAGCCTCTACAAATTATCGCGTGCTTTAAACGGCTGTTTTGTACAACGTCTGTTATCTTTTATCCTCTTTTACTCTGTGCTACTTATATTTTGTCTCCACTTTGTTTTACAATCACCTAATGTTTCTCAACCTTTGCTTAGGTCGTTAGCTCAAATTTCTAAAGAATTATGTTGCAACGTACATTATGATTTCCCGATTTGTTTATTTGTCTGAAAGTCCTTTCTATGAATTGTTTGCTAGTTTGAAATTGTATTTTCCCAAGTTGTTTAGCCTGTAGACTTCCTAGAAATTTGTTTTTAATGGACGCTTTGTTAGTTAAATGAATTTACGCGTTTACATTATCGATTTTATATACTGCAAAACTTTTCGTACTACACGTTATTTATATGGAATTAAAACACGCTTAAATTATTGATTTTATACTCTGTAAATAATGGCTTTTCCCCTATTATTTGATGTGCTCGATTTACAACTTTAAATATCAAAGCTAATTGTTCTCGCATTGTTCTTGAGTTTTTATGCACTGCAAAGCTTCCACACTATGCAACTTTAAAATTACGATTATTGATACAAAGGTATGCTACTATACGTTGTTTTAAGGTCAAAACTAATTAATTTGAAACGTAAATAATGTATTCTTGTTTTCTATATACCAGGTCCTTACAAAATTACTTTCTTGACGTACCTATCCATTTTTACATATGCCCTACACGATAATATATATAAAAAGAGGACATGAGAGGTCATTGAACGCCAAATTGTATGTAAAATTACCATTCAAAAAGAAGAAACCGGGAAAAATTAAAATTTCTCAATATTTAATTTCTCTACCCTGTATAGCATATTTATATAACACATAAGAAGAAGCCCAATTTTAAACCTTGTGAAAATAAAAATTATCCTATTGCATTTAAAAACAGAAGACGAAGCCCTTATTAATTATGTAATTAAATTCCCTGTATTGCATTTATTGCAGGGCGTGAAAAGATCAGAAACTTAAGAAAGCCCAACTTTAAGTCGTGTATGTAAAGTAATTACTCTTGAGAAATACCGTGTGTACATAATTATTCTATTCTTAGTAAAAACTAGTTTCATTTTAAAATGTAAATACAAAGCAATTTAATGCATCCGGGTAAAACAAACCTTATTGCATTTACAAAGCATAAGAACAAAATTATCGTCTTTAAGATAAGCGTTATAACTAATTGCGAGCATGAATGCATCTTCATAAATACAAAGCAGATTTTCCGTGTATAAAATATTGGTTAGAACAAATCTTATTACATTTTAACGAAGCCTTTATTAAAAATAGTTTAACGCATTTTTAAGTACTGTATAATTTTCCGTGTGTAGATTTTAATATTGATTCTTCTTAAAAACTCCCAGAATGTTCTTCATGAATAAATGAATGCATCACGTTATTAAGAAATGCGTATGTCAAGTATTCTTAATAAACGAATAAATGCCCCAACACAAAAACGCACTATCAGGAAAGCCATAAAATAAAACAGAGACACGATAAGCGAGTTTAACAGTCTTACGTATTATAATGAGAAAGGAGACCGTGAACTTTAACTTCGTGTATTAGAAAAGGATAGACTATACGTTTTGCGGTAAACATAGATCATAGCTTTACACTAATTATATCATTATCCGCCGACATTCTCGTGAATATTACATCACTCGGGTGTGTCATCCTTCGAAATAAATATTGAATCGTATGGAAAAAATGACTTAGTTAAAATTTCTGTATAAAAACCGGAATCTAATTAGATCGAGGGTCATTCATTTCAAGACATTGAACATGTAACTTTCGGTAAAGATTGATTCTTCAAACCTGTAAATTCGAGCAATTTATAATTCATTTTATGACATGGAATAAGTTAAGTGAATTTTAGGCTAGAGTCACTTTCCTGATCTCGGGTTTCGGCATCCTCTTGTTATTTTTCGGGGGTTTATCGTAGAAATTCTCGTAATTCGAATTAGGTGATGCCTGAGAAGCATTTTTATTAGTTCAATCGAGGTTTTCTGTACTATAACGGAATTAAGAATTTTAGTGACGTACTTCACAGAGTTTTTTTTCTATGTGGGTTACCGGCTAGAGTTTCTGGGACCAAAACTGTACGTAACACGTCAGAAGCCTTCTTCTTCGTAGAAGAGGAGTTTTTCACTAAAATTGGAATAGGTTTCAGAGTGTTCCAGAACCCAATCAGCAAATAAATTGTACATCTCATGGTCACCAGGCTTCAGTTCCCGGACTAATTGGATCTTGAATGGGTGCAATGCTCTCACATTAAGTTGAACTGCTCGGTTGACCGTGTGTTTTGTTGAGGTACTGAGATTGCTACATTGGACACCGAGCCCTTCGTTAAAATTTTCAATAACCAGGCGTATGCTGAGCTCAGTAGAACCATTATTTCGATCTTAAATTCTACCTTCGGAAAATTAAACTGGAACGTTGATAATGAAATTTTGCGATTTCTACGTGTGGTGTTTCATGGTGTAATGGTGAATAAAAGAACACAGACGTCGAAGAAACTCACTGTTGTCATTTGAAATGTCAAAATAATGTGTCGAATTCCTATCACAACTATTGGAATGCCCTCTATTTGCAGTAATGTGTCTCTCAGACAAGCGGTGGATGGTGCCTTTATTGTAACTTTGCTATTCGTCCGCAGAAAAACAATATTTCTTTGGAAGACTATAGCAAAAGTGTTTTATAAAGGGTCGGACGATTTGCAATTTACATTTCAGAAGTAAAAAAGAAAAGAGAAAGTCGAAGTATAAAGCGCTTGCTAATACTTTACTGAATATACGCATTCTATTCAAACTTTCAGCTCAGCCAATTTATAATAACGTTTACGAAACCTTTTCAGAATTCAGATCATGTCAGCTTTTCGTTCGTATTCAGTTTATATCTACAATAGGATGATACTCCAATCAGAATGATGCCGATGAACCTTGCATGCAAATAAAGGTCACATTGTGCTCTTGTGAGTATTTTGAAGTTTGTAAGTATTTTCTAGGATGTAAGTTTTGCTTTTAAAGACGCATACGTTTTGATACCAATAAAGTTTGCTAAATTAAATGGTTCGTGAAGTCATAAACTTGACGTATGCAGTTCATTTGAAATGAATATTTTGGAAATAGGGTTATGAATACATATGCATAGATGCAAACGAGTTTTGTCAGTTGGTAAATCGGATGTATATATTTTGTACCATATGCATAGGTATAACTTGTTCAAATTTTGTATTCATATATCAATTTGTATGTATTAGCTGAACGAGTTGAAACGCAAGCAAAAACAAGTAGTAAAAATCGCTGCCATATTAAGCTGTGTAAGAACAGTTCTATTTTATTACGGATTGAATTCGCAATCTAAGTTGTTTTTGGGCAGAATTTTGATTCAACAAGGGTTAATATAAAATATAATAGAATGAAGGGTAGTAGAGGAGCAGAGATGACCGAGAATTCTTAATTTGCTTACATTTTCAACCCCGCGGATATTTGATGTTTAAATGGCTGCACAGACAGGCACGATTTTTGTTTCCTGATGCCTTTTATGTATTTTTGGTCGCTAAAACCGAATCTGCATTCAGAATTTACGTATTACTTACAGGTATTAAGAAATTCGTTAAGGACGGTATACATTGTATGACATATTGTGACGAACGTAATCCTGCGGGCGACTCATCATTGAAACGTAAGCAGCGTTATAATGTCTAGTGAATATTCTAGAAATGGTTGGAAAGACCAACCTAAGATATTTAAGCACTGAGGACAGAATGAGCAGTAATTGATATCCTAAACGTGCCTAAAATTAGATATAAAATATAAATAAAGAAATAATATTTTACGGTACAGTATATGTTGCTGATAGAGTTGCTTTATAGAGTGTTGCACGCATACGTTTTGTTACGTATGTGGCGGGTTTACGATTAAATCTCAAAAAAGACAGAAACTACATTAATCAAAAAAGCTTATGAGCTTTATTTAGGATGTAAACTAGGAGATCAGAACAAACCTTGAGTGGCGTACATAATTTTCGCAGCGTGTACTGTGAATGAAAAAAGTATGGAACAACGGTATTCGTAAGTCAATGCCTTTTGCAGTGCCTATGGTATTCGGAGAACCTAAAGATCATGTTACAGATTGCCATTCTTGCTTGGAATTTTACTGAAGTCGAAGTATACAGTAACGTGACCCCAAACCTTCAAATAGCTTTCAGACCAGTTGTTCGCAAGCAGTATTTATCTGTTCCCAAACGTCCAGAATCATATACATCTGCCGATGCTATGAATGCTGTTGAAGATATGGAAAAAGAAACGGATCCGATTTTCAAGCGTTTGATATCGGTATTCTACATTTACTTTTCAAGATGAGGTTAACGATTTAGGCCGGGATCTAAATTTGTAAAAAGCTCATGCCAAAATGTTGCGTTCCAGGTTGCAAGGTTGGAATCCATTACAGAATGGTACGCATATTTGCACATATCGGAGAGGTGAACAAAATTTTCTTCATTGCCTTACAGCGTGTGATCAATTGACGTATTGTGTATAAGTTCTTGGACTAATGGACGCATTAGGATGTAAATACAAAACTAATGAGTGTAGACCATTTATTGATTAATCTACCTAATGCTTGAAGGAAGTTTATCCTTACAATAGAAATTCACATCCCTGTGTTCTTATTATCCATGCAGTGCATCTGAAGAAGAACTATAAAATTTGAAAACTTTACTTGAAAAAATTAAGTGTACAAGACCATGGGTGGAGCATATGTGGCGATTTAAAAGTCCTTGCATTTTTGCTAAGAATGCAATTGAGTTACATCAAGTATTGTTGTTGTTTCTTGCTACTGGACTGCTGAACAAAGCATAAACACTACTTAGTAGAAAATGAGAGAAAAACTTGTTGCTGGAGGAAAAATTGTTACAAATCTTCATCTCCTCCTTTTAAAATACCCCTGGACATAAAACTGGAACTGATGAAAAATTTTGTCAAAGCTTAAAGTAAAGATGACAAAGGATTCTAATATCAGTAAGAGAGCCTTCCCAGACTAAGTGAGGCAAAAATAAAAGAAGGATTTTCTATTGAGCAGCAAATTTGTCACATAAAAAGCAGTATATTCGATTCAAAACTGATCGAGATTAAGGCTGCTTGTTGCATGGATATCATTTAAAGGTGTGTTCCAATTTCTTTGGAAATACAGAAAGCAAATTGTGAATTTTTTAATTTCCACATACAACGATATCAAAAGCACAATCCACCCAACACACATGGGAACCGACAACAAACAAGCGGCATTCTCCCCAGGACATACCAGGAAGCATGTGTCTCCTGAAGATCTACCAGAAGGCTCGTGAATCCTGACGACCGGGAGTGATACCAGTGAAAACGAAGTGAAAATAGTGAAAACGGCAAAAGTGCGGCAAACGTACCTCAAACACAAGTTTCCCCCCAGAACACTTATTAGCATTAGAATACTAACACTAGTAGGATAAGGTCTCAATACTAACCATCTAAAATAAAAAATACAACTAACTAAAATAAACAAGAGAAAATACTAACCATATTCGTAATTGCTTTAAAGAAATCTAACCCTAGCTTCAGTAACGTAATGTTTATATATCCAATGTTGTAGCGCAACTAAAAATTACTACAGAGGAAATATTCTGACAACATAATTACAACACATCAGCACGACAAAATACACACGCACACGCACAAGCACACACACACACACACACACAACAGAGACTGTACGTGGCCTCCCTGGTTTCCGGCTGCCGATAGCCAGGACACGTACAGGAACGCGTATTCTCGGTTTCTGATTTCCGGCTACCGGCGGTTGGAAACCGGAGAGGGAAACAGTCCCAAGGACTTCACCACAGACATAAGCACACGCACACACAAACATGAAAACAATAAACACACACACCATTATAGCACACTGGCCGACAAAACACACCAAAACACACAGAAACACGCACGTACACGTACCTGCACGCAGACGCATACGACACAGATATATACGCACACGCGCACACACACCAGGGACTGTACATGGTTGCCCTGGTTTCCGGCTGCCGACGGCCAGGACACGTACAGGAATGCGAACTTCTCGGTTTCTGATTTCCGGCTGCCGACGGTCGGAAGCTGGGAAGAAAGCAGTCCCAAGGACATTACCACAGACAGAAACACACACACACACACACACACACACATACGCACACATACACATACACACCAGGGACTGTACGTGGTCCCCCTGGTTTCCGGCTGCCGATGGCCAGGACACGTACAGGAATGCGAACTTCTCGGTTTCTGATTTCCGGCTGCCGATGGTCGGAAGCTGGGAAGGAAAGCAGTCCCAAGGACATTACCAAAGACAGAAACACACACACACACACACTCACGCACCCACACGCGCGCACAGACACAAACACACACGAGTATTTCCAAACGCAAATAATATAAAACTAACTAATATAATTTAAGGTAGCAAATAATTCTGTTAGATTTCTTAGGAGTAACAGGTTTGCTGTAATTTTTAGGTAGCAGACTAATTGTAATGTTAGAATAAATAAAAAATAAAAATAAAAATACAACGATATGGGTTGAAACATACGTTTGAAGATTCACAATTTCCACCAGCATTTGGACTTTTCCCCTGTGAGTGACGAACATGGTGAAAGGTTCCACAAAGACATTATGTATTTTGAAAACCGATGCCAAGAAAAGTGAAGCCTCACAATGCTTGCAAATTATTGCTGAATCCTAATCAGGGATGCTCCGGAGGTACCATCCAAACAAAAATTATATGTAAAAAATTTTTAATTTTGGTAGTCTACTGGTATGCATAATTTGTATTATAGCAAAGGTAAACATTACATAATAAAACGTTCCACTATAAAAATGTAAATGACCCTTGACTGGCAGTGATAGAAAAATCGTGTTAACAAATTCGTAATCAGCGGCAAAAATCATATAAGAAACATCTATTGCACAATAGTAAATAAAAAAATTACAGTTTGTTGTTCAGTGTCACCTATGTTCCGTATGCCGGTGGCGATCAAATTTGAGTTACCATAGCACACTATAGGAAGCAGCAACAACGAAGGATACATGAATACGTACACACGATTCTACACCCACAGGGACGCATCAACGAATTGATTGCACTAATGTTCGCACTGATACGTTCTTGATACTTGTGAATGTACTTCAATTTACACTTCTTCATTCGGTCCAGCACAAGTCTCATTATTAATTTACTAAAACCCGCTATCGGACTCAATAATTACTGACAATATTTATGATACTTAGGTCCTTCTTAACACGAAATTTCTATTATTGTTTAATCCTGCGCGAGTTGATGCAATCTTAATTTATGACTGCACAAGCACTAACTGTTTTATCCTAATTTATATAAACATTACATGTATTTATTTTAACAACTCGAATAATTTATTTCAAGTCAATTATGGAGTAATACGCAAGTCAAATTAGCTGTAAGGTCTTACGGTTTACATGTAGAACTATATAGCTTCCACACGTATTTAGATTTTACAGGGCGATTTCGATTCATCACTTTGTTTGACTTCTATTAATTCTTTTGTCTTATTGACATATTAAACTATTGATTTTCGTACCCATTTAAAGTTCAACAGTAGACCTCTGCTTAGAACCTTTATGCGTTGAAATAGTAAAAAAAATACTCTATTTAATTAATTATAGACGTTTATAATAGGACTTATTTTGCATTTGCATGGTCTGAAGAAATTTGTTTGCATTATTAACATACATAGCCAATTAATTTTCGTTTTGAGTAGAATATTATAATACCATCTTAAAGTGTGCACTTTAAACTCAACAGTTAGATATCTCCTTTGAACGATTATGCGTTGGAATAGATAAAAATACTTTTATTAATTTCAAACATTTGTAATAGGGCTTATTTTGCTGTGAAGAAACTTTTCGCATTATCGAGACATATAGCTCATGAATTTTCATCAATATAAGATTATACTACCACTATAAACCGTACATTTTAAATTCAGAAGTGCACCTGCGCTTAGAAGCTTTATGCTTAGGAGTAGAAAAAATACTCTTTTTCAATTCTCTAAAATATTTTAAAGTACAAATTAGAAGCTTGTTACTAGACATAAAAATTTTATTACCGGACATAAAAGCCCAGGGCACGTAATTCCTTTTACCCCAATCACGATAAATACGCCTGCAATCAGAAGGGGGACAAATATGAACACCTACGAATCGATCAGAAATTCAGTCATTGTCAAATTTTACTCAAAGGTCTGTACCTACTAGCACGCTTGTGATTATTATCCAAGCTAGTATTACGTTACGTACAAGCTTATGTTAATTAAATCCCACTACACACAACTAGTGATTGTTATCCTGGTAAACACATATTAGTTTTTATTACACCGCTGGTGATTGTTATGCCGATTCGTACACTACACCTGCGGAGATTTTTATCCCAACAGCTCGCTGATACTCCATCCATTATACAGCAAGTGATTGGTATCCTGGTGACACAAAGTCATTTCATTCATTTACACGGTCAATAATTACATTTTGACTCCACTGACTCGCTTATTTCTGTAAACGTAGAACACCACCCTGTCAACGCCGTCAGCCAGCTACGTCCAAAGGCTCCAACAGGAAAAGAGACCAAGAAAACGGCAAGGAACTAGCGGGTTTTTGTGGCTTTTAAATTGGATAAAAACTTACATTCCCATGATTGCCAAAATACAAACACCCCTTGCCGATCTGCTAGCCATCCACCGACCGTTTCATTGGACTTCAGCAACCGACAAAGCTTTTCACAATATCCAGCGATCGATGGAGCTAGTTTTGGTCCTCCACCGGCCAGACGTCAGCAGGTTCTTTATACTCCAAGCTGATGCCATCGGCATTAGTATTTCTGCCGTCCGATTCTAGGATATCGACGACCAAATTATAAGCTATGCCAGCACCAAACTTCATACACACAGATTTTATCTCGTTTCCCCCTACTTGCAATTTTATTATAGGTAGAAATCATTTTTTTCTTTAACTTTTTTATCATTTTTAACTCATTTATAAATTCATGCGCATGTTCATATTTATCAATCTTTATGTTTTTATCGTCTGATTTGTCTGCTTCTAAAAATCCTGCCTACTTGACGTTCCAGACTGATTAAATTCTATTCATATGTCCTTCTATTATCGTTGCTACTAACTATGTCATCTCTGTGCGTTTGCCATGTTTTCTCTTCCTTGGGTACCGGTTCTATTCTCAATGGTCCGGGATTCATTATTCCCACTTCTCCCATCTCTCTTAATGACATTTCCCCGATTCCAATGATTTCTTTGCATATTCCCCCTTTCAAATGGTCTGCCTTGATATCTCTCCTGTCCATTACTCCTCTGGAATCTAAATGCATTCATGGCTCCTTGGCCTGGTCTCCATTTTCCTTGGTCGACCAATATCATCATAACGTTGAAGATATTCTAAAAACACGTCTTTATCAACAATGCTAAATATTTTATAATCTGTTTGTCATCTAAAGGAGGATCAAGTTGTTTGGCAACGCTAAATTTCTTGATCGCGTACAATTCGCTTGTCATGCCTGAATCGCTACTATATTTGTCTTCCTATAAATTATCTCTCACCTTAAATTGCTGGTTGTTTCCTCTGAAAATTTAATTTCGAAAAGTTTAAACGAACTCAACTCACTTTTAATTAGTTCAAATCAAATTTCGGCAATACCCTTCAACATAGACCTCACAATATTTAATTTCGTTTGCTCATCCCAGCTACCTTGTATTAAAGTTTTTAAATTATTTAAAAATATTTTAGGGTTAAGTTTATTATCCCCATAAAATTTTGAGTGTTGTTTCACCGGAACACTGATTGGACTCGACCTCATCGCTTCCCCAACATGAATATTTTTAACTCTATCTTCTAAATTTTCAAACTTATTCCCTAAGTCTGTTTTAAGATTTCCCAAATCATTTCTAAATGTATTAAAACTAGCTTGGCAGCTTCCCTCTGTTTTATTTACTTTTTTATCTAAAGTTTTAATTTTCCCATTAGTTTCGCTTTCATTTGCTTCCCGATTCGCTTTTATTTAAACTATTTATTCTTTAACACCATCCATATCCACTAAAATTTGTACTACCTTTCCTCTAATTTCAAATTTCATTTCTGCAATGGTTTTGTTAGTTTCCTCTAAACCCAAAATTATTCCTTCGATAATCTCTTTAAATTTCCTTTCATTCTTCTCATTTTCTAATCTTAAACTTTCCCTCAATTTTGCTATGTTCACTCCAAATTCTGCTCATAGATTTTGAGTATTTTTATCAGACCTCTTACTCATTTCTTTTATATTCTCTTTCACGTCCTTCATACTCTCCTTCATTTCTTGAATGAGATCGTTTCACTCATTTTTTCATGCCTTTTTCATTCTTTTCACTCATTTCTTTCATGCCTTTTTCATTCTTTTCACTGATGTCAGTCATTTTGGAAACTAATCAGATATTACAAAAAAGAAAAAGCTCCAAAAACAAATTCAACGAGACAAAAACTCTAATTTACACACGAATTGATCGTGTCACAGGTAGGGTCGCCGTTAAAAAAGTGATATGAAAATGACCGCGCGTTGTGGCGCCACTAAAAGCCTTGCGTTGGATGCGCCGCCAAAAGTGTGCTGTGGTAACGCCGCGTTGAGAGCGTCACTAAAAGAGTGCTGTGATTCTGATAAAGCAATTTGTAAAACTTGAAATTGTACCTTTCTTTCTAACTTTACCTGGCTGGTTCAACGGAATTGACAGAGTTTTCAAAATGAAATCAAACACAGCAATATCAGAAATCATTTATACAGTATAAAATATTTTCTCTCATACAAAAGCATATGGAACATGTACAACATCAATTTTTTCAAACATCAAATAATTTCTAAAAAAGTGTTCCTTACCTTATTTTAAATTTACAGAACTAAATTTCTTCCTTTATAGATATTTTACCTGACTTTGTTTATTTTCACGCTTGTAAGGTTTGTTCGGCAAAAAAATCCTTGACAGATAGTCTATTAAAAGATCAGAGTGTTTAGAACTCTGAACACAAACTTTCCTGGTAAAAAACCTTACAAAAAAATTATTAGGACTATCCTAAACTAAATGACAAAATTCAAATATTAGTTACAAAAAAATTATACTTGCAAAAATCCAGGAACCGTTATTTTATCCAGTTCGTAATTAAATATCTTCTTATTTTAAATTGATGTCCAAATCAGCTTACAAAATTTTCCATATTTAAAATTCTCGTTTCAAACAGCTGTTAACAAAGCGTTTTACTGAAGAATTTTTCCACATTGTATTTAATAATTTTCATTTTTTATGTAATTTGCGTTTAAAACATCACTTCTATGTTCATTGTAACATTGCAATTATTAAATTATAGCATGCTTACTGCATACTTCAAATATTATCTCCACAAAGTAACAGCTCGCGATTTAAATCAAAATAACATTTCGCGATCGAATTTTATAATCGAATGAATCTATTTAATAAACGCTTCCTTATGTATACTAATTTCTCTATTTCCAGAATGTAGTAGAATATGCGCGAATCTATTCTAAATCATAAACGCCTATCTTAAGCAATTTTTTGGAAATCCTCATTAGCGTTAAAAATAGTTGAGTTTTATTACTTCGTAATCTCTTCCACTTATTAGTGACGCGCGTCAGATAAGATTGACCAAAATGCCGAACGTAATTGAAAGTTAGGTTGATGTATCGTCGTGTACAAGATTTAAATTTGTAAATTTTCCAATTGTCGTCATCCGTCTCGGTGGCGTAATTGGTAAACGCATGGTTCCGGCAAAACCAGGATACAGGTTTAAGTCCTGTCCAAGACCTTATATTTTCCATCTTTCAATTACTAGCTCGATTTGAAATTATCATTTGGGCTTTGCATAAAAGTCTAAGTTATTATTTCATCTTATTCACTATAATACGATAGTATTTATCAACGTACCTTGTGTAATTAACTACCTAAAATATTTATATACTTAATACTTGGCTTATAGCTATAATTTTGAGCGTAGCTTCCTGTCTATAACTGACATAAGTCAAAAATTGACAATGTCAGATATGATTGACAAAAATGCCGAACGTAATTGAAAGTTAGGTTGATGAATCGTCGTGTACATGATTTAAATTTGTAAATTTCCCAATTGTGTCATAGGTCTCGGTGGCGTAATTGATAAACGCATGGTTCCGGCAAAACCAGGATACAGGTTCAAGTCCTGTCCAAGACCTTATATTTTCCATCTTTCAATTACTAGCTCGATTTGAAATGATCATTTGGGCTTTGCATAAAAGTCTAAGTTATTATTTCATCTTATTCACTATAATATATATATATATATATATATATATATATATATATAATATGCTATGAACTCCCCGACGTTGGGTCGCATATAAATATGCTCTGTATTAACTGGAACTCTCGTTCGCCGACTTTGTGCAGTCCAATAAATACTTGATATGATAACGCCGTACTCGTTATCAATGGCGTATTCTTACTTGACTCCACCTCTCTGTTTAAAATATCAAATGTCACTTCCACTAATTTTATTATTCTGCCTCGACTAGCTTTTATTTTGAATTATAAAATGAAGTTAATTAATTCCATATAATGAAAACAAATATTATGTGCAGGTTTTGAAAATTATTAAAATACACTTTTCAATCAATCAATATTGTGAATCTTATTTATCTCAAAAATTATATGTTTTGCAATCAATCTAAAGTCACCAAAAACTATTCTTTTTTTTTAATCAAAAATCCTAGAACGTTCAAAACCCCTTTATTAGATTACGTACTTTCAACGTATGCAAAGTTCGTTGCTGACTCAGTTACACTAGTTTATATTAATTAAACAAATTCAATATTCAAATTCAAATAAAAAAAAATGTTTTAAAACTAAAAAGATCTAACCTGGTCTGTTTACTTCGTGCTTCTTTATTTCTTTTTCGCAACTCAAAATTGTACCAAGATTATTGACGCAACTAACATCAATTAGAATTTTCGATGCATTATTATACCCTCCATTTGGATCATTAACATCGTATTCATAATTATTCTCCATCAATTCGGAATTATTATATACCCAATTGAAATATTATCTATCCACACGCTTAAATTATTACATTTGAATTATTGTCATCACCCTCAGCCTCAGAATCATGCACCCCTTTGGATCGTTAACATTTTGAATTATTATATTACTTGAATTATTGTCGTCAGCCTCCGACTTAGAATTATTCTCAACAGCCTCAGACTTAGATTTATCCTCGTCAAACTTAGAATTATTCTCACCAAACTTAGAGCCCTATTATTATTATTACATTTTAGTTTAAATAAATTCCCCAAATTTTACTTACGTTAATCGGCAATAGAAATTTTCATCCTCGTAGCTCTACCTGCCACTAAACAATTTTCACTATTTAAAAATATTATTATTACGCGTTACTCTTTGATTCACAGTAACACAGCTTGGCCTTGTGGAGTTGAAAACTGAGCCCCGTTATCATTGCTCGCTGTTAATATATGAGTATGTCTTCCTTTGGGTTTGGCTTACTAATCTTAACCAATGAGGTCTTTCTATTTCCTACACTTAAAGTGGTTTTCTGATGTAACATTGTTGGCTTTTCAAGTAATCGTTGTTTGCTACAGATGCTTTATTATCAGACCATGCGGTGTTTTGAGAAAATAATCGCTTTTCCATTTTATACCAAAATACCTGATGCAATTTGAATTTCAATTTTCATGTACGTTTATCTATTTACGCATTTTTAATTACCTTTACTATTAAAAATTGTTAATTGTTTGTACGCCCTTACACTACGCTTCTTTAAGTTTTATCTCTTATCTCCGTATTATGTTATGATTAATTCGAATCCCTTTCAATGCGTGTTTAATTATATGAACTATGCTTACTTCTAAATACGCGTGCTTCTACTGAAAAATATCGCTGTTTGCATTACTTAAAATTACTAAAGCTCTATATACCGGGTTTTAAATATTTGTTATTTAGCTAATGCATGAATTACTTATTCTTATGCTAACTATGCGTCTAATTGTGTCTATTTGCGTCGATTAAAACTACTTATACTCTATATACAGGGTGTTCAATGCTTACTATTTACAAACTATCCCAATTACTCAATTTTCTACTAAATAAATGCAGTTTTCTGCTTTCTATTATAATTTTTGATTACTACATGACCATTGCCATAAAATACACCCTTAAACAACCCCATATCACAGCAATATATATATATATATATACGTTGACAGAGAGGATGTTGAAACAAAGAGAACTACTCTTAGAAATTTGCAAAGGGAAGATTTATTATGTTTCCAAAGAAAGTAGGTTCACAGAATTGCAAAAATTTTAGGACAGTTATTATGTCGAACCATTGTTCAAAAATATTACCTAAAATAGTCTGTAGCAGGATAAAGATACGATAGAGGAGAGATTAACGAAAAATTTATAAAAAGCAGCAATACTAAGGAAACATTGTCAATAATTACAATTATTAGTAAGTAGGAAAACTATAGTAGTAAGCTTTATGGTATGATCAAGCCTTTTGCAAATGTAGATGGGATTTTAAAAAAAGCAAGTATAAATTTATAGAATGTATAGACGCGTAATTTACTACTTATATAGAAAACAAATAGCTGTAATAGAAATACATGTAAACAGAATCGAAAAATGGCTAGGGTTTAAGAGAGGCATGTTCTCTATCCTAATCTTATTTAACCTGTGTACGTACAAAATAACAAATAAAACAAAAGAAGTAGAAATGGAGCAGGTTGTAATACAAATAGAGTAGCGGACAATAAGTTATAAAAAAGTTAGAAGTTATATAAGAAGTTAGCAAAAGGTATAAATAAAACGAAAGAAACTTAAGGGTGAGATTTAGTCATAAAAATCAACAAATTTAGATTAAAAATGCTGAAAAATAGAAACAGGATACTGGTAGAAAAATAATAGTCAAGCTACGGTCAAAAAGATTAGATTACTAATGACAGTAGAAGTAAAAGAGATATAAAAACTAAAATACAAGATCTAAAAATGTTAGATGGTATACTAAAATTTAAGATAGTTATAGCTATTTAAAAGAGTATCGAAAGCATACGCTTTAGCTTAGCACATGCGTCTGCGAAACAGATATTACTTAAAGAAGATGTTGGAATGTGAAGAGCGTTCAGAATGTGGTGCTATACGAGATTGCTTAAGATCAATTGTACAGATAGAATTAGTAACGGTACTGTAGTACTATAAAAGATTCAGGAACGTAGTTTAAAAAACACCTAAGAGGATTATAGGTCAAATCTTGAAGCATGAATGAATGGTTAGAACGGTAATATAGAGCACAAAAGGAAACAAAAATGGTAAGAAAGGCAAAGTGTCAAGTACACAGACCAGATTAGGAAAGTCGTAGGAAAAGAAAGTTATAGCGCACTGAAAGAATTAGCTAGGAGAGCTGTGACAAATTAATCTTTATATTGTAATCAAGAGAGAGGGTGAGGTTTGCTTAATTATCTAAAGCTTTTCCCGGTTTCTTTAAGATAGGTTAGTCTCAGCAGGAGTTACAGTTATTTCCTGTTTAATTTCCAGCAGCTAAATTACCGGTATATGCACAATTAATAAATTTTTATGCGGGACTTGGAATTAAGAAATATCAGAACACCATATTTTGGCTATAATACGATTACTTTCTAGTCGTAAGCTTATTTTAATGTTAAGAAAACGTTTTAAAGTTATGCATGCTTGCGAACATGATTGGTCCTAGAAGACGTTTGTCCATTTCCAGCACGGAATAAAGATATGCAGACGTATTCACCACTGCGGTTATTTAATTTCCGTTAATACTTGACCTCTTACGCTAATTTGCACGCTTCTCGCGTTATAATTTCCTGATTATTAGCTTGGGGTTTGAAATGCAAATCAAATCTCCGTTCCTCAATTCCAAATGTCGCACGACTTGTAGCTAGATTAGGAAACCCCGGATGTAAGTACGACCCGCTAACACGAAAATACTTTAGCTCCAAACTAAAATTGTTTTGCCACTATTTCACAAGCAAGCGACAAATGAATTGCACAAACGGTCTGAAATCTTTGGGGTAAATGTCGCAGTTTGTGGTACAATTTGTCCTACACTATTCATTGTGACAGCCAGAAGTTTCTCAAGAATTTTGTCATTAGCAGAAATTGCCTTCATTCCAGATCTGCATTTCCCTTGAACGTGTTTATTGGGATTGGATGATTTGCGTGTGAATGAGGAGAGATTTAGCTTAAACCCGACGCAAATTCAGTCACTTGAGACATAACAATTTGTTACGAGTTAAAATGACGTTACGTTACGAATTTCGATTTGCCCAGAAGGGACGGGTACACGTAACAATTCTAAGGGTGTGCATCAGCTAACTACCTTGGTGCAGGAGTGGTTTCCAACGAAAAAAATAAAAAATGATAAACAATAAAAATGAAATATAGAATGGCCGGAACACAAAACTGCTTTACAAGTACCACTTACCTTGAAAGGCTTTACTGGTTGTTAAAAGTAAAGGGCGGCAAACACTCTTGTTCTCGGAAGACTGTTATTCCGGATAGATCTCTTTGCCTTCGATGTTCCAAAGTTCGTCACCTCCTCAAATAACTTTCTTAACCATACGTTTAAAATACATATGTACGTTTGTCAAATTAAAGCAATTTTTCAAAGTATATGCCTCTCTCAGATATGACTTCATCACTGAGGTAGCTGGATACCCTTTCACAACGATCACCTTTACCTATAGTCAAAACCATGAAAGAAGTCGTCTGCGTCATCACTTGTATTCGTACGAAGTAAGTTGAAAATTTAATACCCAATAAATATTCCGAATCGGAAGTTTCCGTCAAACTTCGCGCTCTGCAAACTGTAATGAAGCATGGTTGCCAATAATATTTTATTTTCATAGAGGTAGTTGCTTTAACTACTTTTAAATTGACGTTTTCTTGTTTAACGAGTATAATGAATTCAGTTAAAATAGAACTCATCTTCATAAATTGAGTTACATATATTGATCTAAATAGAAACGCACAATAACTGCAATATAAACTATTTACGGCAGGTGCATTAAAATCTTTCTCCGTGCGATAACTTTGGCAACTGTGCTTTACGAAAAAATTAACATTTTGTCTTGTTGACAAAGGTTCGTCTTTTAAGTGTAAAGTTCAAAACATACGGACACATACTCTTCTTTCTCGTTTTCCCATTTGAACGTGTTTACGTATGTCTTTATTTAAAACACGTACAAATCGTATTACTTTCTTTATCATATACATTAGTTAAGCTTTTAAATAATCTTAAGCGTATGTTTTGAATTGAGTCAGGAACCTATGACGTAGAGGACTTCTTTCGTGGTTTCTACTATATCTTATGAATAACTCTAACAAAATTATATCAAAGCTTAAATTTTATTAACAGTAAATTCCGAAAATATAAACACATGTACATTAATATAAAAAAAAATCAAACCTAATGTAGCATTCAACTGGTTAGGTATTACTAACAGAACTGCTTGAAAAAATATTAATTTATTGTTCTAATTTCCAAGATTTTAAATACCATTACTGGAAATGTCTTTAAAAACAATACCTAGCAAAACAGAACAATGCCAACTTTTGCGTTGACCATTCCTATTTCCATCAAAAATATTGAGTTTTCTCTCTTTACCGAACAATAATTTTACAACTGAGCTTACATTTATGTTTTTTACGATTTTAAAATGTTCAAACTTCCTTTCCCGATAATATTACGCTTAATATTAACCAAAACTAACTCTGTAGCTCTACGAACCAATTACCATTTATCGTTGCACATATTCATTAAGTGTAAAAAAAACAAGCTCCAACGGTACTCACAGCTATATTCTACTTCAATCACGGTTTCGGTTTCTTTAAATCGTGTAAATATATACAAAGAAGCTTTCCTACGCTGGCCATTTACCCAGATTCGAAGAGTGTAAAGTCCTGGTCTTTATTACTGGCCGTATAAAATGTATTGCTTGCGTTACTCTTTATTTCTGTCTCCTAATTTAATATTATATTAAAATAGCCACGTTATAAATGCAAACCACCAAAGTTTCCATAAATATTTTAGGGTGCTTTCATTACTAAAAACTCTTTTAACTAACTGAAATTAACACACTCTTTTCTACTACTTACTGTTGATTTACATAACGCGCTAGCGTTACAAACTACTTGTCTCTAATACTGAATAAAACGAAGAATTCGTACATAAGTATTTTATTTTGCCAAAGACTTTGGGTTTTGTTTGAGAAAGTAGGTCATTGCTTCAGTCTAGTAATTAAAAGCCAAAAACTACATGGGACTATTTGCCCTAAAGTATCTGCTACTGCTATTTTTCATCGCCATTCTCATTAAATTTTTATTATTATTACTTCTCAAAGCTGGCTGTAAAACCACTTCAAAGCTTCCCTAACATTATGCTTTATAGAAAAAACAATAAAACCTATTTGCGAATTTCTTTTATGTAAAGATACTGAATACCTATTATTAATCTTTATGAAAACTTCAGAGCAAGATGCTCTTTAAAGGCTAAAAGACTTTTACCATACACCTTAGGCCAGAAATATCCAATGAACTACGAATGTGTGAGAAGGATATGGCTTTGCAAAGGTTTAAGTGGGGTCGCGGTATCCATTTGAACGTGCTAAACGAAAACCTAGTTTTTGTAGCAAAAAGCTTGACTTTGCTAAATCTATTTGACTGGAAGGAAATCTCATACGTGCTAAGTTTTGGAAAGATCATTGTATAAATATGTTTTAGAAAATATATAAACTGATTATCTATTTTCTCGAAATATTTGTATCAGCGTACAGCACCCTAACCCTATAATAAAGCTTCGTCGGTGTTTGCACAAAATCACCTACTAATTCTTTGTGTGTATTATAACCAGGATCAACTTACCAATCATACAAATTGTAATATCGAAAGCACACAATTGGAATTTCCGGTATAGTTTTATAACAAGAGATAACAGTTCGTTCTCCTTCTTTTAAAATAACGCATAAAAATTATGTGTTGTGTTACAAAATTTTTAAATTTACTTTTAGAATTCAATATGAATCGTACATCTACAATTAATACAAAATTAAAACAAGGTATCATAATTTCCAAACACCCCAATTATTGTCCTTCTTTATTCTAATTATGTAGTAAATGAAGTGCATAGTTATAAATGTGCCAGTTTGTATTTTAAAACCATGCTAAAACTCGAACAAGCTATTCAGAAATTCCCATAAAGTATCTTCAAAGTAATATGAAATAGCGTGCTTTTGCGCACCTGGTTGTTGAGGTCGTTGTTGTCGTCGAGTCGAACCACTCGGCCCTTTATCCTTCTAACGTCAACATGGAAAAATTTATATCCAAGGCTGACTTGCGAGTTGCAATTTAGTTTCAAGCAATCCAACGATCTGTAGGTTTAGAAACTCATCATGGTTTGTAATTTCTATTATTAAATAATTCAAACTAATTTTTACTTGGTTTTCCTTAGCGCAACACTTCAGAACTGAAGCAACAATGGTTGTACGAAACTGTTAATTTTACTGCGTATAAGATGCATACGTTCCTTAACTTTTAACATGGAAGCTTTGTTTTAATTCATAAACAACACTAAGAACTGATTAATGGTTATAAGAAGAAGTTAATTTATTTGCGTATAAAACGTTTACGCATTGGAAACTTACAATATGGTTCTAGTTTACGAGGCGTTGTTATAACAATGTAGACAACTGCTTTTTTTATGTGTTTGTTTAATGTTGGAAGTCCACATGTGGGTCGAACTTGTTTGCTAATTGGTTTGTAAGCAGCCATGCCCTGAGTTCAAGGTCGGTAAGTGATTTTTATTTGTTGAGAGAATCATCTGTTCGATGTACTACGTCATGTTTAAACCGTAACCTTGGTAGTTTGAACCCATGGAAACTAACATCTTAGTGATAATATTTAATTATGAATTTAGATTTTTAAACGTTGCTTTAGATTAAAATTATGCTTTGTAAAATTGTTTATCTAACAAAATCTTTATGAATTTGTATTATGAATAATATAGTCGTGTACTTGCTTACACATGACAACTATTTAGCAAAGTTCAAGTTTAGTAATTAAAAGATCTTATTACAAAACTGATTTTGTAAATATGTGAGTCGTTTAGTCAGTACTAAAGAAAGACAAAAAAAGCTCATAATTGTGATAATGATATTTATAGTGCTTATTTGATTTAGAGGCTTTTTTAAATGACCAAGATTAGTAATATAAATACATAAAATTAATCGAGCGCTCAAAAAACTTCTAGTAAATATCTGTCAAAATAAATCAGAAATATTTTTTAGGTAATATATGTGTTAATATTTAAGGGCTTTGATTTCTTTATAAACTTAGAAAAGGTTAATTACACTCATAGAAGCACTTAAGAAATAGTGTTTATTCTATCCATACTTATCTTTGGATTCTATGAATTATATATATAAACCAGAAGTGCATAAATTTAATAAGTAGAGTGTCCATGCACTAATACACAAAAGAAAAATACCATAGATGCACAAAACCTGTCTAATTTATTTAATTTTTTGATTTTGAGTTGCAAACTGCTGTCTCCAATATTATTTTATTTACTTTATTTTATTTCAGGACAAACTTAGTACTATTTAAAAATACAAAATCTTGTATACCAATAACAGAATATATTCGTTGAGGTTCCTGTAATTTTCTTAGCGATACTTCTTGTGTTTACACCTTACCTAAGTACAGTGGCGCCCTACCCATCCGTATTTATTTAATTACCCCTTCCCCCTGATAGTCTCCCTAAACCGCTAAAGATAGAGTTCAGAGCTAGTGCTGAAGTCTTCAAAAGCCAGTTGTGTTAATACGGATAAAACTACATTTTCTGCACGACTTTTGTGAAGAAAAATAAAGATTTTTTTAGAAAGTTGCACAAACGCCCAAGGCGTGGGGCAAGAAAAAGTTACAAAAACTTCGTCGGTGTTTGCACAAAATCACCTACGATTTCTTTGTGTGTATTATAACCAGGATTAACTTACCAATCAAACAAATTGTAAGCTCGAAAGCACACAATTGAAATTCCCGCTATAGTTTTATAACAAGAGATAGATAACACATTGTGTTGGAAGGAATTCGAGAAATTACTTAATTCAAAAACCCATGTGTTAGAAACAAGACAAGCAAGTGTACATTAATTTCCAGTAAAGCTTAATATTAGATGTCAACATGCTATATCTTAATTCAGATTCTGAGGGTTTTATAACACAAGTGACTGATTCTAATTAATAATTCTAAGTAAAGTTTGAAAGCAACGAATGTTTGTTTGGACATTATATCCTTTTGAATATAAATTAATGCGCGGTATAAGTTTCGCTCTTTATTAATAAATTCTCGAGCTTTGAGCTCACTCCTATCACAATGCACAGAGAGTAAATTTTATAAGAATGTTGTTGGTTGATTAAAACGAATGAATAATCAAGCTTATAAATTATGCAAAGCTGTTAGTTAAAGCAACTTATATAAAATGCAAAGCAAATTTATAGCACTGCATTTCCTTCTATATTATAGAAAAAGATTTCGATATATGATTAAGAAATGGAAGAAGAAAAGCTATAAATAAAATTAAATTGGAAACCGCTGTATTCCAAGTCACTGGTCATAGATACATACATACATAGTGGACAATTTAAAAATATAAATGCAGCAACAGTATCAGATCCTCCATTGATATAGTGCTCCACGTTACTTGATTTCGTTAACGAAGTAAGGGTATTTGACCCTTGGATAAATTTGTGCAAAATGCACCTGCGGCTAGAATGCCTTTTTAAGTCGTCGGTCTTATATGAACCGTCCAATCCAGACACTTCTATGCTATTTGTTGAAGTAAGATGGATTGGAACCGAAAATTTGCGTGGAAGCACCGTAAGGTCAAACCTTATTCTTGCGTGATAGCCAACAAACAGGTGCTCCATCCTCAAGTATCATTGTGCAACAAACGAGGGTTAAACTAACCTAATATCACATATATTGTTACTAGATTTTTACGTTGGAATTAACTTCGAGTAAATTAACAATTTTTGCGAATAAAAAAATCGTAATTAAGACGAAATTATTGTCGTATTCGATGGAAAATAATTTTGCGTTGTCGTAAAATAAGGTTGAAAGGGAAAATATCTGGTTGAGATTAGCGTTGCCTCTAAGGTCAACCATCTCATATAAGTAACGTGTTGCCAGTCGTCCACTTGTGAGTAGGTCATGTATTGAAAGCATAGAAAGAGATAGGAGATTTATTTCTTTTATGTTGTTGGAAGTGATGTGGACATACCTAGTTGTTTGAAGTAGAACATTTTTATTAATGAATAACTTCTTTTCTAACGTAATATGTCATTTTTTTAAAGTAAAAGAATCATTATTTTGCACTTTTTTTTGGCCGGAGATATAAAGTTTGTTGAGTGATTGTGAACATCGAATTATAAATTTTTCTCAACAAAAAACTAACTTTTAGTCATTCGGTTTTTTTATGGCTAAAAAGATACATATTTTAGCTTATTAATATTGTAATTGTGAAGCCAATCGGATCTAAATGGCATAGATGAAATGTTTATTATTAGATTTCAATAATACTGTCTGAGCGTTAATTCAGTTTGATAATTTGTAAACAAGGAATTTACGATTAACTGGAGCCTTACATTTAAATATAACTACCTCTTAAACAGATTCATTGGAGATGGTTGCCTGAACCTAATTTGTGTTACGAAGTTAATAAAGATTCTTTTTTTTATACAGTTACCACCTTTTTGTACATACGTTAATTATTGAAACTTATCAATTTAGAATTTAAAAAAAGTTGCTTATTTGAAAGTGGTCTACTAGCCTAAGTTAATACCTTAAAATAGAAGTATTGGTGGACCATTTACATTTCAGTAAAGTGTTATTTTGTATTTTGGGTGTCTAGGTGGAGAACCACAAATAGTGGTCTTGGTTTAATTAATTATATATTTTCTTTTCAGGAATAGAGTATAAAGAGTTGGTAGAACTGTCCTTTTTATTATCGAAATCCATTTAAGAGTCGAAGGGTTTCTGCATTTCACACATGACTTTGCTTTTATATTGTTATAGGATAGACGCCGTGACACCCTCTCATATCGTGTTTTGAGTGACGAAACAAAATCGGTTCACAATTTCTCTTAGTCACTAACCAACCAATTTCACCCTGGGCTATCGTCACATTCAGGAAATTTCCGTTCAATAACGATTACCATCATTATGAAAAATAATATTTCACTCGCGCCCAACAACCTGGGGCTGCAGATAGATAAAAGAAGGAAATAGGTTACATGTTTTCATTCTAAATGTTAAGTTATAAATAAGACGGATGTAGTTTTAAAAGGGATTATTCCTGACAATCTGTGGACAAACAAAGTTATTTAAAAATAATACAATGGTTAATAACAATTAGTGCAAGTTTATTATTCATAACTATTACAAGGTGTCAGCAATTACTTAACTTTTTGCCAATTTTGGAAAATAGTAAGGAGCTCTATATATTTTATATTAGTTTAAGTAATGGGGGATTAATTTTAGGGTTTTTTGTTTATTCTAATTTGATTCAATTCAATTCAATACGAATCTATACGATTTTATTTTATACTATTATATTAAATGATTAGCTATCTCTGCTAGTAAAAATCTTGTATCATTTAGTTCAAGTTGAACAATTAGGTAGCAAAGCCAGTTTAATAGTAATTCATATGAGGAAACCCTTTTATTAAGGAGATTTAATATATTTGTATTGTTTGGAGTGTAAAGTATAGGAAGGTTTGTGAAGGTGGAGTTATTTCAAGCCACCCGAGGATAAAGGTTAAAGTAGCCTTTAAGCTAAGCGATTTTTCTTATAAGAGGCTATGAAAAGACAAATCTGCAATTTGTCTAGCGTTTTGGAATTAGATAACTTTTATTGTGAGCGGTAGTAATTTTTATGTTTGATTAGTTTAAACGTGAATCTCAACATTTTTAATTAGGGAATTTGTTATTTGTACAACAAAGAGCAATTTACACGTATTGTGAAGAATAGAAATATTTTAAAAAAGTAAAAAAACAGTTGTGAGAGTATGCTCAGACGCTGTAACTGCAATGTAAAAATAGTTTTCATGTAAGTAGAAACTTTGACCTTTTGATTAATTTTTGTAAGTGATCTAGTACAGTAAGAGTTTTTATTTATCTATCTATTATTATACTATTTGTGATAATTTGTACTTCAGAATCCTAGTAAGGTTTAATACATTAATCTATTAAAGCTGGAGGGTCTTCTCAATGTTCTACTAAATGAGATAGTCAAGGAAATGGATTCTTGAATTTAGGTTTAAGATTCTGCGTCTGTTGAGTTATGAATCGAGCTAATAACTTTAGATCGGGGCTTCAATATCACAGCATATATACACCGGGTGTTTCACTAAGCGTATCACGCGGTCGTATATTATAAAGTACATTATTGTGAAACATCCTCCAGAAACTCCGGTAGGTTTTTTACCAAAGAATGCAGATACGTTGCCCCATTCAAATTTCCATTAAACATAAATGGACCTATAATTCTGCTTTCCACAATACCGCACTAAACATTTGCACTCTACCTGTGTTACAGATTAACTTGTAGCATCCAGTGGGGATCATTTTCAGACCAATAATGCATATTATACAAATTTATTCCCCTATCACTACTAAAGGTAGCTTCATCTGTCCATAATACGCGGGACAAGAGTAAGGGATATTCGGTGCTCATACCTCTCAATCAGTGACAATGGTTCAATCTTCTACCAGCATCGATACCTAGAAGGGCCTGATGCAAAACAACATGATATGAATGCAATTTGTGGTTTATCATAATACGATACACTGATGTCGCACATATCCCTGAGTTTACAAAAGTATGCCAGTTATTTACATGCGGAGCTGCTTCAACACCCGCAAGAACATTCACAATATCAGTTTCGTTTCTAACATTACATTTTCTGGTAGGCACCGAAATTGGATGTACATCACCTTTTTTCCTTTAAACGATTCGTCAATCGTGTAGATACCATTTAGGTAAAATGTTTTCTTTCAAGATATTCCGTTGCATATGCACGTTCAGCAACAGCCGCATTTCAAAAAATTGAATGTAAATTGCAAGCATGTCATAAACTTCATAGTATTGGAGAAACACATTTTTGTAGTTGAAAATTAATAAATAAACCTACACTTACCGAGCAAACGATTTAACTGTTAAAAATTGCTAATATGACAGTTTGTTACATGCCAAACTGGCTATGTAGCATTCTTAGTTTTAAATATAATTTGTAAGTCAATTGCCGCGTATTTTTAAATGAATAACGTTAACTTCCGTCGTCGCTGACAGTCACGTCCGCGCAGAGTGAATGCGGGGGTGCTCGAGTGTCGAAAGCGGGGTCTAAGCCACGAGACCTGAAGAAGGCAACAACTATCTGAGTGGTGTGTGTGTTTTCTCTTTAGGAATAAGTATGTAGGTTCCTTGTACCTTACCTTTGTTGTACCTGGTACCTTATCTCCTTTCATCCCCCTACGAGTGCAGTAGAAGTTTAGGACGGATGACAATTTAAAGTTCAACATGGCGTAACCCAATCCAATTTAACCACCGCTGGATCCTGAGATTAAGTTCCAAGATACTCATCACGTGAGTAATTTGATTTCATTTGAATTGTGCATGTAAATTTGACTTAAATAGCGGTTGCATCACCCAGTAACACGTGGTGTGCAATAATGTACAACATAGTTTACAAAATGCAAATGGGTTAAGTTATAAAATAAAATCACAGTTTGGCGATTTGTTTGTAACAGACCAATCAAGCACCGTTTCAAAAGTCAAGGTCCGTGTAGCAGTGAAAGAGGGTACTCAACCCATATTTTGTAAGCCATATGCACAACCTTTTTCTCTCAAAGATAAAGCAAAGGCTGAAATTGAAAATATGGTTAAGTTAGATGTTCTTGAGCCAGTGGTATCAAGTGAATGGGCTAGTCCGATAGTAGTAGTATCAAAGAAAAATGGTTCAATAAGAATCTGTATAGATTTTAAAGTATCGATCAATAAATTTCTAGTCGTTGAACATTACCCGTTGCCCAATATAAGTGATCCACTGTCCTCATTAGCAGGAGGAGATTTTTTTGTGTGATTGATTTATTAGATGCATATCAACAACTTAGGTTAGATGATGGGTCAAGAGAGTTACTCACAATAAACACTCATTTAGGTCTTTTTCGGTTCAAACGGTTAACGTATGGTTTGACTAGAGCACCACTTAGTTTCAAAAATTTATGGATAGCATTTTGTGCGATATTAAAGAAAAAAATTGTTTTCTAGACGATATTCTCATAAAGGGTAAAGATATATTAGACTGTTTTAACAATTTAGTCATGGTCCTAGCAGGCTCAGAAAGTACAATGTAAAGATTATTTAAGCTAACTGTAAATTTTTTTGTAGACAAGTAGAATATTTAGGCCACAAAATTAGTAAGGAAGGCATTGGACCGACTGATGATAAAATAGAAGCTATTTTAAATGCGCCTTGTTCTATAGATTTAAAACAGGCACGTGCCTATTTAGGTCTTCTCAATTTTTATAATAAATTTGAGCCGTCTAGTTCAACGGTTCGTAAACCCTTGTACGATTTGCAAAAGAAAAACATCGAATTTGTGTGGTCAGCAGAATGTGAAATGGTCTTTAAATTAATTAAAAAAATGTTGGTTAACAACCAACTTTTGGTACATTATAACCCGAAACTACCTATTGTATTTACATGTGACGCCAGCGCTTATTGTGTAAAAGCAGTTTTAAGCCACAGACTAGATAATGTCGACAGACCAATTCTTTTTGCTTCTAGTACACTTGAGTACACAGAGTGCAATTATTCACAAGTAGAAAAAGAAGCACTAGCAATCATTTTTGGGGTAAAAAAATTAAATAAGTATTTATACGAGCGATCAATTATATTATTAACCGATTACCAAGTACCAACTTGAAAGTCATTTTCAGTGCAGATAAAGGCATATAAGCAGTGTCAGCTAATAGGTTGATTAGGTTTGTCAGCTTATAATTATAAAATTGAGTACAGGAAAGGTACTGAGATTTCGAACGCAGATGCGTTATCACGATTGCCATTAGAAGGAAACAGAAATGTTGATTATATTCATAGTTTTAATGAAAGTCAAGAACTTCCTTTAACAGCAAGGGCAGTAGCTAGGGAAACTAGAAAGGATCCGGTATTATTAAAAGTTTTGAATTTAACTAGTAAAGGATGGCAAAATGTAACGGGCATTAAAGAAAATGTGTATAAGCGCTTTATACCAATTCGTCAGCAATTGTCCATAGAAAAGGATTGTTTAATGTGGCAAAATAAGGTCATAGCTCCAAAAAGTTTACGAGAGCAAGTATTAAAATTATTACACGAATCACACCCTGGGGTAGTGCGGTCTAAGATGTTAGCTAGGTCATTATTTTGGTGGCCAAATGTTACTCAAGATATTGAAAATTTCATATCATGGTGTGAGATATGTGATTATAATCAGCTTTAAAGCTTAATTTTAGTATAGTGCAGTGGCCAAACTCTCAATATGCTTTAGAGGGCATGTTTTGCTTTTAATTATTGATACCTATTCAAAGTGGATAGATGTTCATGTAACGCCCAGTACCAGTGCTGTTAGCACAATAGATATGTTGAAGCAAACCTTTGCAGTCCTTGGTCTACCGGTCAAATTTGTTTGTAACAACGGTCCACCATTTAATGGGATAGAGTTCAAGCAGTTTTGTAATATAAACGGTATAATGTTAATTCATAGCCCCCCGTATCACCCACAGTCAAACGGTGCTGTAGAAAGAGGGGTGCAAACTATTAAAGCTTATTTATAAGAATCATTAATGGCTAAGGATACACATTGTGCTAGTACATTCAGTGCTAGATTGTGAAATGTATTATCATACCGCAACACTCCCTCTACAGTAACTGGGTTTATGCCAGCGGAAATGATGTTTAAGTATAAGACTAGAACTAGGTTAGATTTAATAAAACCAGCATACGGGACTTTGAAAGAGATACCTATAAAACAGATTACAAAGTTTTATACTACCGACAAAGTGTATGTTTAGCTGCTAGTACAGAACAGTTGTAAATGGATACCTGGTGAAATTATAAAGCAAGTAGGCGTGAATATTTACCTTGTGAAATGTGATGAACTTGTTATCTCATGTAGACCAACTTAGGAAACGAATTGTAAATCAATCTGTGACAGGTAAACAATTGATTCTCCGTGAATTGGAAAATTCAGGCGATATAGAGCTTGATAGTATTGACCCACGGAAGGAAATTACGCTGCTATAGGTTGACCTCGCCCCTAAAGCTGGTTCAGAAGAAGAAATGGGGGAGGTGCTATAAGATAATAGTATTATACCACGGCGATCCAATCGCCAGAGGAGGGCACCTGTGCGCTTAGATATATGGAAGAGAAAGGGAAAATAATATTGTGCATTATTAGAACAATGGGCAACCCTGTTGTAAAAATAAGAAAACGTTATGCGTATTAGTGGCAACACTGTGATGTTCGGATTTTGTTTTAAGATGTCAGATGTGTAAAAAGCTTGTATGTATTATTCCAAATAAAGCAATCTGTTCTTTCAGTTATTTGTGAATTAACTGTTCACTTGGCTTAGAACAAAACACTTAGTAACCCCACTTTACGGCTAGACGTAAGGCACCACTGCGCATTTCCAAAATAAGTTTCTGGAATCTGCATTTTCACGGCTGATGTTGTTGCATATCTACTTGGCACAAAGCGCTTTGAAATTACATTTCATGGCTACGTATAAGAGCACTATAGGTATCTTCTATGCCCTCTCGGTACGTTTAGGAGATATTTTATTGCGCACAAAGCCTTTTTGCGACCAATATAAATGCGTATCTCTTCACGCAATGTATTCTGTGGTTTTTCGCAACTACGCTTATGATTCTCATCAGTCTGATATAAACATAAGAATCGAAAAGAGTTTTCTCATTCTGGCCGCTGTAAATGAATCAGTTATATTTTAACTTTATATCTTTTAATTCTAAATTATTACTTTCTTGACCACTGCAATTAATACAACACGATCTTATTGGAAATATTTGTTTAACTTATGTAAGCGCTTGTACCTGAAAATTTTACAGTCTGAAATACTGTATCATGGTACATTTATAATGTAGAATTGTTTTATAGGCCTTTGCCTCACCCCCTTCCCACATGCAGTGTAAATTCATTGCGGTTAGTTAATTCCTTCTAAGATTTGGTCTCGTACACTGATTTGTACGCCTTGGGTATTATTGTAATTTCCTGATTATTAGGTTGGGGTTCTAAATGCAAATCAAATCTACGTTCCTCAATCTCCAACGTTGCCCCTCTTTTAACCTAGTTAAGAAACCTCGACACAATTATTTGCTGTAAGTGCGAAACACAGAACTGAAAGGTTTTGCGGTTGTTCACGACCGATAAATGGATTGCACATATTGTCTACATTCGCTAAGTTAAATGTCGCAGTTTGTGGTACAATTTGTCCCACATTATTCATTGTGTCAGCCTGAAGTTTCTCAAGAATGTTGTGATTAGGAGAAAGTTTTTCACTTATTGCCAATATTTAACACGAATAGTTGTACTTCCTTACATGAACTTATTCCTTGCGTTGGTTGATTTACTTAACTAGTGGTGAGAATGAGAGTTACCATGCGATAGAAATTCAACAATTAGTCGTTTTTAAAATTTATCAAAAGACAGGAAGGATTTCTATATAAATCTTATATTCTACCAGTGACTAGTCTAGGAAATAAAAGCCAAGGACTGAACTGAACGATTTGTACAGTATCTACGTCAGCGATTGAATTTTTTCTGGATATTTTATAAGAACACTGACAGCTTTAATGAGATGCATGTAAATGCGAAACGCACCTTCTCGCTTTTCTCTTTTCCTTTCAATTCTCCTTTCTGTTTTTAAACTTAAGGAAACACGAAGAAAGTTATACCTTTAGATATATATGATAATGATTACAATTTATTTTTTAATGTAACACTCTTGCATAATAATTTTACTGCACACATCCCCGAACACTTTGTAAGTGACAAAATTACTGAAAAAATCAAGTTCAAAGTATGCTCAATGTGACTTTTGGAGCAAATTTGGTTCGGATGTTAGTTTTGCACAACCTTTCATTGAAAATAGTTCCAGTCAGACCTCGAGAGTGTACACATCGCGAGAGAACGACTGGAATCCACTTACAGTGAGAAACTTCAGATTATCTCTACGGTTTTCATCGAAGACGTTCGAGTGAGCTGAACTTCAAGCTGCGAAGAGGTGTACATCACGAGCCCCGGCAGTTGGTGTACACCATCGTTATTGACCGCTCTTTTCAGAGCGAACCAACAACCAATACCAATGCCAGTGAAAGACTTTCTGAAGACCCGAGCATCAGTTACCATCACCGACGACACTTCCGACATGGACTACGAGAACGCCACTACACGCAGACGACGTAACGACCGATCATCTTCCAAAACAGAACACAACAAGATGCAAAAGTCCGACACCCATAAAATAAAAACCGAACCGAAGACATCCACCGCAACTACCACACCAGTCTCCGACACCATTACGACCCCGATCACCGCAGACAAGGAGAAACCATCGACTAGCAGAAGCTAAGCCAACGCCGCCGCTACCATCTCTATCATGGACACCTCCAATGCCGAAAGACGTTCACAGCTTCAGACACAGACAAACAGCAACGGCATCGCTCCTCTTTTTATCGAGAAGTTTCCTAACTTCATTCAGCACGCCAAGGAGCTAAACCAACATCTACAAAAAAAAGTCGACATCCGAGCAACTGGACAAGGAGCAAGAATAATACCCACCGACAGCACGCAATTCAGATACCTGCAGGACTACTTAAAGAAAAACAACATCGAATTCTACACATACACCATCAGATCCGAATGCGAACTTAAAATAGTCATCAAGGGTTTAGCCGCCAACATCACGATAGAAGACATCATGACCGAACTCACCGACATGGGGTATAAAATCAACTACGTGACTAAGCTAAAGAATAAAAAACGAGAATACTGCAACACCGACCTCGTATCTTTGGAGACAACCCGACATCGACTGCTATCTACAACTTGACAACGTTACTGTACTGCAGTCACATTAAAGTAGCTGCATGCGAAAGCAGCGTGGAGCTCCCACAATGCTTTTCGTGCCAACGGTTTGGACACTCGAGCCTGAACTGCGGCTACAAACCCCGTTGTGTTAAATGTGTTAAGCAACACCTGATAGCGGTTTGCAAGAAAAGCTGGGAGTTACCACCTGCAGTGGACCACATCCGGTTAACGACCGCAACTGCCCTGCATACCACAAACAACTGCGCAAGAGATACACTACCGCTACTCAGCAACGACGCAATCCACCAACAGCACAAGAAACCGACGACGACGGATTTACTACAAGCAAAAATGGACGACATGGAGCTCCGACAACCGCCCCAATAATTACACCAAAGACCACCGCCAAAGACGACACAAGTACTACAGAAGACGAAGAACAATTAAGCTCCAAAGAAGAGCCACGCAGAAAAACAAAACAGAACAAAATAAGCGCCGACGAGGAAAGAGGAAAACCATCACCAACCCAAACCCACCAACCACCACCGACACAAAATCACCGACGAACATAACAAGAAGCAAGAAAGACGAACAGCGAAACAAAAGAACGACTATAACACCTTCCACACAACCACAAGCAAAGCCGTCCATCAGCTTCACCCCGACGATGACACTACTTTTTAATAAAATTCTGCAATGGGCACAGAGACTCATAAGTGCCTATATGGCCAGAACATTCGAAACTGCTTTACTATGGACGACAATGTGCGACATACTGAAAACGTATAATGGACAATAGACCAAGAAACTTAGTACTCTCCTCCTGGAACGTCAGCGGGATACGGAACAGGATGACCGAACTGAAACTCTTCCTGCAGCATTACAACGTGGACGTCGCAATGATTGGGGAAACAAGATTACCTGCACACAGACAACTCAGCCTGGCGAATTACAACATCTACAGGAAAGAACGCGACACACAACCAGCACACGGAAGAGTTGCCATACTGATACACAACCGACTACTTCACGAACAACTTCAACCTCACGCGACTGCTTTGGACAGCGTGGGCGTAAGGTTCAAAGCCAACCGACAAGTCTTTAAAGCAATAACTGTTTACAGAAGTCCAACCGGCACGGAAATACGCCCTGAAGACATCGACGACCTGCTACAGGAAGATACACCAATAATAATTTCTGGAGACCTATATGCCAAACACGAAGCCTGGGGAGCAATAACTACCAACAAGAGCGGCCGCATCCTCTACACACACTCTCTCGGCAAGGACTTCGACATCGTAACACCGAACGCACCGACAAGAATCCCACCGGACAGAACACAAAGAGCTGACATCCTCGACATCTCAATCATAAGGAACATACCGTACCCGCTCGACATAGAAGTTATTCAAGACCTGAGTTCGGATCATCTACCAATCATCACCGAAATACAGACACAACCACAGATGACACACAGACGCACTAAGATAAAACATAATTGGCGAAAGTTCAACGAGGCTTTCCAAAGGAAAATCACCGACCGAAACCCAGACACAAAAAACACACAAGATATTGACAAGTCACTACAGTATCTCACGAAGACCATCCAAGAGTCAATTGTAACAGTGTTCCGTAGAGACCGCTACCCGAGACAAAAAACCTGACATTTCACGATACATAAAGAGGCCATCAACGAGAAGGAAGCCCTCGTCAGAAGGTGGAAGAATACATAAGATCCACAAGTGAAAACACAACTTAACCGAAAGCAACGCGCAATCAAGATTATGCTGGATGAATATTACGACGAATCCTGGACCAACCACTTCAGCTACACTATACAAACAGAAGGAAACTTGTACAGACTAAACCATCGTCTTATGACACGGAAGAATCTAGGCCGCGCAACGCTACAAGGAGAAAACGGAATTCTGTACAGAGCCGAAGAGCGAGCAGCCAAATTCGCCGAAGTTCTCCAAAAAACGTTTTCAGAAAACCCAACTATAAACGACAATATATTCACCAACTTCATCAACACAACAAGCACCAGCAGCGAACGACATTCTACACATCACTCCACAAGAAATAAAACAAACTAGCGCCAGATAACAACAGGAATGCTCCAGGAAAAGACGGAATCACGCACATGGTGCTAAAATACAACAAAAAAGACACTGGCATTCATTACAAAAATATTCAACAGCATCATCAACTACAAATACTTCCCAGAATTATGGAAAACGGCAATAGTGGTAATGATTGCGAAGCCAGGGAAGAAGAGGATGGACGCCAAGAACTACTGACCAATCTCCCTACCGAGCACGTTATCCAAATTCTTCGAACGATTACTACTGACAAGACTGAAACTACTGCTGAAAGACCGACCAGAACAATACGGATTCAAACAACAGCATTTCACCACATTACAAGTCATCCGGGTAATAAACAACATAACCACGAACTACAACTGAAGACTAACCACAGTCGCCATCGCCGTTGACATCAAAAACGCCTTCGACAAGGCATGGATCAACGGGCTGCTGTTTAAGCTTGCAACTATTCACAACCTTCCGACGTCTTACATCCAACTGATACACAGTTACTTGACTAACAGGAAGATGCAGGTGAAAGTAGAAGACATGTTGTCACCGGAAACCCCCGTCACAGCCGGCGCCCCACAAAGAGGCTGCCTTTCACCAACACTATTCAACGCATACATCCAGGATCTACCATGCTGCCAAAGAGTCTTCTGTGCCATGTACACCGACGACATCCTGCTCCTGACAACCGGACGAAACGCTAAGGAAACAACAGCAAGAATGCAAAAACAGCTCCACACACTACCGGACTAGTTCCAACAGTGGATATACATCGACAAACAATTAACGTTCAGCAAACACGTCACTGAAAGACAAACAAAGCCCGAAGATCAAAAGGCTTCATCCACGGAATACTCGACCACAAAAATAGACTACCAGTGGACATCAGACTACAGACTTACAAGATATACTTACGACCCATTCTGAGTTACGCATCAGCGGCATGGTACACCTACATCTCAAAAACAAACAGAAACAAACTTGAAGCATTCTATACAAAACCGTTAGGACCATCACCGGAGCACCATGGTTTGTTAGAAATGAAACCCTAAGGCAAGACCTTAGACTACAAACGTTAAAAAACCACTTTAAGACGCTGGCGTCAAATATATACGAAAAAATCGACAACTTAAACATCTCACACATCCAACACATCGCACCTCCGCTGGACGGAAACCAACACAAACGCAAGAAAACACCCAGAAGCATATTAGATCGCTAAGCCATAAACACATTTACCAAGCACACAAATCCTTCCGTCAGCAAGACTGACGCGAAGAAACCATTTCAAACCCTCTGCAAGCAGAGAACCAAAAATTTATAAATCAACAAAATTAGTTAGTTACGAAACAGCCAAAATCAATTGATTAATGCTGTAGAAGGTAGTTGGACCTAAGTCATTGAAAATGTTAGTTATGAACCAAAGCGGTCGACTTAATCATATGCCACAATAACCAAAAAACTAAATCTTAGGACGATATCAAAAATATTAAGTATTTTTCAGTTAATGAATGCCTTTATGATAAGGATGTAATAGCCCAGTAACTTATAATAGTCACTCATTAGGTTCTCACATGTCTTTCTTAGCATGATCGATCATGGACTTCTCAGGTTCAACTTACTTATTCGATTTTGGCTGCCTTGTTGACATCTGTTTGTTCCAGCATTCTCTTAATTTTGTTTAATCATCCAGTATGTTTCTTGAAGCGTGTTTCCTTCTATATACATTTCCGTCCAGGGGTGATGCTACGTCTTTAATGTGTTGAAGATCTGAATTGTCGATGTTTTCATATATGTTTGCAGTCAGTGCTTTAAAGTGTGCCTATAATGTTGGAAGTTTTAGGTCCTGCCTTAAAATCTCGTTCCTTACGAACCATGGGGCTCCAGTGATCGCTCTCATCGCTATATTTTGAAATGCCTCTATTTTTGTTCTGTTGCAGAAGCATATTAGATCGCTAAGCCATAAACACATATACCAAGCACACAAATCCTTCCGTCAGCAAGACTGACGCGAAGAAACCATTTCAAACCCTCTGCAAGCAGAGAACCAAAAATTTATAAATCAACAAAATTAGTTAGTTACGAAACAGCCAAAATCAATTGATTAATGCTGTAGAAGGTAGTTGGATCTAAGTCATTGAAAATGTTAGTTATGAACCAAAGCGGTCGACTTAATCATATGCCACAATAACCAAAAAACTAAATCTTAGGACGATATCAAAAATATTAAGTATTTTTCAGTTAATGAATGCCTTTATGATAAGGATGTAATAGCCCAGTAACTTATAATAGTCACTCATTAGGTTCTCACATGTCTTTCTTAGCATGATCGATCATGGACTTCTCAGGTTCAACTTACTTATTCGATTTTGGCTGCCTTGTTGACATCTGTTTGTTCCAGCATTCTCTTAATTTTGTTTAATCATCCAGTATGTTTCTTGAAGCGTGTTTCCTTCTATATACATTTCCGTCCAGGGGTGATGCTACGTCTTTAATGTGTTGAAGATCTGAATTGTCGATGTTTTCATATATGTTTGCAGTCAGTGCTTTAAAGTGTGCCTATAATGTTGGAAGTTTTAGGTCCTGCCTTAAAATCTCGTTCCTTACGAACCATGGGGCTCCAGTGATCGCTCTCATCGCTATATTTTGAAATGCCTCTATTTTTGTTCTGTTGCTTTTGGAGATGGATGTGTACCATGCTGCTGTCCCGTAGCCTAAGACTCGTCGTAGGTATGTTAGATAAGTCTTTAGTCTGTTTCTGTGTAAGTATTCTGTTGAGGTATCCTTTCGCTCTACTGGCCTTTTTAAGTGTTTCATTGACGTGTGTATTGAAGTTTAGTTGTTTGTCGATGTGAAGTCCCAGATATTTTATAGTTGGACTCCAAACTAGTTGTTGACCTTCGAGTGTTGGTGGATTTATTGTGTTGGTTTTCCGTTTGGTGAAGATTATGTATTCTGTTTTTTGTATGTTTAGTTGTATTTTCCATTGCTAGAAACATTGAGGTAATATGTTCAGTTGCCGTTGCATTTTAGTTGTGATTTCTCTGGGGTTGCGTCCTCTCGTTAGAAACAGTGTATCGTCAGCGTACATAGCTCAGAAGGCTCCCGAGAGGCATGGTATATCTTTGATGTACGAGTTAAACAGTCTAGGAGAGAGGCATCTTTCTTGTGGAGCTCCAGCTGTTATTGATGTTGGTGATTGTAAGAAATCTTCTACCTTGACTTGAATTCTTCTATTGGTTAAATAGATGTATAGTAGTTGCATGTGCGATGTTGATAGTCTGTGGATGGTAGCGAGTTTAAATAATAATCTATTAATCCAGACTTTGTCAAAGGCATTCTTAATATCGAGGGCTACGACGACAGTAGTTAGTCCGTTGTTGTAGTTTGCTATTTTGTTTGCTACTCGTATTACTTGCAGTGTGGTTCAATGTCGTTTTTAGAAGGCACATTGTTCTATTCTATCTTGCAGTAGTGGTTTTGTTCTGGTAAGTAGAAGGCATTTGAAAATTTTTGATAATGTGCTTAATAGCGAAATCGGTCTATAGTTTTTGGCGTCTATATTTTTCCTTCCTGGTTTTGAAATCATAACGACTATTGCTGTGTTTTAGGCATCTGAAAAGTATCAAATGTTGATTATGCTGTTGAAAATTTTGGTAATAAACCCAGCGTTTTCTTTTTTATTTGTTTCAGCGCCTTCTGAGATATTTCATCTTTTTCCGATGCCTTCCTGTTACTCTATATATTGATCATCTGTTCGATTTCTTTTAGTGTGATGTGTTTTATATCGACTTTTATTGGTGTTTGTAGAATGTGATCCATGGCTCTGTTTACAAAGTTTGTAAAGTTGTCGTTAGTCTGATTCAGCGTGAAGGTATTTTGTGTAACTTCTGCAAATTTTGTAGCTTGGTCTAGGGCGCTGTATAACATTCCATGTGGTCCTGCTAATGGCAATGGGCCTGGGTTCCTCCGTGCTATGAGTCTGCAATTTATTCTGTATAGGTTGCCCTTTGTTTCTAATGTAGTATTGATATGGTTGGACCAGGATTCATTCTTGAATTCGTTTAACATTAGCTTGATTGCCTCTTGTTTGCGGTTAAGCAATCTCTTTACCTGCGGGTCACGTGTATTCTGTCATCTTTTCACGAGGATTTTATTATCTTTGATGGCATCCTTGAAGTATTGTGGAATACTTGGTCTTTTGTCTCTTGCTAAAATAACTTCGGTGCTTTGTTGTAACGTTCCCTGTACTGTACTGGTTAGGTACTGTAGCGATTCATCGATGTCCTGCATGCTGTTAATGTGTGGGTTTCCGTGGGTGATATTTCTCTGAAACACTCTTCATTAAATTTTCTCCAGTTGTATCTTGTCCTGAGGCGGGAGCGAATTGTTTGCGGCTGTATTTAAATTTTGATGAGTATTGGTAAATGATTCGAGCTAAGATCTAGGTTCGCTTCTATTTCCATTTGGAATGGAATGTTTTTAATAATGGAAATATTTAGGGTGTCTGTTGTCGTTGCGTTTCTGGGGGAATTCTTGTTAGTCCATTAAGTGCTACCTTATCCAAATCCTTGTTGAGTGAAGGTATATAAAGGATGCGGCAATTCTTATTAGTTGTTCTTGATTCCTAAGCCGGGTGCTTTACGTTAAGCACTACGGCGATGATTGTTGGTGTGTTGTCATATAACAGGTAGTTTATTTCCTCCCGGCGTATGTTTGCGTGATTTGGGTTGCGGTAGACTGCTAGTGCTAGAAGTATTTGCCATTAGCTTTGAATCGGGCACCTGCAGCTTCCATACTAATCGATTTTAGTTCGCGTTCTTCGTAGATCAGTTGTTTGCGTATTAGGACAGCTGCTTCACCTGTAGTTGGATGTCCTGATCGTGGATTTCGATCTTTTCTGTACTTTGCCACGTTGATTGATTTATGGGGCGCTATCTTGGTTTTTTAGATCATTGCAATATCTACGTTGTTTTCTGGTAGAAAATATCTTAAATCAATCATTTTGTTTTGCAGTCCGTTTGCATTCCAGGATAGAAGTACAACATTTTTTGTAGGCGGTTTATTGTTCATTACACAATTGTGATATATCGCACAGCGCCATCAAGATGGCGGCGGGTTCAAAACTTTCTGAGATGTACGATGTTATTAACTTTTGAGCCCATTGTAGAATTTTGTTGAAAATTCTTGTGATTTTGTATGTGGAATCGGTGGTCTGTTGTGATTGTTGAGATATTATGTTGATGTTTGAAGTTGTGTGGATTGTTGTTCGTTGCTGTGAGGCTTAATATTTAGTTAATAAATAAACTGATTAAACCGGTTTTATGAACTAACAACATGAGTAGGAAAGGCTAATTGGTTACAGAAACGCTCTAACCTATAACTGTAACACTCGATGTCATAGGGTAGATCAATCTCGCGTTCTATAATTATGAAGAAGAGAGCATACTTACTATGTCATTTAGTATTCCACGGGAACTGAAACAGTTTACCTAAACTTTTCCAGTGTGTTTGGTATCCTTCAACTTTTTGGTTGTAAAGTAAAATCAGCAAACGAAAGGTTTGGATTGTGGCTATTGTTAAAAAAATTGGAAAACAAGAAATCATATAGCGAATTTTATCATCCGTCCGGATGTTCGATTAAAATAAACATTCACATCTATTCCGACTAAAGAACACGGTATCACGAGACTAAAGGCAACAATAAATAATTACCCGGTCAAAAATTGCTAGGTAGTAGATCATGTATATAATCCACTAAACTTTGTTAAAAACCAGCAAATTATACTTCCAAAATGCAACAATTTATTCCGCCTCGATTGCAAAAATGTGGAAAAGGCTTACCGAAAATTTACAAAATAGTTGTTTTCTTGTATTTAATAACATGTTACAATACGTTTATTAGATAAACAGTAAGACAATATGACACCAGAGTGCAGCTTAAGTTACAAGACAATTTTAAGAACATAATCAAAATAATAAATTACGTAATTTCCGAATTCAGCTTTAACTGCCTACAGGTTAAAAACGTAGTTATGGGAAATAGATGGCGTACTTACTGCACAGAAATGTTACCTTAAAACCAGAGACACGTAGTTCTCTAAGTCTGGCACACCATTCTCGACAACTCCCGAAAATATAAACATCGGAGATCTAAGACTGATCGCTACAAGTAATATTTATCCGCAAGCAAAAAGTTTTTACCGTAGAGTGTAAAAAAAATAGAATCTGTGTCCAAAAATAATGGGTATAAGAATGTATATTTTTAAAAGGTTTTATAAGAACCAGTTTATTAAAGTATTGGATGCAATGCAAGAATTTATCATAGAAAGATTCATTTTAATTCCTCCTAATGGAATGGATTTAGATTACTTACCACAGAAGAGCATTTTGCAAGAACAAATACGAGTAGTGATACAGTGTAGTGGTCACTCATTTTCCAACATAGAGAGCTTAAGGTTGTTTACTGGGTATGTGGAAAACGTGGAGGAAGGATCTTTTACACGAGAAGATTTAGAAAAATCGGCGAAATTCTTATGCGAGAAGTAAGGGATATATAAACATTGCTAATTGTCGCACGGAATCGATAGGCGTCGAGAAGTATTTCGTGAATTTTATGGTTGGAGGCTAGCGATTCTTTGAGGGATGGAGGGTAAAAATTGATTTAAAAAACAGTAGAGATCATCTAGGCTAGTTAACAACCGCGTGGAGTCGAACTACACAAGGACGGTCTTTCTTGTGTAGCTTCTACCTCCTTATAAAGTTTTGCGTGAGGATTCAACGGATCCAATGTTCTAAAACCGGCATATTTTCCTACTCTAATATTGTCAAATCCAACCAATATTGTGAAATGAAAGAACCGAAGGAATACTGTACTACTCTAAAATCAATACTTACGCAACAAATGCTTTACTGTTCTTTAGAATACGTATACAAGAGAAAAAAACGTAAATAAAATCGTATTCTTAGAGAAATCTGCTAAGGCCTTTGTCTATGTCTGTTTCGGATCGCATATTCAAACGAAACATTTGTTAGAAGTGAAACAAAATAGGTTTTAGCGAACGTGGCGCCAGATTTAGCCCTCTAGGGCCATGAACTAAATATTTTTGAACCTCCCCCCTCCCCCTCTTAAATACAATAAATAAATAAAACACAGTTGTAAGGGTAATCACATGTGTCAGTATTTTGTTTCACACAACATAAGTTAATAAATAAACGAAGGTTTGGTTAAAAGAAAGAAGTAGAGTATTAGTAAGAATCCCACTGCCACATTTCCTCCAGCATCCACATTTTCTCACATATCTGGACCAAATTTACATGAAATTCCCATAAGGAGGAAATGTGGAGATTAATCTCCTAGGAGGAAATGTGGAGATGTAAATTCCCATAAGGAGGAAATGTGGAGATGAATCTCCTAGGAGGAGATGTGGAGATGAATCTCAGTTTTCTTCGACTCGTCATTTCCACCCACGAGATAAACCTATCTAGTTTGGTATCAATTAATATTAAATTTTTTTCAGCTACCCGAATCTCTAAGAATTTTTTAGATTGCATCACCCCCAGGGAGCTACCCTTATTTTAAGATTTTTTTACCGCTAACATTCTGAACCAAAATAGTTTTCTTCGACTAGCCATTTTTTCATCTTTCGAGATAAACCTATCTTGTTTGGTACCAATTAATATTAGATTTTTCTCAGAGATTTGGGTACCCAAATCTCTTTAAATTTGTCAGATAGCATCATCCCCCAGGGAGCTACCCTAATTTTAAGATTTCTTACCTGTTGCGATTTCTGAGCGTTCTTATAAAATTTTTTAGTCATGCAATACATCAAATTAGTCTAAAATTTTACGCAGAATCCCTATCTGCAAACGGATTTAAAATAGGGCTACTACTTACAAAGTTACACTTTAAAGCTCCCAAATCCCATTAAAATTTTTGTTCATTTATGACATCTGCTTTAACCATACATCTCCAAAAATCAAAAACCGTGGAGATTTTAAAAATGAATCCTTCATAAAGCCATACGTGTTTAATATTTAAAACCATTTTTCAAACGGTGATGCACTGTTTTTTAGAATATTCAAAACCATAATTTTTTAAATTTTAAACAGTTATCAATGTCTGGTTTCACATTGTTTTAATAACTATGCACGTCATAATTATGTAGTCAATGCTAAATAAGTACTTGGAAAATACAGGTCGTTCTGAATTAATTCCTTAACGATTATGGGCTACCTAAATTACATATGAAAGCTGTATATAATTTCTTTTCTTGAACTTTCTATTAATTATGTATGTGCATTAAAATTGATGTATAATTGCCGGGGATTCACACAAGGTACTTTCTAACAACCATCATTTCTAGAAATTTTCCAGTAAATTATCGAATGAAAGTACACCCAAAGTCATTAAATTCTTTTTCCCATTTATAACGTTAACGAGTTATTATTGGTTATAAAACCGTCATAGCCGGATAACTCTATCATTCTATGTTTTTTCGCTTTGAACATACGATATAACGTTACTACACGCGTTTCAGCAAGTCGTCACTTTAATAATATATTTCTGAAATATTCACCGTTAGAAAGGTAAGCATCAGTTTTGAATTTTAACCTGTAAACATATAAGTTATTTAAGATTTTATTTGTATAATTTAAAAATATCTAATATATATTTTTCTTTGAAGATGGAAGTGATAAGCATTGCATGTAATGTGTGTGAGACTGTTTTTATCGGCGATGATGCCGTCAACAGACATGAAGCGAATCACATGGCAACCATCCATTTTTCCACTGCAATGGAAATTACAGCGGATGACTGGTCTAAAATTGAGAATTTGGAGCAGCAATCGCTCGTAGCATATGAGGAAGATATAAACACCGCAATTCAGTTAAAGCGAAACAGTCTGCTATTCGAAAAACCGTACCCCATAACATCATCTTCATCCAAAATTATAATCGCAGGTCTGAACCCCTTTGAAAATTATAAAATAACTTTTAAATTTGTGGACAGCATTCTACAGACCGTGCTTGATGTATCCCCCGAAGAATTAAGGAAGTCTATATCCAATCTCCCATTTATTATATATAATATGGAAGTTGGTGTACGGGATCAAATATGTAGATTTGGCAATTTACGTTTTTATTTGAAGAATTGCTTGGTAAAGATGGCAACGACCAAAGGAAATTACCTACTATTTACAAAAGAAACTTTAAAACGCTTTTTAGAGATATCTCCGAACGTTCTCGATTATGCTAGCACTTTAACAGTGTTAATAGAAAAAGGCGTTCCAAATATTGATTTATTTTTGTTGGATGTATCGATGGAGAAATTTAATAGTCCGGAGAAATCTGCACATGTCATCGCGCGAAATATAATTAAAAAGGAATATAATAATGCCGGTTTATTATACGAATTTATAAAAAGTTATTCTAAACTATTTAAAAATATTATTTGTAAACAGGTTAAGTATATGGAAGAGTACAACAGATTTCCATGTTAATTGTATATATTTTTTATAATAAATCATTATTGTATTTTCATTAATTACATTTTAAAAAAACGGTATATATGTGCTATTGCATTTAACATTATATTAAACATCACCTTAGAAATACAATGAAACGTGTGATTCGTTTGTGGAGTAACTGAACACCTTGGATATCCAACAACATGCATGTTTCACCAGTAAAAATTTGATGTAAATTCACCTTGTGTGGACTTAGGTTAGATAAAAGGAAAAATTGATAGGTTAGATCAGCAACGCGGCGCTGACCTAATCGATCAATTTTTCCTTTTATCTAACCTAAGTCTACACGAATCCAACTAACCTATCCTAACACCAGACAACACCAGCTTATCTAACTCCTGACAAGTCCAACTACCCTAAACCCTCCACCCTACTTTGTCCTTCTACCTCCTTTCGCATCCGTATGACATACATTCAAACTATATCCAACATACACCTGAGATATGTCCATTTTGAATATTTTGGGGCTTGACAAATTTTTAGTAGTTTTAACATAAAATTGTAAATTTTATACCAAGGCCTCTAACTCGAAACTGATATAGATACCAAAATTTACAAAGACAGTTATTACGACTACTCTGCGATCAGACAGCCCCAACCCCACTTACTGGGAGTCGGAGCTACACCAATTCGCATCGATTCATCAACTTAATTGCACTGTTTCTCGGTTCAACCAGATATGGCACCACTGTAATGTTAAAACTTAGTCATAACATCCATTTTAAGTTTCAAAGACAATTTATTTAAAATTGGTTGTTACGTATAACTTTTGTGATATTGAAATAATATTAAACTATTTCTTTATTTGCATAATCGGATTTAGGTCTGGTTGTGGGGTGCATTAATGGCAAAGTTCCTTGAATTTATCTCCCTCAGAATAGGGTGAAATTGCCCCATAGGGTGAAATTGCCCTATAAGGTGAAAGTGTGTCCGACATAAGATCGCTGATTCCTTTTACTTATGTCAAACTTACGCTAGGACCTTAAAATATAAACTCTGAGATGACGCCAATGTAATCGTATTATGGAAACAGGGTCACACAAACTTTCGCCATATCTTTCTTGATCATATAAGTGGTGACGTGTCATATCCAAAATTTAAAGAAATGCGCTTGCAGTGTTGGGGTGGGGTGACTCGAAACATAGTTTTATTACTATTGTAAAAGATTTGATTTGGATAAGAGGCAATATAGTAAAATTTTTGAGGAGTATATAAATATAGAAGAAGGCGTTCAATGGTTAGCCCCAATCCGAAGTTTCGTGGTGACGAACGTTAAAGATTTTATTGTAAATAAACGTAAGCTTCATTTTATGCAGGATTCCGTACGAAAGAATTTTGTGGCATACAAAAAGGGAGGCACTACATCTCTACAAAAATTCAAAAAGGTGTACAAACAATTGATTAAACCCTTGAAAATCATCTATTCCTAGTCACAAGGAATAGCGGAAAGAATCCCCACACGTACAACAAGGGTCAAAGTTGAAAACAAAGGCTAGTTTTTTAAAAAAGATTAAGTTACCAGTTGACGACGAGCCTGTACAATCTTTATTACACGGACGTGTTACCTAGAGACGAATACGAAAATATATACAAGTCGGCTTATAGAGTAAAGTATAACCCCCAATTGATACGCATAGTTTAGGAAAAGTATGTAGGAAATTGATTCAGAAAACAGTGACACAAGTTAAAATAATAACGTTTATCCGGAGGCTAGAGGTCTAACAAGAGTTATAATTAATTTTAAAGTCCTTAGCATTTTCTTAAGCAATGTAATGAATTAGTTCATAGAATACATTCCATACCGGTTGTTTCGTGCGTGCACACAAATCGGGTGCAATCGGTACATATCCGAATAGGAGTAGCTCATATAAAAGGACTGTTCACGTAGAAGTTATTATTTGTTGATTGTACAGTTTAAAGAGACGATATAACAAATATGTATAAAGACTTTGGGGAGGTTAATCAAAGATTTCGCAATGCTCTACGAGTAAAAAAAGCAGAATGTGGGCAACGCTTTTCGATAAAAAGAGAAAAATGTCTTATGTGTCAGTCATACGAGGAAGCAATACAGCACTGTACTGCAGTGTTATCAATGCCCGAGGATCTGGATGATTTTAGTGAAATAATCGAGGAGATGGGGTTTATAAAACTGTTGGCAGATATTCAAATGGAATATATACTAAATTGTAAGTTTTAAAGTAAAAATTTAACCACCTCAACTATTATCAGAAGAAAATGAATGATGTAAATTTAGAAATTATTTTTGAATATATTAGCTTGTTTATGTTATAAAATACAAAGTATACATTGCTATTGTTTAATTTTTTAAATGTCAACGAAACTGAAATGGGTATTTAAGTTCTTATGAAGAGAATTATAACAAAGATGTGTATTATTTTTTAAAAAAGGTGTTATAAACGTTTTACAAAATTATTAATCAGAATCGTTTTTATTTAAAACTATAACATCATTTTATTTACAGCTATAAATATCTGTAGTTGAAATACAACAATTTAGAAACGTATAAGCAAACAAAAGTGTAATTAATAGTGTTACAAAATTTTCAGTTTTTGGCTTAAAATTTAAACATCGCTCTTAAATGCGTGGAATGGAAACCTGTTGTATTCTTCCATATACTCAACTTGTTTACAAATACTGTTTTCAAACAATCTTGGATAGGCTCTTATAAATTCCTATAACATAACCCTAATATCACTATTACTGTATTTGTTTTTAATTACATCATGTGCGAGATTCTGTAAGACATCATTCCTATTATATCTTGCTATTGCTACATCTAACAGAAACAGATCTATATTAGGAGTACCGTTTTCCGTTAGTTCTTTTAAAGTATTAGCCTGGTTGAGAATGATCTGAGATATCTCTGAAAGTTTTCTAAAGTTCCTTTTGGTAAATAACATATAATTATCATCAAATGTCAACATCTTCACTAAACAATTCTTATTTAAATAAAAACGCTAGTTTTGATATAAATTTGATATTGATATAAACTTCCTAAATACGTTGAGGGATACATCGAGTACGGTCTACGAAATGAAGTCAACAAATTTAAAAATTATTTTATAATTTCAAATGGGTTCAGACCTGCAATTATAATTTTGGGTGAAGATTTTGTTATGGCGTATGGTTTTTCAAATAGCAACTTGGTTAGCTCTAACTGAATTGGGGTGTTTATACATTCTTCATGCGATGCGGTCGACTGTCCACTATATTAGGTAATTGCAAAAGCATGAAATGTAGGGTGTGTCGTAGTGATGGATATGCAAAAATGGCGTTTACGCGCTTGCACGTTCTAGATTTAACAATTTATACTTCTTAGAAGCTAGTCAGTTTCCCAGTTTTCGCGACTGAAGAAGATGGTGTAGAAATGGTTAGTACAACATTTAAAAATCGCATGGCTAGTTATCGCCTACGGAACGTCGGCGCTGTCGGTTGAGTATCCGAGTTTCTTCGAAAGCAGAAAGAGCGGTTAATTCGCTTAATTAATGGAAAAAGAACACAACATACAGCAATAAAAGTCTATTGCGAACTCTACGGCGTTTACACCAAAATGGTAGAAGAGACTACCGATGTGAAATCCTTTAACACAAAAATATGGTTATAACGTCTTCCAGTAATCTAGATAATGTGTACGACACCGTAAGCGAAACTATGAAACCTAAATCCGAGGAATTTGAAGGATGTGGGTTGGGTTGGTCTTTGGAGAAAGTCCTTTACTTGGATGTTAATATTAATAAGTATAACCCATTGAAAGAGTCCTAGTACATTGTCACCGCTCTAGTGGAGGAAGAACTTTACAAGAAGAAAATGTAAAATTAATGCATTCTTTTGAAGAAATGTATTATTTTAAATAAAATTTGTTATACTATGCTTGACTTTAATCTCAGAATGATGACTTTCATTTACGAGTCGAGACGAATCGTTTGAGACCCCACATGATCATTAAAGCGAAACCTCTAACTGGTCTTTGTACGATGATTCATCAAGTTTTCCAGAACAGTCTTGAGCCGGTCTTTGTACTATTACTTATCAAGTTTATGGTATACATAAACCATGCAACTTGTAATCCAACCCATTAGTATTTACCAACAAGAGCTATCGATATATCATATTAGTGCTGAAAAAATGTTTTTTTGAAATATAATCTTAGCGAGATGTTTACACAATATATAAAGGTGTTGCAAAAGTTTCGTGATATATTAATTAAAGATATTGAAATGTGTAACGATGAATGTGTAGTTTGTACAAGCAAGCAGGGGGCAATTAAACATTGCACTGCCGCAATGGTTCTTCCAGAAGACTTTGAGGATTTTTTGGATATCATAGAAGATATGGGGTTATTACGAGTGTTTGTTACAGCCGTTGTAGAGATATGTTTTGGCTTTTAATTAGAAATATAAAAACACAAACCATAATTGTAAGCTATATACTAGTATATTTTATTAGAAACTGTCAAGACTTGCATATAACACCAATTAACATAATAAGGAGCTGTGCGCTTGGTCGTCAGCATAAAAGGTGAGGGAATCATGTTCCAGAGCATTAGTTGTCAAAATATCGTCGAGTTGATCAAAATTACAAGTTAAAGATGAATTTTTCTAGTGTTAACGTTACAAGTGATGTAAAAGTGTCATTAGACGCCTGCAAACTAGTAGGTAAGACCACCTATGCGCTAGGTGAATTTACATCAAATTTTTACCGGTGAAACATGCATGTTGTTGGATATCCAGGGTGTTCAGTTACTCCACAAACGAATCACACGTTTCATTGTATTTCTAAGGTGATGTTTAATATAATGTTAAATGCAATAGCACATATATACCGTTTTTTTAAATTTAATTAATGAAAATACAATAATGATTTATTATTAAAAATATATGCAATTAACATGGAAATCTGTTGTACTCTTCCATATACTTAACCTGTTTACAAATAATATCTCTAAAAAGCGTTCTAAAGTTTCTTTTGTAAATAGTAGGTAATCTCCTTTGGTCGTTGCCATCTTTACCAAGCAATTCTTCAAATATAAACGTAAATTGCCAAATCTACATATTTGATCCCGTACACCAACTTCCATATTATATATAATAAATGGGAGATTGGATATAAACTTCCTTAATTCTTCGGGGGATACATCAAGCACGGTCTGTAGAATGCTGTCCACAAATTTAAAAGTTATTTCATAATTTTCAAAGGGGTTCAGACCTGCGATTATAATTTTGGATGAAGATGATGTTATGGGGTACGGTTTTTCGAATAGCAGACTGTTTCGCTTTAACTGAATTGCGGTGTTTATATCTTCCTCATATGCTACGAGCGATTGCTGCTCCAAATTCTCAATTTTAGACCAGTCATCCGCTGTAATTTCCATTGCAGTGGAAAAATGGATGGTTGCCATGTGATTCGCTTCATGTCTGTTGACGACATCATCGCCGATAAAAACAGTCTCACACACATTACATGCAATGCTTATCACTTCCATCTTCAAAGAAAAATATATATTAGATATTTTTGAATTATACAAATAAAATCTTAAATAACTTATATGTTTACAGGTTAAAATTCAAAACTGATGCTTACCTTTCTAACGGTGAATATTTCAGAAATATATTATTAAAGTGCCGACTTGCTGAAACGCGTGTAGTAACGTTATATCGTATGTTCAAAGCGAAAAAATATAGAATGATAGAGTTTTCCGGCTTTGACGGTTTTATAGCAAAAATAACTCGTTAACGTTATAAATGGGGAAAAGAATTTAATGACTTTGGGTGTACTTTCATTCGATAATTTACTGGATAATTTCTAGAAATGATGGTTGCTAGAAAGTACCTTGTGTGAATCCCCGGCAATTATACATCAATTTTAATGCACAAACATAATTAATAGAAATTCCAAGAAAAGAAATTATATACAGCTTTCATATGTAATTTAGGTAGCCCATAATCGTTAAGGAATTAATTCAGAACGACTTGTATTTTCCAAGTACTTATTTAGCATTGACTACATAATTATGACGTGCATAGTTATTAAAAAATGTAAAACCAGACATTGATAACTGTTTAAAATTTAAAAAATTATGGTTTTGAATATTCTAAAAAACAGTGCATCACCGTTTGAAAAATGGTTTTAAATATTAAACACTTTTGGCTTTATAAAGGATTCATTTTTAAAATCTCCACGGTTTTTGATTTTTGGAGATGTTTGGTTAAAGCATATGTCATAAATGAATAAAAATTTTAATGATATTTGGGAGCTTTAAAGTGTAACTTTGTAAGGAGTAGTCCTATTTTAAATCCGTTTGCAGATTGGGATTCTGCGTGAAATTTTAGACTAATTTGATGTATTGCATGACTAAAAAATTTTATAAGAACGCTCGGAAATCGCAACAGGTAAGAAATCTTAAAAGGAGGGTAGCTCCCTGGGGGATGATGCTATCTGAAAAATTTAAAGAGATTTGGGTAGCTGAGAAAAATCTAATATTAACTGATACCAAACAAGATAGGTTTATATCGAAAGATGCAATGGCTAGTCAAAGAAAGCTATTTGTTAGGTTTGCTTATAGAGCAAAGAGCAAAATTTAGAGAATCAGGACTTTAAAGGGGTATAACTGTGCAGGGCGTGACCTGATTTCAAATCTGTTTACAGATTCGGGTTGTGCGTAAAATTTTAGACTAATTTCATGTATCACATGGTTAAAAAATGTTTAAGAACGCTCAGAAATCGCTGCCGGTAAAAAATCTTAAAATTAGGGAAGTTCTCTGGGAGATGATGCTATCTGAAAAATTCTTAGAAATTCGGGTAGCTGAGAAAAATCTAATATTGATTGATACCAAACAATATAGGTTTATCTCGAAAGATGAAAAAATGACTAGTCGAAGAAAACTATTTTGGTTTAGAATGTTAGCGGTAAAAAAATCTTAAAATGAGAGTAGCTTCCTGGGGGTGATGCAATCTAAAAAATTCTTAGAGATTCGGGTAGCTGAGAAAAATTTAATAATAATTGATACCAAACAAGATAGGTTTATCTCGTGGGTGGAAATGACGAGTCGAAGAAAACTGAGATTCATCTCCACATTTCCTCCTTATGGGAATTTACATCTCCACATTTCCTCCTAGGAGATTCACTTCCACATTTCCTCCTTATGGGAATTTACATATAAATTTGGTCCAGATGTGTGAGGAAATGTGGATGCTGGAGGAAATGTGGCAGTGGGATTCTTACTAATACTCTACTGAAAGAATTTACGAGACAGTAAATCTTGTTGACTTATACATTTCTCCAACAACTCTTCTTGCTTTTCAGACTTCTCTTTTTAAGTTTTCTCATGTTTTAGAATAATTATTCACACAACTGCAAAAACCACACACTAAGCTAACACTTAGCACTTACTGAACCTTGCAGTTTTATAAAAAATACCTAATTGAATTTTTGATATAATAACTATACAAAACTATCCATACAATATTTATTGAATTTCTTCCTTTTTGGCTTCTAACTCACCTGCTGCTTGATAACAAGCTAGAGGAAAACTGTTTACTTATCATAAGAATAATAGAATTTAGCAAAAATACATTTCTATGGTGTAAAAGGAACTACGCAGTGTCCTACTGCCCAGACTATAATCCGCATTAACCATAAATTTAAAGTTATTGTATACGAATCATTAATTTTGTTGATGATAGAAGTAGTGGGCAAGGTCGGTTTCACATCAAACTGCGTGCATGCAAAATACATAGGGACCTCTTTTAACTCAAAGTGCATGCACTTGAGTTGCAATCGGTTTCTATATATTTTGCGTGCACACAGTCTGAGGTGAAACCGGGCCCACCCCACTATTAATTTTTGTTTATCGAGTTCTCACCTACTTTCATCAACTAAACACACTTAAACGAAACGTTAACTTTGTAGCCGTTTAGAAAACGCGTTTAGAGACCCTGCCCCAAGGGAGAAAGCAACAATTTGGGCCTCACGAGGCGAGCGCTATTGTATCAGCTTATGTTATAGAACACGTATTAGGCAAAAACATTAAAATACTGCCATGCCCACGGCTAACTTGGCTTATACACCAAGGGAGAGTTGGAGGTGAGCTGGGTTGAAATTATGTTATTTAAATTAAAAACAATTTTAATTGAAATTGAACGCCCCTGTATCTAGCAAGTACTAATCAAAAATTATAATTTTAAGGTAGATACAGAAACCCTTTCAGAGTAGATCATTTTAAAATTTTCGATTTAATTTCTTAAAAGATTGAACAGACTTTTTTAACATATAGAAAATTACTAGAATAAGAATACTTCTATTCCATAATAAATAACTTGCATCAAATAATAACTAGATTTAACAAATAAATACTTTCACATGGTTTAAAAAAATAGTTTAGCAAGATTTTGTTACATAATACTCAAGTTATGAGTATTAGATTCGACAGTCAAGTAGAAGAATAAAAACTGTAATTTCAAGCAATCTTAAAATAAATCTAACTTTATTATATCAGTAACCATAATCTGTTCTAAACTTCTCGTGAGTGAGAGGTTCAAACATAACAAAGTTCAAATATCGATTTTTCTTTTAAGAAGTCGTAAAAAATAAGCAATATTGAATATGATTTTCAGTTGGATGTCGGATCTTCAGACTGGAACGATAGGGATTTTCGCGACTAAGAACTGAATCATTTGCGCGAAACGGGGTTATGAAACAAATTCGTTCATAGAATCGTTAAAAATAAACTCGCCCTCAACCACTGACCGCTGGCTGCTACCCTTAGGTTGGTTGTGCCCTGGTTCCAGCCGTTTGCTTGCCGTGTACAACACAATGGACCCAGGACCTGTAAATGTTTGTAAGTTTAAGGGTATTTGTAGACTTTAGGATTTTTGTTGGCGCGAGGGTGTTTGCGCATCAAGGACTCCTCAACCTGATTGACTCGAAAATTGTGTGGGCCTGAGCGGAAAGAGAAAACAACTTATAAAAGGAATTTGACCTGGGGAAATCTTATCAGAACAAATTCTTGGTGCCCACGCGCGTGCGTATGAAATAAGTTAAAAACCCTGAGATATATTGTGAACAATAAGCTATTTACACGGACTTTGGGAAATTAGAATTCCATTTACGGCTTTCTAACTAAGGTTTCAAAACACCTGAATTGATTTGTATATTATTGTGGGTACAAAATGTGGAACTTAGCTCTGCAATTTAACTAAACTCGGAAATGACAGATTGTATATTATTTTCTTTATGAGACCAAGGACTTATTAGGAATTCGAAACTCATTTTAGATTTGCGAATAAATATATTTGGTGAATTTTTTTCCATTTTTTTTCTATTGACTTAATTCCTCAATGTTGTCCCAAAAGGAAATTTTGTTATATACAAAAAACTTAGATTGACTAACGCTATTACGTACGTATGACTTAATTGCTCTTAAAAAGTGCATATTAATAAATAGAGAGCATTCATCAATGCAATCATCTTTCATTAGTGAAAGATAGGTTTTGGTCCTCTTGGAGCGGCTTTTTAAAAAAGTTTCTTCAAAAAACTCCTCAATCAATTTATTTGAAACAGAAATTACAGTATTGATTTTAATTACAAGTACGTTATATGTTGCAACGTGTGGAGATCGAAATAATTTTAAGTTAACTTTCACTAATTTAAATGAACGAAAACTACGATGAGTAGCTGAACTGCCAACAATGTTAAAGTTGTGAAACTTTAAACTGACTGGCCATCTTGGGCTCTCGAGGGTATTTATGCTATCCCTTCCCCTTACATTGCTTATGGGAACTGCAGATCTCATGTCTGCTATTTCTTTATTTAATACAAAGTATTACTTCTTAGTAATATTAATTGTAACAATAAGTCTCTTATAATCTATTGTGACCTGCACCTGCAGTGTCATGTTGCGTCTGGAATACAAAGTATTCACGTCCGTTTTCATGTCTGGTTTATGAACTTCCATTAACCTTTTGTAATATGTCTTTCAATTATACATTGTAACTTAAGATTTAATAATTTCATTTGATTACATATATATTCTGATTTGGGGAATATGTAACTTGCATACTATTAAACGTAATTTGAACCGTTTTATTATCCTTAATAAATTTTCTTATGAAACCCATAAAAAATTTTAAGGTGAAGCCCCCTTGGTTTTTAAGGAGTTTGGGTATACGGCATTAAATTAGTTAGTCCAATGAATAACTCGGTACTGATCTGTCGCTATGTCCAATTTACAGTTTTAAACATTCTTAGATTTTATGTAAACAGAAAAAGATTATCAACAATTTAACTGCATGTAGGTCTAGCTTGACCTAACTGTATTTATGTATCTCCTACGAAATCTACTTTTTGATAAATTTACGTTAACCTCTTTCATCTTCATAGAAAACTGAATGTTATATCGAAATTTGTTGTATTAGTTGAGAACCATTTTATTAAAGATAAAATTTTATATTTCTGTCGAAGAGTGTAGGTTTTACATCAAGTGGCCATGAAACATATAAACCTTCAGCAATTGAATATGGAGTTAAAAGAATTATTAGAAAATGCTCAACACCGACAAGTTTACTACATTTCGAATTCTAGGTGAAGATAATCAGCGCTTGACAAATTTTATTAGTGTGGTTTTTATGAGTACACTTTGTTCGATATTTTAGACCTTTGATTACTAATTTGTGGCGTGGAATGTAAATCAAACGTTCGGTTTTTTTTTCCTTTTTTATACCAAAGGTTTTCTAATCTTTATGGCTTAAGCAACCCAAAACAATTATTTCCGTCAAGTGCAAAACTGGAAACATTTTAGCTTCGGAATAAATTCCGGGGTGAAAAATGACTTTCATGTATGGTACAAATTCTTGACTTAGATGTCGTCGTTTGCGGTGTAACTTACTTTACATTACTCATCATCTTACCCGAAAGTTACTTAAGAGTTTTTTTATTAATAGAAACTCCTACCCACTTTTAATATTTCCAAATTCGTAAATTTATTAGTTGGAATGCAAGATTGTGAGAAATTTATATAAAAAGTAATACAAACAGCGTATCTTGGAAATCGAATTTATAAAAGCGGTTTCTCATACATTTTACATTTGATCGCCATATTGGGATTTTGTTAGGACGATAGGTCCTGCTTCACTGCTGGTGAAATATAAAGTTTGCGAGTGTCGTTGGAGAAAAACTACTGTTGCTAGTTTTCTGATAGTAATCTTCTTAAAGCACCTGCATAACAATCTTATGGAATGCGTGTAAATATATAGATGTTACGTTACGTTACGTTCTTGACACCACTGTAACGCACTTCAATTTACACTTCTTTATTCGGTCCAATGCAAGTCTAATCAATCACAAGTATTTAAAGAAGATCCTCAATCTCCTGAAATACCGCTACAGTGATCGCGGATGATATTCACAAATAATAATTACTACACCAAGATTGCCCTATGTACGTTGTATTGGACTGGTGCGCTATTAATTTATTTACACAATAGGGATTCTGTAAAAATTAAAATTGGGATACTGTTTTTATAGTGCTTAATAAATACTTCTTATTTGCTAATGTTTAAGAAATCGCAGTATCTTTTCACTCAGCACAAATAGATATTACGAAAAAAGAGGCGCAATTTGAATATGTACCTATAGTAATATTTTCTGTTCCTGGGATAAAAACTAAGGTTTATATTCGTAGAAGTATGTATACGAGTATGTAAGAACCTACTGTGTGTCAAAGAGCGACATCGATCCGTACCTGGTACATAGAAACTTTACGTCATTTATACAATTTCTGTAACTGACTATGCAAGACATGATAACGTTTGCTTCAGAAATACCGGGTTAGTATAAAGTCCCGGAACGTTCGAATAGCTTTTTTATTTAAAGTGCATCATTTTTTTGAAATTTGGTATAAGTATGTGGTTAAAATTGAAGAATCTACGAATTTTCAATTTTCAATTGTTTGTCACTCATATTTTTATATTTACGGATACAGAATAAAAAACTACCTTCAGAAATATTACCATATTTTTTGTTTTAAGAACGTATTACACAAAATTTTATAAATTGCTGATAACGCAAAATTACGGTCTTTGAAAATTATTTAAAATTTTATTGACGGTGCAAAAACTGTTCAGATTGTGCTCCGTTTACGATTTGACACTGATGTAGACGATCAATAAAATTTTTTAGTTAATCCAGTATCATTTGTGGCGTGGAATGATTAAATTCTTCAAATATTCGTTCTTCTAATTCTTGTTGATTAATTGATCGACTTTTATACACTTGACATTTTAGATGACCTTACAAGGAAAAATAGAGTAATGATAAATCTGGAAAACGGGCTGACAATTCAATTGGTCCTCTGCGCCTAATCCAACACGCAGGAAATATTTCGTTTAAATAATCACGAACATTGCGTGCAAAATGTGGTGGAGCTCAATGCTTTAGAAACTGTACATCATTTAGATTTGGAAAGAGAGTTGATGGTGCTGGTATAACCTGGTTCCTTAATAAATTTAAATAGCCTACAAACCATTTCCTAAACTAGAAATATTAGCGCCCTAATGTACCAAACTTCCTTGTTTTGAAACAAAAAAACAGAGTTCAACAAATTAAAAAAAATGGAACACTCGCCTCTTGAACGGTTCAGTGGTTGATAAAGAAGTTCGAAAGCTGTGGTTCTGTAGCAAATGTAAAATTATCTGAGTAAATCGCACTTAATGCAACGAGCACTGAGTCGCTGTTGTGTGACTAAGTATCACGCTAAGTCTAAAACAATCAATTCCTCGACGGTCGCAGCAGTTGAAAATTCCACAAAGGTCGCTACAAAGAATTTTCTCTAAAGCATTTCTCATGCATGTATATAAAATTCAAGTGGTGTAGCAACTTAAGCCTGCAGATTATCCAAATGGAAGGTGATTTTGTTAATGTGTTGAAAAATGATTGGCAGCGTATAAAATTCTGCGATGATGGTCACTGCCACCTCAGTAGATTTGTTAACAAGTAGAATGGGGGGGTTTGAAAATCAACGAGTACTCCACGAGCATAAAAATATGTAATTTTCATTAAAACTGGTTTATTCACTTTCTATAAAATGCATACTTTTTGGGACACCCTATACGTCGCACCAGTGTTTATATCCTAATTCTAAATTAATGGTAAGTTGATGAGATATGTATTATTATTAAAAGTAGCTAATTCATATCGCTACAAATAAAACACCCATCTTAGTTTTTATATAATTATTCTTATGATCTGTTAATGCGGCGGTTAACTTCGATAACCACAGATGGTGAGATCAGTGGAATTGTGTACTTAACAATAAGAATGGTAAAAATCTTCAAGTACTTACCTAAGTTATTAGATTTAGCGGTGTTCGAAAAATTCGTAGTAAAGAACGTTGATTTTTTTGACAGAAGTTCGTATCTGTCTAACAAAAATACCATGGCGACGCAAAGCACACTATTAACTAAGTTTTTGCGATATATCAATAACACAGAGTAGCTTGAAGGCTGAATCGCGACAAATCTAATGACATTTAATGTCCACAGGGCGAATGCGAGTTTATCTTCAAGCTTCATCTTGTGTTATAACTAACAGTAAATTAACTATACATATAAACGGAATATACCGCCCACCAAAATGCAAGGCATTTTTAAAAGGAAAATAATTACCAAGGGCGTGACGGAAAAGTAGGAAAGATACACAGAAAGAAAAAAATTAAATTAATGCAAAGAAAAACAAAGAAACAAATAATGCGAATAGAACACAAAATTATAAACAAGGTAAAGGACAAACCTTAGCGACAGGGCGCTTCAACTCGCCTTGAGCGGTCTTGATTGTGATAACGCGAACGACACCATCAGTTTCGGATGTACCTTACATGTGATTTTCTAATGCTCCATCCGAAGGTACTACATTGGCCAGGAAGCGAGTTTTTTTACCTGCAAAATTTAGAATTTTGCCGAACCCTTGCTGTTCCAAGCAAGGTAGGGATCTTTAACGTGCGTAACAACACACACACGGGATCTCCATTTCATCTCTCATCCGAACGAGGATGTATTTTTGTGAAAAATCCTCGCCTAACATTTTTCAAGCGGACCGTGTCGGGATTCGAACCCGGGAACTTGGACGTAGTAGTCATTCACATACCACTACACCACGGAGCCGCATTTCCCGGATGTACCGCGACGACACGTCCAAGGGACCAACGAAGAGATGGAACGTTATCGGCTTTACTTAGCACTAAGGTATCCAAAAGAACTGGAGGAGACCTTTCGTGCCACTTGGACCGTTGCTGGAGCATATGCAAATACTCCTTAGTCCAACGGGACCAAAAATCTGGATGAATTCGTTGGAGCAATTGCTAACGAGAAAGGCAGTTGAGCGAAAGGTCGGAAAGAGCAGATTCCGGAATAGCGGTTATAGGGGCCAAAGTCAGAAAGTGAACTGCTGTAAAGCATGTCAGGTCATTGGAGTCACTGCTCATGGGTGTGAGAGGATGCGAGTTTAAGATGAACTCAATTTGAACAAATACAATGGCCAGTTCCTCGTAGGTTAATACTTGTTCACCTATGGTACGAAGGAGTAAGGTTTTAACGGACTTCACACGCGCATCCCTCAAACCACCAAAATGAGGCACAGCGAGCGGAATAAAATGCCAAGACATATGTCCTTTAGAGATAGGGACTTTGCGAGGGAAATTAACTGTCGGTGGGTACCATCAAAATTCGTGCCGCAGTCAGTGTAGAGCTGATCACAACGGCTAAGCCTGGCAATAAATCGGCGTAAATCTGTGAGAAATGCGTCGGTTGACAGATCAGAAACTAGTTCGCGATGCAGCGCCTTGATAGCCATGCATATAAAGAGACATAAAAACGCTTTTAACACTTTTCACCCCTTACTTGAGACATGGTAATAAAAAAGGGACCAGCAAAGTCGACGCCCGAACGCAAAAAGGGCTTGACTTGAGTGACTCGATATGCAGGAAGGTTGCCCATATGAGGCTGCGATGCGCTAGGAACAGTCTTCCAACAAGTCACACATCGACTCAGAACACGACGAATTGACTGCTGACTAGAAACAACCCAAAATTGTTGACGGATGATAAAATCAATCATTTGAATACCCGCGTGGAAGTATTTCAAATGGACAAAATTGATATACAAATCCGTAAAGCGACTTTTACTAGGCAAAAGGACGGGAATTTTTTTTTAGATGATAAGGACGCTTGAGACAGCCGGCCACCAACCCGTACGATTCCTTCTCTAATAAAGGGGGACAGTTTGCGAAAATTCTTTTTTAGAACTGATCTAGACTGGATGGAGTTTAGTTCAATTGAAAATTAAGTTTGTTGATTGAAATTAATTAAAGGGATCAAAGCATTATGTAGCTCGAAAGAAGAGAAAGGTCCGGTGTGTTTTGACAACTGATGTTGTAGGTTATGGACAAAGCGAAGCATTCCAAGCGACAATGCGAATAATGAATTGAAAAGGACGCGACGGTGGTCAGAACAATAGAACGTCCTTCGCTGAGAACTTCAGGAGAATTAAAATGTGGTATATGTGGACTGTATTTTTCAAACAAACTGTACTAGGCAAGGGTTGCCGCTCACCATAAAGAACACTAGCACAAGTCGCTAGGTAGTAAACCACCTGACCGACATCGGCGTTATTTTCATTGGAGGGGATATGATGCCAAGAAGCGCGAGAAGTGTTTTCTTGAATGTAGGAGACCCGATTGGCGACAAAGGTCTTCCAGCGTTGTAGTGGGGACCGAATCCAAGAAAGAACCACCATGGAATCAGACCAACAAAAATTTTTATCAAACGTTAGAAGGGAATCAAAGGTTTTGAGGATAGAGGTTAAAAGTTTTGATGCCAAGGTGGCGACTAAAAGTTCGAGTCTGGGCAAAAAAAGGGTTCGAAGAGGAGCAACCTTAGATTTTGCACAAACTAAGCGGACCTCAATAGAAGAATAGGTGACAAACAGAAAATAAACCACAGCAGAATAGCAGCGTTTGGAAGCGTCAGCAAAGCGATGAATTTCGCACTAGGAAAATGTGCGGGAATTAGCAGGTGCAGCAAATCAAAGTCGGAAAGAAATGGCAATTCATGAAAATATCTCTCCCACAAACGCAGTATATCGGAGGGAGCAGTATCATCACATTCTAATTTCAAGGACCACAAACGCTGAATTAAATGCTTTACTAAGAAAGTTAGGGAGGATAAAATTCCCATAGGGTCGAAAATACGAGCTAAGGTGAAAAGTAAGTTGCGTTTGCTACATGCTATCGATTGTGGTTGAACTAGAAAACAAAGAGTATCTAAAGTGGGGTTTCATGGAAAACCTAGAACGTTCACATGTTGAGTGTCAGGGTCCTCAAAGGAGCGAGGTTATGAGAATTGTTGTGAAGCAGAAAGATATTTGAGTAATTCAGGTTGATTACTAGATCACTTATGAAATTCAAAACTATCCAGTTTTAGAAGAGCAATTAATTGATTTCTTAAACAAGTGTTGACTCAATAGAGTTTCCACCAGAAGCGATATCATCGATATAGGTGTGATTGCGAAGAGCAAAAGCGGGCAAAGGAAAGGAGTTCCCTTTGTCCTCGGCCAACTGTAGAAGCGTGCGTATCGCAAGAAAATGAGCGTAATTTTTCCCATAGGTAACTGTATTCAATTGAAAGTCCTGAATAGGCTCCTCAGGAGAAAAATACCAAACAATTTTTTGATAGTCACAATGAGCGGGATTAACAAGGATTTGTCTATATATTTGACGAATAGCTGTAGTAATAACATAAGGATGAAGGCAAAATTGTAACAAAATTGCAGTAATATCTGGTTGAAGTTTGGGCCCAACAAAAAAATGATTATCTAAGGAATATCGAGATATAGTGTTAGCAGAAGCGTTGAAAACTACACGTAGTTTAGTACTTATACTTTCTGGATTCACAACACAATGATGCCGGATGTAATAACAAATGCCAGATAGAGAGCCAACTTGAACAATTTGCATGTGTTTGGAATTTAAATAGTCGCGCATAAACGAAACGTATTGTTCATAAACTGGGGCTGTTTAATTAAACGATTTTCTAAGCAATATCACGGTAGATGATGAGATCAGTGGACATGTATACTTAACAATAAGAATATCGGTAACCTTCAAGTACTCACCTAAGTTATTAGATTTATCGGTGTTCGGAAACCTAGTAGTAAGAACGTCGACTTTTTTGACAGAAGTTCGTATCTGTCTAACAAAAATACCATGGCGACGCACAGCACACTTTTAACTAAGTTTTCGCAATACATCAATAACACAGAGTAACTTGAAGGCTGAATCTCGACAAATCTAATCACATTTAATGTCCACAGGGCAAATGCGAGTTTACCTGCAAGCTTCATCTTATGTTATAACTAGCAGTAAATCAACTATAAATACAAACGGAACATGATCATTAGGATGATGGGTTAATTTACAAAAGTACACCTATGGATCTCTATTAGCAAATAAGGTATTAAAATTTCCTATTTTCTAATTTATACTTAAGGGTTCCTACGGACGTTTAGGAATATACTCGTATAATTTGTTTTCTACCTACCGGTTGTTGAGATGCAAAACCGGGATATTTTTGATCGTTGCGCTTAAACTCGCTGCTGGCGTGGCTATCCATACAAAGAGGGTATTGGAAGTACAATTTAAGGGTGGTGTTACAGCGGCTTATAATATAGTATACTAATTTGAAATTGTTTATGTTAGTAGCAGTGTTCGTTATGGTTACGGTAAAGAACCGCAGCCGCTCAGGTATATTGAAATTAAGGCATCCATGATGATTGATGGGGTTTGAACGCTTTTATTTTCTAGTGCGTAAAGTCGATGAACTTTTGACTTTGGCGTATTACTTCGGAAATATTCTGTCTAGCTTAGAAGCTAGTGAACCGTCAGGATATTCCAAAAGTAATTACGGTGCTGCGCTTTGTTGATTTAGTTTAGTTTATTCGTTTATGATTTATTTCTTTAATGTGTTTGCTCGTGATTAAATTACAATATAATTTTTCTGCATTTTAATTGTTATTATTGACATTATTTGCATGAAGGTTGAAGCACCCACTATTTAGTTGTCGAACCCTCTGAGTTAAAGAGTGGTTTTGTTCACTTATAATAGCATTCTGGTAATTATTTATAAAAAGCCCCCCCCCTCTTCCGATCACCTTCAAAATACATGCATTCGACGCATTTTCACACGGGGAACAACCTTTTCCTCTGGTAAAATTCGTGTTCTACTCCCCAAAAAAAGATATCTAACGTCAAAGTACATAAGATAAGTTTTGTGTTTTTAATAATAACATCTGTTTCTAACAGTAACCTAACCTGAAGTACCCTGTATTATCTGATATGTCTTATAAATATATGTTTTGTGACGTCATTGACGGGACTCCGATCAGTATTGACGTCATGGATTCAGATATTTTTACTGGTGCAATCCACTCAAGCGTAGATATAAATAATAACCAGAAAAACAACTGTTTAACAATAATTTATTCGACATTACCGCCAGGAATTGGGACAATTTCTGCCATTGCATCAAAAACCCAACAATTCTATCACTAAATTTATATTTACGGCGAAACTGGAACTCGGCAAAATATCCTATATAATGCTCCTTGCGCGTTCCATACCGAGGTATATTTGCACGCGTTTCTCGCCAGGCTCGCTCGATGTTTTGTGTGTGAGCACCGCTGTCCGGATCAACAAAATTGAGTTTATGATTGACTTATAAATGCTTGAGTCCAGAATTGCCTAAGCAATTGCAAGATTTCCAGCTGTCTGATATAATTGAACTGCCTGGTTTAATCCACTTGCGAATGACGGCAAGTAAAGTCGCTGATGTACGATTAGGAACGGGTTCAATGAATAATTGACCTGGCACTCGTTCGATCCTGCCAAATATCCATTGTCCGTTGATGAGTCTGCCTCTGTTAAATTTCCGTTTTCCGATTTTTGCTTTGTGTATCTCTACGACAATATTCTCTCTGCCTAATTGCTTAGAATGCCTTTCGCTCCACAGAACACACACTTTTTGTCAGTAACTAGCCCAATGAACTGTTGTAAAAGCTGGTATATCTAGCGCTGATTCCAGAAACTGCTGCCGAGGTGGCCTCAACATTATGTGATACGCAATGAATTGGCATGATTTTTGTAGTGACAGATGAATATTTTCAAACCAAGTGTCTTTCAGCATACTTATTTTCAAATCGCAATTTTTTATTATCCGCTTGCGTTGCTTTTGTACGCAATTAACGCGACGACAACGAAACATTACTTGCTCAGGCATAAGAGGCATGTTTTCATTACAGTGCGGACATTTCCATACACCTGGAAGCTCTTTACGATTAATTACGAAATCTAGGAGCACGTCCAAATCACGACAAATAGTTAGGAATTCGTGTAATTTCATGACTTCACACACACTGATTTGCGAGAACTGTAAAGTGAGATAGTCTCTAAGTGAATGCTGACTGCTATCCGTCGAAATAAACAAACGAATGACATAACCTTGAAAAGGAAAATAAGATATACGCGTTCATATGTTTATATATTCACACATGCATATACGCACCTGACACTAGCCGTGGCGGTGTGTTCATTTGCAGTTATGGACAATAGTACACATACTTGACACTTTCAAACACACATATGTACATGCGTACATCGCCCGTCCGCCAGGGCGTTCACATGACAGTAACCGACCGCCCGCCCGCTCGTCCGACTATGGGTTTATGGACAAACTACGAATATTACAGTTTTACAGTTGTATATCTTTTTTGGGGGAGGAGAGCACCAATTTTGCCAGAGGAAAAATGTGAAATCGCGTCAAATGCATCTATTCTGAAGGCGATCGGAGGGGGGCCCCTTTTTATGAATAATTAATAACATTGTTATTGATTTATACTGTTCAAAGTCTATTGAATATGTCCCATAGTTTTGATATCCAGTAAATGGGTATTTTTGATATAATTATATAAACAATTTATTGCACACTGCTGTTCTCTTCAAGTAAATAAACGAGAACCGTGTGTATATGGATACGCACCCATCTAACGTATCGCGTATTAAGATAATGTGCTAGAAGTTGTAAAAACATTCTATTCATATCTTATTCCATAAAGGTGTTTGTGCGTTCAATAACTGCATTGATTTTACGTTAAGTGCTGTTTGGTATTTTACAAGCTACGGAATGTGAACTACAGAGAGATATTCTGGGACTTCGTCAGCTAATTTTGTTATACACTTGGCTTCTTATCCTCATTTGTACACCTCGCGCGTTATTGTAATTTCCTAACTGCCAAGTTGGGGTTTGAAATGCAAATCAAATCTCCGTTTCTACATTTCCTATATTGCATGTCTTCCAACATAGTTTAGATATTCACGTAATTATTTTCCGCAAGTGAGCAGCATTAAACTCAAAGAACGACATGACTACACATCACGAATTGTAAATCGAGGCGTGTACCTAATTTTGATTGCGCATTGCATGCAGTGGTTATTTCGCCTGTATATTCTTTCGAGCAAAATCTATAAGAACGCCGTTTTAGTAATATTTTTATTATTTATTCAAACTATCTCTATTCGTGAGGGTTTTCCTAGCGCCTTACTACAGAATATGTGTTAAAAAAGCAATACAAATGCAATCACCTGGTATAAAGCTGCCGTTTGGATTCGAAACTGAACAAACGGAAGTGGTATAACATAAATTATACATTCCGACGGTGACTTTAGGGTTCTGTTAGAGAAATGGGTCACTGCTTCCCTCTATAAAACAAAAGTTTAAAATTGCATGGGACGGTATGCTGTAGAATATTCGTTACTGCCGTTCGCTAAAATTACAGTCATTAATTTTTTTATTGAAATTATCTTTTGAAAGTGGCTATAAAATGATGCCATAATCCGACTAAAAATATAAAACATTAATATTCTAATAAAAACTTAACGTCTTAATCAAGTTATTGAAATATTTTCAGATATCTATGAATAAATAAATTTTAATTAAAGCATTTAGGAACATATATAATTTTATAAGTATATTAATTTTTTGGAGTTGATCTAGCTCAAGAAGTATAAATAAAATGAGCGTAGTAAATTAGCTGCAGTAAATCAAGTGCTTATATTACGGAAACGCCCGATTACACAGTGGCGGACTCAAATGCGGCTGCTCCGTGGTGTACCTGGTATGCGTGTGACTACTATGCCCAAGGTCCCGGGTTCGAATCCCGACACGGTCCGCTTGACAAAGGTTAGGCGAGCATTTTTCAAAAAAATACACCCTCGTTCGGATGAAAGGTAAAATGGAGGTCTCGTGTGTGAGTGTTGTCACGCACGTTAAAGATCCCTACCTTGTTTGGAACACCAAGGGTCCGGCAAAATTCCAAATTTTCCAGGTAAAAGAAAACTCGCTTCCTGGCCAATGTAGTACCTTCGGGTGGAGCATTGGAAAAATCTCATGTAAGGTCTCAAATGCGACTCAATGCTGTGTGAAACGATCTAACATTAAAAATTGGCCGTAAATTTGAATTTTCAAAGCAAAATGCAAAAGCTACAAACAGTTTGATTGTAATCAAAATCTCTTCCTATTTTAACCAATATAATAATTTTAAAGAAACACACTGGCAGTTTATTATTTTCACAAGAACACAATACAAATTAAGTAAAATCGATACAAAAGTGATTGTATAAAAGTGTTGTATGCAATGCAGACAAAACTCGTCTAAAAAAAAACAAAATTACTTTTTAGAGAACGAAAGGGTTTCTGCATTTGTGAAATGTACTCGTTATGGGTCAATATGAAAAGTACAGTATTATCATATACTTCAATTTATTGAACCAACAACAAAAAGAAATAAAAGGGCTTAAATGATGGGGTATGTGCCTGGTTACCATATGTTCGAAATGACCACCATTTAAATTTTGTAACAATTACAAACCGTTCCTTGAAATTATATAATATATAAAATATAATATATATAATATATATATATATATATATATATATATATATATATATATATATATATATATATATATATATATATATATATATACAATTTCCTATTGCGGACTGCAAATAACTTGTCTTTTATATATATATATATATATATATATATATATATATATATATATATATATATATATTGATATGATAACGCCGTACTCGGTGTTATGACGATTTCTATAACTCCACCTCTCTGTGTTTTCTAATCAAATTTAAATCTCACTAATTTTACTATTATGCCACGGCTAGCTTTTATTAATCTACTCAGAGTGCACAACGTTACGATTATCAATTTTTTTTTCTTCACCCCCCTTTATGATTACCTATTTGTATGAATTATAAAACGAAGTCAATCAATTTCATATAATGAAAAGAAGTATTATTCACAAGTTTTGAAAAATATTAAAATACACCTTTCAATCAATCAATATCATATGTATCATTTACCCCCAAAATTTATATGCTTTGAAATCAATCTAAGGTCACCTAAAACTACCCTTTTCACCAAAGAAAGTCGAACGTTCTAGATCCCTTTATTATATTACGTATTAGATCTGACCTGCTACAGATTGTTCTTCGGATTGTGGATCAACAGCCCTTTGTTGTCCTCATTCATCTATCACTGCTCTGTTTAGTTAAACCCCTCGTGTTTCATAAATTACTGCGTGCTTCTTAATTGATTCTCGCAACTCAACATTGTACGTGAATTGTACCAAAATCGTCGACGCTGATTTGAAATATTATATTAATCTATTTAAAATATCCCCACATTCGAATTATTATATCTATCCATACATTTAAAGTATTATACCATCCATTTGAAAAATGTACCACAGATTCGAAATATTCTCATCACATTCGGAAGTATTATCAACCAATTAGGAATGTCATCATTACATTAAGATTATTATATCTATCCACATTCGGATTTATTATCAACCAATTAAGATTAGGAGCCCTATTATTATATTTTTAGTTTAAATAAATTACCCCAAATTCTACTCACGTTAAACGGCAAAAGAAGTCTTCATGATTGTCGCACTATTATCACTTTATATATTTCATTAAATATTAGGCGTGACTTTTTGATTCACAGTGGCGCCGCTTCGTCCTGCTTGAGTATTAAACTGAGCTCTTTTATCATTGCTTGCTGTTAAATATAGGCTCTTCCTTCTTGCATATGGGCTGGGTTTTCAACAAGTCCTGTAGATATCTTAATCAATAAGGTCTTTGTATTTCCTGCATCTTGAAGTGGTTTCTGATGTAATATACTTGGCTTTCCGTGTAATGTGTTTATTTGATACTTTATTATTCGCTATCTTGCCCATACGTTGTTTTGTTTAGATATTGCGTTTTCCATATTATACAAAAATGCATGATGAAACTTCAATTTTACTTTTGTTTATTTAATTTTTGAAACTGCGTTTTCTTATCAAAAATGTTTATTATTTCTGCGTAATTGCGTAAAGCTTTGTTGGGTTTTACCTCTTATCTTTGCATTATATTATAACTAATTAGAACACTTTCTCAACCCGTGTTTAATTACATTTACTATGATTTTCTCCTGAATAAGCGTACTTTTACTAAAAGATATTCTTACTTTGCATTACTTAATATTAATAAAGATCTATATACCGAGTGTTGAATACTTGTTATTTACCTAATGTATGAATTACCTATTTTCCTGCTAAATACGAGTACTATTTTTATAAAATATGCTTATTCGCATTGTTTAAAGCTAACTATGATTTATATACAGGGTGTTAAATGCTTACTATTTACATAATATCCAAATTACTTAATTTTCTGCTAAATAAATGCAGTTTTCTGCTTCCTATCGCAATTTATGGTTACTACACGATCATTGCTATTCAATACTCCCCTAAACAACCCTTTATCACAGCAATACATATATATATATATATATATATATATATATATATAGAATTGAGTATTCTTGGGAAAAAACAGCAATAGAACTATATTCTCTTTATTCTTTTAGAACTCGAGCTATCGAGAATCTTTATTTCTTCTTCAGGAGTAAACTACAAATAGTCGTTGTACATAATGGTTTATATTTGAATTACTTACGAATGTGAGAAATGGATAAACTGTAAAAAAATTTGATTTGAAAATTATTTTGTGCTGAATGAAAAGTAATTTGTCAATGTCAAATTTTGAGTAATGTGATGTATTTGATATTTGAATAAATCGTTGATGGACATGAATTTTAGATCATGTATTATTTTTATTTTGAATATTAATGGGTTTCTGGTAACAGTGAAATTGTTTGTGGTGTATTTAAAGTGAAAACATTGCTAAAAATTTTGATGTGTTGATTATGGGACGTTTTCAAATCGTAATTGTGATGAATTTGAGTGTATGGATGAATGGTAAGAGGAGATAGATACTGGACACGTGTCAATTGTGCAAAGTAATGTAGAGAAGTTGTATTTTTAACGTTTCATGTTTTTGTCTATTTCTAGAAGGTAAGCATAGATGCAACTTAAATTGTCAATGTCATTCCTTTGGTTCTTGTGAAGTTCTTACCATTTCAATGAATTTTCTTTTATTGGAATTTCTTTCAAAATCTAGAATTTGGGGATTTTTGTAATCCATGTTGTGACCAGTTTCTATTATATGGCGCGAAAGAGCTGAAGAGTTGATCATTCTTCTTGTGTTACTTTTGTGTGAAGTGATTCTTTGGTGTAGTGTCCTTGATGTTTCACCAATATAATGTCGTTTGCAATTGTAGCAGGTGATTTTGTAGATTAGATTCGAGTTGAATTTCTTTGATATGGGGTCTTTGACTTTTGTGTGTAGATTTCTGCCAAGTTTTGTGTTTTTTATTGCTATTTTGATGTTCGGGTTTTTGATAGTGGAAGATATTCTTTTGGTAAGATCTTTGATATATGGTAAAATTGTAATTGTTTTGATGTTTTGTGATTGTAGATCAATTTGATTTGTACCTTCTTCAGATGTTGTGGGTTTTTTGTTGGGTGTGTTATGTATAAGTTTTTTTAAAAATGTTGGTGGATAACCATTTTTGATTAAAATGTTGTGAATTAATTTTAAATTTTTGTCGATATATATTTGATTCGAGAGTTGTGTGATTCTGGTTTTTAGATTTATTATGGTGTTGATTTTGATGTGCATTGGATGATAAGAGAAATAGTTGATGTATCTTCCTGGGGTTATTGGTTTCTTGTACCAGTCTGTTGTGATATATTGCTTGAACAAGGCCTGCGTTAGGCGTCACTAAAAGAGTGCTGTTACACAGATACAGCAAATTGTAAAATTTGAAATTGTTTACTTACCATCCTTACTAACTTTACTATGTCTGGATAGTTCAACGAAAATGTTGGAATTTATAAAATGAATTCAAAAACAGCAATATCACAAATCATTTATACAGTTTGAAATATTTTCTCTTATGCAAAAGCATATAGAACATTTACAACATTGTTTCTTTCAAACATCAAATTATTTCTAACCAGCACTTATTTAGATAACCATAAAAATGTTTCTTTCTTTCATTAGATTTAAATTTACAAATCTAACTTTCTTCTCTATGGATAGTACCTGGTTATGATTCTCACGCTTGTAAAGTTTGTTTGGCCAAAAAAATTCTGTATAGATAAGCTATTAAAAGGTCAGTTTCGAACTCTGATCATAAACTTCTTGGTGAACACCCTTACAAAAAATATTCTATGATTAGGTCTTATTTTAGTTTAAATTAAAATGACAAATACACAATTATCAGTTACACCCAATGTTTTAAGAGTAATACTTGCAAAAATCCATGACGCGCTTTTCCAATTTATAATCAACAGTATTAAATATCTTCCACTTCTATTATTTAATTGACGTCATATCCCAGTTCACAAAATCTTCATATTATTTACATTCCCATTTAAAAACCAATGTGCATCCTCGGTTTGATTATTCAATAAAATTTTAAATAGTTTTTTGTATCGAAGCATTTCCTATCTTCATTATATATAATTGCAATTAATAATTTTCATATTTATGTGCAAATAACATTTAAAACTTACTTTTTTATTCACTGTTACATTTTAGTTATCAAATTACAGTATGCGTATTGCATACTTTATAACAACAGCTTCGAAATTCTTTTGTTTAAGTAACATTTTTTGCGATCGAATTTATGAATGAATGACTTTAATAAACGCTTTGATTTATATACAAAAACTATCTATTTTCTAGAATATACTAGTGCTTAAGAGATTCCAATTTAAATAATACACGTCAATCTAACGTAAATTTCTGGTATTTCTCATTAGCGTTCACTTGCGTGATTGATTTATAATAGTGACGCGCGCTGCCTCGTCCTTCTCTAATACCTAAATTAACGCTCGCGTTCTCCTTCTATTCTACAGTGAATGCAAAAGATCATAAATATGTATTATTAATTTTTATTACATTTTCTGGGTTTTTTAATGTTCCGGACGTTTCTTGCAATAAATGTTTCTTTATTGATTAGGTCATACAAAATTGACGCATTTCTTCTCAATTCATTTTATCTATTCAAGAAAATTATTTATTTAAAATGAATTTATGTAATACAAAAGTCAATTGATATGATTAATTTAAGACTTTAATGGCATTATAATGCAAATTAGTTGGATTTTTAAGAAAATATTTGCATTCACGGTAAAACGTGTTTTTAATACATATAATTAAGATTAGAATTGGGGTTTTAAAGATAAAATAGATAAAACTCTTAACATTTTTAATAAATACAATACTCATATTCAATTTCCAGTAGAAACAGAATCAAATAACTCTGTACTATTCCTAGACCCTTTGCTAATTAGAAACGAAAAAATTGAAATATTTTAGATTGGTATCAAAAGCCTACACATTTCAACAGATATTTAAATTATTATACTTATCCATTTAAAACAAAATTAAATTTCATTTTAGGATTAAAAGATCGAATAAAAAAGATATTCAATCACGCTTTTCACTACAAGAACATAAAAAAACATTCAAATATTCTAAAAAATAGCAAGTATCCTATATATCTGATAACAAAATGATTATGTAACTCAAAAAAACACATTAATACAAACAATAATAACGGTAATATAGATAACAATAATACAACTAACGGAAATAACAAAACTTTACAGCTATATAAAACACTACCAAATATAGATGACCACCCAACTCAAATTAATTCAAGTATTTACAAAATTACAATTTCAAATACGCTAGAAAAAACATTCAACGTTAGGAACCATTTTTTCAAAATTTAAAGATAAAACACTGGATTTATTTCAAAGAAACATTGTATATCATATTAATTGTATAAATTGTGGAAACCCTTACATTGCACAAACGTCACAATTTTTAAAGCAACGCATAACCAAACACAAAAGTGACATTAGAATCAAACCAAATTCTTGTGCTTTATAAAGACACTCAATTAATTTAGATCACAAAATTGATTTTAAACATTCTAAAATTTTAGAACTAGAAAGAGATACACAAAAAAGACTATTTCTGGAAATGTATCATATTTTTCGGCAAAAAAATTGTATAAATAAAAAAACAGATATTGGAGGTTTAAAAGTTCAATTTACACATACTTACTTAGTCTTTAGAAGCAACATATACCTAATGCAATAATTGATATTGTAGTGATTAACATTACATACTTACACATCCCATCACATTTATACGTACACATGTACACATACATACATGTACTAACAAACAAACGGATTAACGCAATCACAAATATGCATAGACACACATAAATATAACATGTACACTTACCCACACTCAGACACACACAAACACTCATGCACGCGCGCACACATAGGTATTCTGTAGTTAGATCTTTAAATAATAAAAGAAGTGAAACTGAAAGGTTTCAAAATCTGACATTTTAATTTTTATACAAGTAATACAATTTTCTTATACGACAAATTAGAGCAAGAAACAGTTAAAACGACATTTCGATTTAATTTCTATGTTAATTTAATACATAACCTCGCTTTGTAGGTTAATATCAGTTCCTGTATATGTTAGCCTAGTTAACTGTAAAATTTTAGAAATCCTCTGATCAAGAATATGAAATAAATTCGAAAATGTGGACCTTAAAAAAGAGTTCACTTCCTACAGCTGACCTCAAACCCATTTATAATAAATCATCATATTTGTGCAAGGTCATTATCTCTAAACACAGATACAAAGCCATAAAATGGAAATTATTCGCAAATGCAGGAAAGCTAAAAAACAATGGATTGATGAAAAGTACAAAGAGGTACAAACTAAGATGGAAATAAAAAATATAAGGGACGCGAGAGGAAACGTCATTATAGAAAATGTAAAGAAAGTGGTTAGATGGCAGGAATACATAGGGAATTTATATTCAGGAGAGGAACTAATTGCATTAGAACAGGAATCAGACATTGAAAATGATGACTTGGGATATCCTTGGGATTAGCATAAAGAGTCTGAAAAATGGAAAGGCACCGGGTACATATAAGGTGCAAGCAGAAACTCAGAAAGCCGCTGGACAAGCAGTAACAGAACGTCTCTTCCACCTTGTAAACTACGTGTATGAGATAGGCGAGATACCCAAAGATTTCAAATGTAACATCATAGCAACTATACAAAAAAAGAGAGGTGAGGATATATGTGAAAATTTTCTAACAATAAGTTTGATAGCACACGTGTCAAAAATTTTAACAAGAATTATATAAAGACGAATGGAAAAACGAGCTGAAGAAATATTAGAAGAAGATCAATTTGGGTTTAGGCGAAACAGGGGTACACGGGAGGATATTTTAGCTCTAAGAGTGATAATGGAGAAAACAACAGAAAAGGGGTAAAGCGTGTAGATAGGGTTTGTAAATTCTAAAAAATCATTCGACAATGTAAATGGAAAAATTTTTTCGAAATACTCAACAAGATTGGAATGAGTTTTAGGGATAAATGGATAGCACATAGTTTATAGAAATAGCAAACAGCGGTAATATAATTAGAGCAGGAACGTAAAGAAGAAAATATTAGGAAAGAGGTGACACAGGGATGTGTCATTCCCGTTAATTTTTAACTTGTCGATAGAAGAGGCAATGAATACTATCAAATGCAGGAAGACATTTGGAATTACTATGCTAGGACAAAAGATTGATATGCTTAGTTTGCAAATGATATAGCGGTATTAGCATCTAACAAAAAATAGTTAGAAACTGCTCTTAATGAAAAGGAAACAGTTGTAACAGAGAGATACGGTAAGAAAATTAACAAAAACAAAACCAAAGTTCTAGTATGCAAAGGTAAGGAAAATAAACTAAAAACAAGAATACAAATAGGTAACGATAACTTACAAGAGGTTAAGGATTTCTGCTACTTAGGAAACCAAATAACGCAAGATGGAAAAAGCACAAAAGATATAAAACAAAGATTAGCACAAGGTCGTGCTACATTTAACAAGAAAGAGCAACTACCGTGTTCAAAGACAACAATTATAAAAACAAGAAAAAGATTGCTTAAAACATAGGTATGGAGCACAGCATTGTACGACTGTGAGGCCTGGACAGTAGAAAACGCGGACAAGAAAAAGGTAGGTCTTTGCAATGTGGTGCTACAAACGTATGGAGAAGATGTCATGCACAAAGTTGAGAACAAGGAGGTTCTAGAAACGGTAGGGGAAGAAAGAAATATGTGGAAAACACTAAAAAATAGGAGAGAGAGGTCACATACTAAGACATTAGGGAACAGTGCAAAATATGTTAGAAGCAGAGATAGGAAAAAGAGATCTAGAGGTAGACCTAGGTTAGACTACTGCACACAGATATTGAATGAATAGGGGTGGGGAATTTTAGGAAAATGTGTAGGCTAGCTCGGAATAGAAATCAATGGAGGTACGCATCTAACCAGTGCCAAGATGGAAAAACTAATGACGAAAAAAATAAATGTACTTACACATGATGATTATTATAAGCAACTACAGGTATTGGTTTTGCAATATTCTCAACTAATGTTAATTGTACGAAAGTATTTACTGGAAAACTACTAAATTCGGCAAATTGTCGTAAGTGTTAGGGGATTCCTGGCTGCCACAGGCTGCTTAACCCCCTTCACATACCCTACAAGTGATTTTTTAATGCTCCACCCGAAGGTACTACATTGGCCAGGAAACGAGTTTTCTTTTTACCGGAAAAATTTTGAATTTTGCCGAACCCTTGATGTTTCAAGCAACGTAGCGATCTTTAACGTGCGTGACAACACTCACACACGGGACACCCATTTTACTTCTCATCAGAACAAGGGCGTATTTTTGTCCAAAATGCTCGCTTAACATTTTGGACGTAGTAGTCGCACGCATACCAATTACCTAACGGAGCCGCCTCCCCTTCACATACCACTGAGTCTCGGTGAAATAGGGCACATAAGTAGAATACAATAGAAAGGGAACCGAGATTTATATAGGCTGTTGTGGGAATTTCAGGGAAATGTGTAGGCTAGCGCAGAACAAAAACATAAACAGGTGGAGGTACACGTCCAACTAGTTTCAAAACGAAAAATCTCGACGAAAAAATAGGTACACTTAAATCTGATGAGTATTTTAAACAACTACAGTTGTTGGTTGTGAAATATTTTTAACTAATGTTGATTGTGCGAAATGATATAATGGAAAAACTATTAATTCGACAAGTGTTCAAGTGCTGGAGGAACTTGGCAGCCACAGGTTGCTTACCCCCTTTCACATACCACTGAATATTGGAGAAATAGGGTATATAACTGCAAAACAAAAGAAGGTGACCAAACTACATCTAACAAAAAAGAACAGCGGATATGCTCAAAGACAACAAACATAGATACAAGAAGAAAATTGTTCAAAGCATATGTGTGGAGCACAGCCCAGTATGTCTATGAAATCAGGGCAGTAGGAAAAGCAGACAGAAAGAGATAGAAGCCTCCTGGAATGTTGTGCTTCAGATGTATAAGGATGATAGCATGGACAGACAAAGTTAATAACAAATAGGTTATAGAAATAGTAGAGGAAGAAAGATATTTGTGGGAAAAAAATTTGGAGAAATAGAAAGGTAGGATACGTTTTAAGGCATTTTTAGGGAACAGTATTGAATATATTACAAGCAGAGATAGGAAAAATAGTAGCGGTAGACCGAGATAAAACTTTTGCACGCAGATAGTGATAGATACAGATTGTGCAAATTTCAGAGAAATGCGTGGCTTAGTTCGGAATAGAAAACAATGAGGGTTCCAGGACTAAAAATCTATTGATAATGTGAATAATAGAGGCACGAACAGTGACCTCAATTCTACAGTTGGTTTTCTTTCCTGCTTTGTGGTGATTAGTGACCATTTCCTTAGCTCATTTTAGTTGTTTTGTTGGGTTTTTGTTATCTTCCCTGACAAGATTCTTTTAGGGCTAATTTGTTCACACAATGTCGTGATGCTTTTTGTAATTTGTAAGATTTGTACCGCTTCGCCACGATTTCTCATGCACTCTTCAAGGAATAGTCAACTAGTTAGACCGCGAGCATGCTATTTTTCTTTTACTATGTTGTCATTTACTACACATCCTTTTGGTTTATTGTACCTTAACTAATACTGCCGACCCAGTATAAAATAAATACCAACTACTTATTAAGCAAAACGAAAGAAATGTTTCAGAGCACCGAAGAAATGTTCTGAAGTTGGAAAACAGTGGTGAACGTCGTTAGACCTATCTGAGGTTCTAAACAAAAGAGAGAACGAGAGAAGGGCGCCAGAAGCTATTCAGTTTTAAACGGTCATTAGTCATACATCTTAACAATAGAAGTACAAGGGTTTAGTTTGTCTCCCATTTTTGGGTTTTTCTGTCATATCGAAGGGATTAGAATCTACACCTTTATAGTTATATAGGGTCATCTGACACTTTTCGTACAATCTATACCCTATTTACATTTTTCTGTCAACTTGTGAAATGTGAATGTCACGAAAAATTGTATGTGTGTGTGTGTGTGTGTGCCCCACTGGGTAGTTTTATTTAGCACTTGGTCTATTATCCGCATTTGTATACTTTGCGCGTTATTATTATATCCTGACTGTCAAATTGGAGTTTGAAATGCAAAGCAAACTTCTACTTTTTCATTTCCTATACTGCAAGTGCTGTAACACTGTTTTATAACATTCACACAATTATTGCCTTGTTTTAGAGCAAAATTTGAGATATCCCTGATTTGCTATTTCAGGAATGCTAAATGAATTATACGCATGGGTTAAACTCCTAAATTAGACGGCGTATTTTCTTGTGGAATTTTGTTTGTAAAACTTTTGTTAGTCTCTTTAAAGTATTTCAAACGGTGGTTTCTATTTGTGTAGAGTTATTTTGTGTTTTAGAACAAAATTGCATTACGAAAGCAATACAGGTGCAATCATTCGGTATAAAGCTACCGTTTCGGCTCGAAATTGAATAAAAGGAGATGATTCAACATAAATTTTACATTCTGAATGTGAATTTAGTATTCCGTTAAAGGAATAGGTTGGTGCCACTCCTTACAAAACAAGAGTTCGGCTTTGAATCGGATTGTTTCTAATAAAATATTCGTGAATACACGTTTTTATAATTGCTGTTATTAATTTTTGATGGGAATTATTTCTAGATACGCGATTGTATAGTTTGAATAATAATATATAGCTAGCATATTTCGATAAAAGCTTACTGTCTAGCTTAATCGATATCCATGTATCTCTTTCAATAGATAAATAAATTTTAATTACCTGCAGCGCTTTCAGAATTTATAAGTTGTAAAAGAACGAAGCCAATAACAACATCATCTAGTTCTTTCAATTTACATGCGGTAGGCATACAAATGTAATTTTTTAGCAGCACCGAAAGCAGTAGATAGTAAAAGGCCAGCATGTGAAGATGATTTTTCAGCTATTTTCTAAGCGAGAGAGTTGGACCTTCTTTCATTTACAATATATTCTGAAATCAAACCTAAATAATCTTTTCTTATAGAACTGGTGAAATTATTGAAAGGTCATTTATATAATTAAATATCATGCGTTTTCTTTCAGGTTGAGCATTTAGGTAAGTTAAAGGCAGCTTTCTGCAAAACTTCTAGTGGTTTGTCAACATGGGCGGCTCCGTGGCGTAGTGGTATGTGTGTGACTACTAAGCCCAAGGTCCCGGGTTCGAATCACGACACGGTCCGCTTGAAAAATGTTACGCGAGTATTTTTCACAAAAATACACCCTCGTTCGGATGATAGGTACAATGGAGGTCCCGAGTGTGAGTGTTGTCATGCACGTTAAAGATCCCTACCTTGCTTAGAACAGCAAGAGTTCGGCAAAATTTCAAATTTTCCTGGTAAAAAAATTCGCTTTTTGGCCAATGTAGTACCTTTGGGTGGAGCATTGGAAAATCACATGTAAGGTTTGTCAACATGGAATGTTTTATGTGCTATTAGTGTTTGTAGTCCCTGCGACCCATGAGTTTCAGTTCTTTAGTTCTTTAGTTTTAGATGCTGTGACGCACTTTTGTTTTGTTGTTGTCCACGCTTATGATCTATGCCTGAACTAATCGTTCTGACTAGCCGTTCGTATTATTGGAGGTTTTCCTTAGTTGCTAGTCATTCAGCTACTATTGGCGTAAATATAGTTATTAACATGGAAGTTGCAGTTTGGTTCATAGTAGCTTACAACGGGGAACAACTTAAATAAAAAAGAAAAAAAATGCAATTTAAAAAATAAATCATTTCAACTTTAAAATATTGATAGATTTAAATGCCGCACTTAAGCGCATCCACTCCTGATCACAACAACTACGGTATTGTTGTAAGGAAATTAAAATTACTCTTGAGGTAATTTATTTGTAGGAGTATAAATTGGAAAAAGATAATTAAAGTGATTGCACAACGAAAAGCTTTAAAATAATAATCGGACAGTGTAGGTTGTAATATACTCATCATCATTAGGTCTTCGGTCCTAGAACTGGTTGGACGCGTACCCTCATTGCTTCCTAGTCTGAACCAACCTACACATTTCGCTAAGATTTGCTAAGTCTGCATCTATCCCTATCTGTGTGCGAAAGACTGATCTCGATCAACCCCTAACTATCTTTTCCTATCTCTGCTTGTAATATATCCCGTACTGTTCCCCAGAAATGCTTTAGAACGTATCATGTCCTTCTATTTCTCCTATTTTTTCGTTTTCCACAGATATCTTTATTCCTCTACTATTTCTACAACCAATTTGTTATTAACTTTGTCTGTCCATGCTACCATGCTCATATATCTGAAGCACAACATTGCAGAAGGCTTCTATCCCTTTCTATCTGTTTTTTCTACAACCCCTATTTCATAGATGTACTGTGCTGTGCTCCACAATATGCTTTGAACAGTTTTCTTCTTGTATCTATGTTCATTGTTTTTGAACATAGCTGCTGTTCTTTCTTGTTTGATCCAGTTCGATCACCTTCTGTCTTTCTTATTTCCATCTTAGTTTTTGCCTCTTTGCACTTTTCATCAATCCATTGTTTTTTAGCTTTCCTGCATTTGCGAAAAATTTAGCAATTTATGGCTTTGTATCTCTGTTTTCCTGTTTCGTCTGATATATTTTTGTATTTTCGTCTTTCTTCTATTAAATTCAGGATATCCTTTGTTATCCATGGCTTCTTATTTTCTTTTTGTGTATACCCCAGAATATCTTTGGCCGCCATGTCTAGGCTGGATTTAATGTTATTCCATTCTGTTTCTACTTCCTTAGTATCAGATATTTTCCCGATATCTTTGAGCAATTCATTTTACTGTTATCCGAATCTTTCTTGAATATTTTTATCTTTTAGTTTCTCAAACTCAAAGTGCCTTTTCCGTTTTTTTCTTCAGATTTTTAAATTTAAGTGCGGCTTTCATAATTACGATGTTGTGATTAGTGTCTATATCTGCGTCCGGGTAGCTTCTACAGTCTTTTACTTGATTTCTAAACCGTTGTCTAACAATAATGTAATCTATTTGATATCTTTTTATATCTCCTGGCATCTTCCACGTGTATCGTCTTCTAGCATGATGTTGAAATAATGTATTTGTGATGGTTAAGTTCTACCAGCCTATTTCCCCTGTCATTTCTCGTGCCTAAATCAAATAAACCTACTATCGCTCCTTCCCCACCCTCACCCGCCACTGCATTAAAATCCCCCGTCATTATTAAATTTTTATGTTCTTTTACGTATCTTAGTATGTCTTCAATATCTTTGTAGATCGCTTCTACCTCTTCCTCACTGTAGCTAGAGTTGGGCATGTATACTTGTATCATTACCGTATTTACTGGTTTAGATTCAAATCTAACCATGAGGACATTTTCGTTCTTTTGTAAGTAGTTTTCTACAGGTCGTCCTATCTTTTTTCGCACAACTATCCCCACACCTGAATTTCCTTCCTCTGATCCTGTATGAATTACCCTAAAGTCTCTACTCCAAAAATCCCCCGCCTCTGGCCAGCGGACTTCGGTGATTCCTACTATGTCTAGTGCTAACCTATCCATTTCGAGTTTCAGGTTTCTAGCTTACCTACTTGTTTCATACTTCTGACATTACACGTTCGATTCGCAAAATGTTCACGGATCTTTTTCTATACTTTCGGATCACATCCCCCGAAGTAGTCCCCTCCCGCAGATCCGAATGGGGAACTATTTTACCTCCGGAATTTGTTACCCCAGAGGTTGCCATCACGTTTACAAATAATTTATATACGCAGTGTACTTGGGAGGTAATGTGGTGATTTCCCGTTGCCTTCCACATTGCAGTAATGTGTCTTAGAATGTCATACCGACCCCTATGGTCTCTACCACTCTAAGTACCGAAAAAGCTGCTGCCCTCTTTCGGGGACCTGTCTTAGTCTGGTTCCTCACTAAAGACCCCACTAATTTGGTTAAACCTATAGTTAGGCTCTTTAGCTCATTGAAACGCGCAAGCCATTCTACCTGTTCTAGTATTTTAGAACGTCGTCAAGGTGCAGGTCCGTTCAGAATGGGTAATATACCGATTTTAATAAAAAAATGCAACATGCGGAAGTTCTAGATTGATTTTAAGAAAATTACGAAAACATGGCTACTTTGATGAATTAAGTAATGATTAAAATTTAATAAAATCTAGACATTTTCTTTTTTGTTTTACTTTTTTTAGTCACTTATAGCATCAGTTAATATAGTAAACAAGTTATTGGTGTGATAACTGTCAAGTTTTTGATTAGTTTGTCCACTACTGCTTTGTGAAAATTTAAGAATGCTATGAGTTCGCCAACGTGCTAATTATCGGCAACTAAATGATTTTGAACGTGGCCGTACAATTAATAGGATAGAGGTCGGACTTTCGTGTAGAGATATTGCTGGCCGTGTAAGTAATGATGTTGCAACGGTAGCAAGATGACCCGATGACGGGGTTCAACAACGCCGTCCTAGATCTGGACGTCCCTTAGTGACTACAGATCGTGAAGAATGTCGTTTGAGACCACAAGAAAGAGATTTTAAACAACTCAGTCAATTGCAATAGGGTGGATGGAATGTGCAGGACGCAGAATGTCAAAGGCATCTGTTTATCACCGAATAAAATCTTCTGGACTGTATTCATACCGTCTATTCCTTTGTTTACTCCACTTCATCGTACCCGCAGACTAGAATGGAGCAACGAAAAAGCAAATTGATTTAAATTATAGCATCAAATTATGTTTAGGCGACTAGTCTTGATTTTGTTAGTGCGTCCACGACGGTCGTAAGAGAGTCGGGAGTAGGCGCGTAGAACGCAATAATTCAAATTCTTTCGTGAAATGCCGCACAGGCCTAACCCAAGGAGTGATAATATGGAATGCAATAGGTTATGGTAGCAAATCACACTTGGTCTTCTTCGATGGCAATTTAAACGCAACCAGTTACAATTTTCTAGAGCCTGTTTTACTTTCATTTTTTCGGAGGGTTGAAAAATTCCATTTTCCAACAAGATAACGTACACCCTCTTATGACAAGGGTTACAATACGATGTTCGTAAAAAGCTAACATTTTTATTTCCCCATGGTACTCTCGCTCGCGGGACTGCTCACCCATTGATTATGTTTGGGATACGATTGGTAGAAGGATAAGTAAATTACCACATTCACCAAACGACTTGCAGCGTCTTCGGCTTTGAATACAAGATGCTTGGGATGATATACCGCAGGAAAAAATTGATCACTTCCTCGATAGTATGCCCCTCTATTTAAACGAGTGCATAGCAAATCGTGGTGGAGCAACTCGTTACTGAAAAGGTTTTTTTACTTCTGTTTTTGTTTTCAAATTTTACTCGTTTGTTTGTTTCATCGCAATAAGCATTTGGTGAAAATTTTATTAAAATACATCAACAACTTCTGTGTGTTGCGCTTTTGTGAAAGTTAGTATATGTCTTAAAATTCCATTTATGCATTCGGTTAGAATAGGTCCGTCAAGTCCCCCCAAGTTGACTGGTATGCTCCAAAGCCTAGCACCCATTTGCTTATAGCTAGCACCAAAGCTGTTTCAGAAATATGGCCAATTATATTCTTGGGGTCCAACTTGACGCTAACCACCCAAGTGCTCCGATTTGCTCCAAAACCTAGCACCATGTAGCTATGAGCTAGCACCCAAGTAAAAAAGCTAGCACCTTAAAAACAGGATGGCGGCGATTTTTTAAAAAATTTTTACCAGCCTCTCCCAGTTGTCCGATTTGCTGCAAAATCTAGCACCTCATTGCTTGTAGCTAGCACCAAAAGTTGTAGCGCTAGCACCAAAGCCATTTCAGAAATACGGACAATGATATTCGGGGAAGGGGGAAGTTGATGCTAGCCTCCCCCGTGCTCCGATATGCTCCAAAACCTAGCACCATGTAACTTAGAGCTAGCACCAGCAAGCACCCAAGTATGAAAGCTAGCGCCTTAAAAACAAGATCGCGGTGATCCATTAAAATTTTTTGCTAGACCTAGTTGTCCGATTTGCTCCAAAATCTAGGACCTATTTGCTTATAACTAGCACCAGTTAGCTCCAAAGTTGTCGAGCTAGTACCAAAGCCGTATCGGAAATATGGGCAATTATATGGGGGAGGGAACAACTTGACACTAGTCTTCCCGTGCTCCGATTTGCTCCAAAACTAGGCACCATGTAGCTTAAAGCTAGCAACAGCTAGCACCCTAGTAAGAAAGCTAACACCTTAAAAACAAGATGGCGGCGATCTTTAAAGGAAAATTTACCAGACCCCCGTTGTCCGATTTGTTCCAAAATCTAGCACCTCTTTGCTTGTAGCTAGCATCAGCTAGCACCAAAGTTGTAGAGCTAGTATCAAAACCATTTCAGAAATATAGCCAATTATATTCAGTGGGGAGGGGCTTACTCGACGCTAGCCTCTCCCGAATATAATTGGCCATATTTCTGAAACGGGTTTGGTGCTAGCTCTACAACTTTGGTGCCAGCTATAAGCAAAGAGGTGCTAGATTTTGGAGCATATCTGACAACTGGGGTGCTGGCAAAATTTTTTTAAAAAATCGCCGCCATTTTGTTTTTAAGATGCTAGCTTTCTTACGTGGGTGCTAGCTGGTGCTAGCTCTAAGCTACATGGTGCTAGGTTTTGGAGCATACCGGCACTGGCGAAGGGAAAGAAGGGGGGCAAGTGTCAAGTTAGCCCCCCGAATATAATTAGCCATATTTCTTAAAAAGCTTTGGTGCTAGCGCTACAACTTTGGTGCTAGCTGGTGCTAGCTGGTGCTAGCTGTAAGCAAAGTGGTGCTAGATTTTGGAGTAAATCGCACAACTGGGGGCTGGTAAAAATTTTTTAAAAGATTGCCGCCATCTTGTTTTTAAGGTGCCAGCTCTAAATTACATGGTACTAGGTTTTGGAGCATATCGAGGCATTGGGGGGCTAGCGTCAAGTTGCCCCCACGAATATAATTTGTCATATTTCTGAAATGGCTTTGGTGCTAGCTCTACAACTTTGTGCTAGCTGGTGCTAGCTATAAGTAAAGAGATGCTAGATTTTGGAGCAAATCGAACAACCGGGGGCTGGCAAAACTTTTTAATATCGCCGCCATCTTGTTTTTAAGGTGCTAGCTTTCTTACTTGGGTGCTAGCTGGTGCTAGCTCTAAGCTACATGGTGCTAGATCTTGGAGCAAATCGGAGCACTGGAGGGGGGCTAGCGTCAAGTTGGCTTTCCAAATATAATTGGTTATATATTTCTGAAACAGCTTTGGTGCTAGCTCTACAACTTTGGTGCTAGTTGGTGCTAGCTATAAGCAGAGAGGTGCTAGATTTTTAAGTAAATCGGAGAACTGTAAGGGACTATCAAATTTGTTTTAAAGAATCGCCGCCATCTTGTTTTTAGGGTGCTAGCTTTCTTACTTGGGTGCTAGCTCTAAGCTACATGGTGCTAGGTTTTGAAGCAAATCGGAGCACTGGGGGAGGAAGCTTCAAGTTGGCCCATTCGAACATAATTGGCCATATTTTTGAAACAGCTTTGGTGTTAGCTTTACAACTTTGATGATAGCTAGTGCGAGCTATAAGCAAATGCGTTCTAGGTTGTGGAGCAAATCAGTTAACAGGGGGGGGGGGCAACTTGACGGAGTTGGTTAGAATGACACCCGAGTTTTGACTCACGACAGCGCGTGTCTGTGCACTTCCACAAAGAGCTTAGTACAATTTACTATAATCCAAATATCACCTACAGATTTGAAGTTATAACTTTCTATCCCTATATACATCTGCTGCGTTTAATCTTCACAATACGGATGAACATTAATCACGGTGTATAAAATCTAATTGTCTTAATTTAGGAGTGATTGTAAGCAAAATATAAATCAAGGCAAAAATGCGTGTTAGAGCGAAACCCAAATTTCATTATAACTTCCCATACGGTGAACCTGAAATTCATGTGTTCTGGTTTTAGTATTACTTATAATACGCGGTGCTTGGTAAAGGCTTCTCTTGTGCTCTCGAAGGAGAAAAGCAATCAATACAAGTGTTTTGACTAAGCCAATTATCTGGAGATTGAAAGCTAGAGCTGTTTATTAATTGCCGTCGAAAGTAAGTGCTTAATTGAAATTAGCAACGAAAACAGGGTACAACCAAAAAACAAAGCACGGTCAACAGCAACAGTTTCGGTCACATTTAGGTTATTGACGTAGATGCAAAGCCTTAAGCGTTTCAAATCAGCTTTATAAATACGTACTTAATTAAGGACTGTTAATCTCTGTAATTTTACCCAAATCTCACATACTTAGAAGGGTAGGAAATTTTTCATTTGCAAAGTCAAAATATTGAGATGCTTTGGTTAAGCTGCTGCGTATTTATTTTCTTTCACCTGTTGTGTTTTGTTTTAAATTTACAAAAATAATTAATTCTTAAACTAATTTAGTGTTAACAATTCGTATTTGTTAAATTTCCTAGTTATAGAACTTGCAATTTTATTTATATTGCATGGCACGTTGTATCCTTCAGCGTGTCTTTTTCATGATGATCGTATGGTTTCTGGGATCTACTCTGTTACGGGTAAAATGAACGGTACGTTATAAATTTAGATTTATGATAAAGGGGCGGACACTCCATAACAATTTAAATGTGCACCGGCTAACTGCAGTGGTGCGAGAGTGGGATTCTAGGAAAGAAAATAATAAAAATAAAAAAATAAAAATAATTAAAAATTAAATAGCTGAAATACAAAACAACGCCACTATATTCATTTACCACAAAAGGTGTTGTTTTTGTCATAATTAAGGGGTGCCAAAACGCTTGATCTCAGCAATCCCATTGATATTATCCCTGCACGGAAAGCGGTTAATCTTCATAGATCTCTTATGTTTCTGCTATCCTAAATTTGCCACATTATACATTAGCCTTTTTATAATCCCGTAGAAACACTCGCCAAATTTTGGTCAAATTAAAAAAAAATTATGTCTCTCTCAAATACGACTCTATCACTTGGATGACTGGATATCGTTTCACAACTGCCTAATTTTTCTTAATTCAAAAATAAATGCAAATGAAATTTAATATATAGCTATCTCCTATTAACACTAAATAATTGCAATATAAATGTAATTATACCTTCATTAAAAAACTTAATTTCTTAATCTCAAACTGGTCAAGTATTGTATAAAGAAACATTTAAAAAACCATTAAATCAAATCCATCAAAAACTATCACTCCAAATTTCCAGTTTCTCATATTTAATTACATGTCATTCGAAATCGGATTTTTGGAAATGCCTAATAACCAACACAGGAAACAACCAAACATCAACTTTTCGTTTCATCATTTTATAGTTCGTTCAAAATAATTTAGTTTTATGTTTTAACTAACAATAAATTTAACCAATAACACTTACGTTTATAACAATACGTACATATTTCTTAATAATTTAACATGTTCCAACTTTGCACAATAAGATCATATTTAAATTTAACCAACACGATTTCGTCGTTGTCATCATTCAATAAACTAATTACTTTCACATGTGATTTATTTTCTATATTATAAATTCAAAACCGTTTACATTTAAAATTCACATACATGTAATTAAAAAGTATGAACATAAAAGCCCATATATTTTGTCTTCTGTTTAATTTCCAAATATATCTTTAAATTTAAAACACCATCATTAATTTCATTTTCCGTCCTTCAAACAACAACTCTCTTTACACAATATGCCACAAAATCTGAAATATTGGAGAGGTAAAGTCTCCAGGTCCCTACTTCCTTTTTAACTGATCCTCCCGACGTTAATTTCACAAACTCGTGAATTGAAATCTACCCTGCCCTTGCAGGAGTAGTTTAAAAAAATAAATCGCGCGCTTTTTTCCTGCAAAATCTATATATACATCTTGCAGCAGTGTTTTCTTCAATCATCAACTTTCTCACTCCTGTATTACTTGCTCCTTTTACTATAGTTCTATCCAAACTTAACTTTCAATTGTCGAGCTTAGTTGTTATATCAAAATTCTCTATTCATAAAATCCTATTCATCGAGGTTAGCGTCAGTTAAAAAAATGTAACAAGTTTATTCTATGCCTAACACAAAGATTATTGTCCTGTTAATTACGTAGGAGTCACGTACTTCTGCAATTTTTTTTGAACGTCTAGCTATGTTTCAAATATGGTCTTCTCTGTTATTGTTTTCTGCATTTATCGCGTATTAATAATGTACCCTATGGTTTTGTTTATCAGGCGGTTCTATGGCTTAGTTGGTTCGCTTGTGACTACTAAGACTAAGGTCCTGGGTTCGATTCCCGAACGGACCGCTTAAAAAATATTAGGCGAGCATTTTTTACAAAAATACGCACTCGTTAAGATGAGAGGTAAAACGTAGGTCTCGTGTGTGAATATAGTCACGCATTTTGAGGATACCTACTTTGCTTGGCGTAGCAGGGTTCGAAAATGTTCGAAATTTCCAATTAAAGTCTCGCTTTCTGGCTAACGTAGTACCTTCGAGGAAGTATTGGAAAATCATGTGTAGGAGTTTTGTTTAATGCATGATCCCCTGCATTCTATACTTATTTAGCATTCTTGTAATACGTATGTATTACATTGTATGTTTTATGGCATTTTTTATTTCAGCGGTGTTTATTGTTGCAAGTTTATTCTATTGCATAAATAATGCGCTATCTTAGTATTGTATTAAATTCTACAAATTTATTTTAAAAAAATTAATTGTTTATTACTTTAGTTATATTAACTGCCATAATTGAAGTTATATTTTCTAAAATCAAATTAAAATATTACTGTTAATTAAAATTAATTATTCGTGAAACTTACCGTACAGGGTGCGACTATATTTATTCCAAAATTAAAATTTTCCTTTCCCATCTAATTTATATCTTGTGTAACACACACGATACAATTCTTGGCCGGTTCGAAATTTGAGAGCTGGTAAGATCGCATTGGTATTTGGCAGCAAGGAGGGTTCTTGATAGCTCCGAGGGGCTGAGTGTGGCCATTATTTTAAATGATGGTCTAATCGAGTATTTGTGGAAGGTCAGTGGTGTCAGAGAATTAATAAAATTGTAGCATCTCTTGGATAACGCTTGCATTTTGTAGCACAATAGTTTGGTTTTTACTTTGTCCTTTGAATATTTATTAGGTATTTGTGTAAAATCTGGAACTGTGCCATGCGTTTGTGTAACTATGCAAAGAAATTGAATGGATACCGCAAAAATTTTATAATGCGTCCGCGTTGCTTGAAGTATACACCAGATAAAAAAGAAAAAAAAAAAATTTTGTGCGGACAGAATGAAGATGGACGTTTTCTGTATCTTAAAATTTTACGAACAATGAACGTCAAATAAGTATGATATTATAATTCTTCTGTTCTTAGAAAGTATAATTTCAACTAGGGCAATTGACACATTTTAATAAAATAAAAAGATATCGCAATTGCGTTGAGTAGGATAAACGTAGTGACAATTAAAACCGTATAAATTTTAAAACCGAGAAAATAAAAGATTCAATGTATTGTTTGTAAATAAATACGTTGTTCAAGAATGATTAATATGTGAGGCTGAAAGTTATGACTAAAACGAAACGCAAGATACCACGCAATAAGCAAAACTACAAAGTATACAACGGTAAAATAAATAAATTCGCGAGAAATGCAGAAACCGTTAAAATGCAAAACAAGCCATGGCTAGACGTTCAAGGCAATTGCAATAACGCAAAGTATGTCACTTTTACACAGTTGAGCTGACAATAACCTTTTATTTAGCACAGATAGTTATGCAACATTGTGAGAACGAATTTTGTAGAAGGAAAAATGAGATATAGCAACTAAGTTTGACAAGTACAAGAATTTAAGTTCAGAAAGTTATTTAGATAGATCAAAATATACTAATACAAACGTATAGCAGGCGGAAGGGAAGGCCGCGTTGCTTTTGTTAAAACTTCTGCTGCGGTCAAGTTCCGAAAGGATTGCCATACGATTCGCGCATTTTGACAAGCTGTTGGTAGGAATAAAGGCAAGTTAAAAGTTATTGAACAGAACACAGCTTCAAGAGGTAGCGTAGACTTCCTGCAAGTAAAATAATAAACAGTGCATTGGCTTTCGATTAACTTCGCTTACAAGTTTCGGCAAGAAATGTTAGCCCAAGCACTGGGACTTTAGGATTCGTATGTGCCGGAATAAAAGGGCTACTTACAGGTACAGCTCAAGTAAGTGAGTTGTTTATGTTAAGGGATCTGCTGTTACCCGAAAAGATTGAGAACTTGTGTTCCTGGACGTCCATAAACTCTACAGATGAACTGGAGGTTAAACTGTGAGCAAAGCTTGAACATTTTTGTTTATTATTTATAAATATGTATTTGTGAAATTTTAAATGTAAGTTGTAAATAGTTGATATCTATGTAGTAGGAAATTAAGAGAAGGTAAAAATTATTAAATTGGTGGACTATGGAACAGCGATTGAACTCATTTTGTTTTAAGTTTGACTATAATATTACCAGAAAATGAAGTTTAAACATTTCGAGAAATTAGGAAATAGGTGTGTATTAATTTTAAAATATCTTTTTTAAGAACAATTCAATGATGAAGGAAAAGTTGGGATTTAGAATGCTATACATAACAATATTGGAAACTGGAACGATTCGAGTGGTTTTATTGATTGATTTAACGTTTTCCTTAAGATTTCTTTTAGTAAGATTTAGCTATTTTAATGGTAGGAAAGTTTTTTCTTGGAAAATATTGTACTCTTATTATATTTATTTAATGTTAATTGAGGTTAAGTGTAAGCGTATTTTATTTGGACTTGTTTATGAACTATGTAAAAATAGATAAATTTGTGAAAGAACATCCAGCCACCTCAGTAATGAAGTCGTATTTGAAAAGAGGCCGCCTAATTTTAAAAACCTGTTTGATATGACAAAATTTAATGAGCGTTCTTAAGGTGTAGTAGAACAAGGTAAAGTATAATGTGATAAACTTAAAAACCAGAAACAAAAAACACCTATTTGTATTAACCGCCTTCTATGTAGGAAAAATATTGAAAGTAATTGCTGAGACAAAGACGCTTTGGCGCCTCTTAATTATGACAACCAGTAAAGTTTTCCAATATAAGTGGTCCTAGTAACGTAGTTTTGTATTTCAGCCACTTTAAACCCGTATTCTTATTATTTCTGTTCTTTTCCATTGGAATCCACTTCCGCACCAAAGTAATTAGCCGGTGCACCCTTAAAATTGTTACGCGGCTCCCGCTCTTTCAGGGTAAATCTCAATTTGTAACACACCGCTTATTTTACCCATAACAGTTTAGTTCTACATGTAATTGAATTATTTTGTTTTGGAATCAATGTATGATAACCGGTTTTACCTGATATGGAAGCTAAGTATTTTCACGCACCCAAAGGTATATTACTTTTTAATTTAAAGCCTGAAAAATGTTGTTAAATTACAGGTGGGATTACGTGCATCACGCTCAAAACCAAAGGAGTAGTCATATTATTTAATTGCGCACCGCAAATTTAAAGAACTGTTTCTTATCTAAATTCTTGTTGTTTGAATTTACAAACGTAGTACAATTAACTTCAAACATATTTTTTTAAAAAATAAATTGATTTAAAAATTTTATTTTATTAAGTTTTTGTGGTTGGAGAAAATTTTTTTTGTGAATATGCGCACTTCATAAAGAACGATCCATTTTTGTTTAAAAACTTTTAGTTGTTATAGAAACTAAAAAAATTAACGTAACAAATTAATCTTCATTTAAAAAATTAAACCGGTACAAATAAAAGAAAAAAACCTTCCAGCATGAAAATATGTTTTACATTTTCTACCTTATATTAAAAAGAGATTTCTGTAGATGTAAAAATGATACTAAATTTATAATTTTCTATTTGTTTCTTTTGCTGTCAAATTATTTGTTTATTTAGAAAATTAGAGACACCTATCATTCGCCACGTTTTTCTAACAACGGATTCAATGTTAAGGTTATTTGTGCAGAAATTCATTATTTCCAAGTGATTGATATAGTATGAAATACACGAGTTAGCAGAACCTTCGTTCGTTGTTTGCCTCAAGTCAATTTAATTTTACGTTTATTTGAACTATCGCAGAAATGAGTATGCTTCACCTTTCTTTTTAGGTTTATAATGGTTAGTAAAAATTTGTGTACTTAGAGCGTTTTCCAAATTAATACAAATTATGAAAAACGTTTAGCTAACAAAATTTAATAATTTTTATTTCCGTTTCGTTTCAATCTCTATTTCAAGCGGTTCGGCTCATTTTTTAATTCTTAGTCCCTTGCTCATGCCTCCGCGGTCTTAATACTAGCAAGTTTTTTCATTTACTTTTGCCATTTATTTTATTTACTTTTCCCGTAGATTGATTTGTGACGCGATACTCTCCTCTTAACATATTGGTGGTACTTTTGAAGCAAAACTGCACCGTTAAAACGCTTTGCCTACATTTTAGTAAAAACGAATACTATAAAGCACGACATGTTTAAGTATTTTTGTAAATTCTTATGTATACAATGTTAAAAGGAATATGTGCACTATACTTTGAGTGTTTTTAAATTTTTCCTGGCTGTCGTGTCGGGGTTTAAACTGCAAATCAATTTCTGTATTTTATCATTCCCTATGTAGCACGCCCATAGTTACGTTTCGAACGTTCAGACATTTTTTTGCTGCAGGTGAGAATTCAAATTCAATATACCGCTGATGTGATATTAAATCGTTTTGCCTTCATTCCGGGAATGGTAAATAGATTTCACTCTTAAATTAGATAGCATATTTTCTTGTTATTTTCTTTAAAAGCTTCTAACGTTGATGTCTGTTGGCGTAGGATATGTTAACGCCTGAATACGAAGTTGTATTAAGAAATCATTACAGGTTAAACATCGGTATAAAACATTCGCGTGGTTTCAAAATTGTATAAAAGTAGATGTTTTAAAATAAATTATGCATTCTGTTGGAGGCATAGATTAATGCTTCAACAAAGGATCAACAAGGAATTCCATATTTTTCTTAGTCCTCTTTCGGAATTAAAATCGTTTTCATTTACGTTTCGATCCATGACCTATGATAGTTGTAAAAATAATAAAATTCAAGTTTGACATTAACGACATAAATTGAAGGTGACTTTGATTTATTAATGTTTGAATACATTAAGTGAAAATTTTAAAGTTTAGAAGAATAAGTACCTTCAGTTTGTGTTGCGTCCTGGGAGCGACTTTTGGGTAGCCAATACTCTTAACGCGAAATCAGCTGATTTAATTTTTATACAGTTAAATTTCATATAAATTCAATAACTTGAGGATTGGAAAACATTTTTTAATATGTGTTGCGTTTATTTTTTAACATAAATTAAATACCTTTTTTTCCCTGGTTACGTCATTACCCGCTCGAATAAATTCCATTTATATTCTTAAATTCTCCGACAATACCCTATATAGCGTACCTGTTTAAATAAGCCCGCTTTAACATAATTTTAATTCAAATCCATTTTGCTTTTAAATGGAAAATTTATTTGATAAATTAAATAGTCAATACCGTTAAATTCGTAAATACTCCGATAACGTATAACTGCTTTCTTTTGTCTTTCTCATCTAAAGACTTGTCGAAATAATGGACCTTACTATTATTTGATTGCGTGTTTTCCAATTTGCTAATCGCGCTTTGATAACGCGAGGATTGCAGTAGCAGTACGATAAGTAACTGTATTTAAATTGTGCACAAGAAGGGGGATGACCTGTATTAGAAAATCGCCACAAAATGCTTTGCAAGGACCTTTGGTCAGGCATAACATGAACCTGTCTGTATATTTTCTCAACGTTGCCAGCTATAGCGAACGTATGCTTGCAAACGCATATGAGTATTGAAAATAAATATTGTTGGATGGTAGAACTAACTGTTTGAATGGCTTTCAAAAAGTATTGCCAAAGTGGTTTCTTATGAACCATTAAAAACAACACAGTTCTAGTCATGAGTTTGACCTCTTTTATAGGACACTATAATGCGAAAGATAATGAGAAAACTACCGATGACTGGGAATCAGCAATCGATGACATGTGTCCCAGATCAATATATTTTTGCACGAATTTATTAAAACTAGCACACAAATCAGAATAAGCATTTAGTCGTCTCTTCAATGTAAAGAATCTTTTTTGAGCAATTTGAAATGAATTAATCTTTGAGAACCTCTGGTAATTGATTGCTTAAGAGGAATGGAAACTAAAATACCGCTATCGAAATTACGATGTGCGGTTTGTACAATGTGTGCCTCGCACGTGAGAACCCTTTCTGCTGAATAATGTTCAATTTGTCAGAATCGACTGAGAGCATCTGTGAGGTTCTCAACAGATGTTAGATTGCACTGCTGTGTACTATGTGCTAGAGTGAAACAACCCAACCGAAGCTTTTGCAAAATGGGAGGTTTGGGCCTAACTGAATTGGTCCTAAGCACAAGAGCTTCTAAAAGTGTGGTGATGCTATCAAAATGTCGACAATACCAGGTTGATTAAACTTACAATCAGAAAATTTAATATTGTACGGAATCTTAAGGTTTTCGTAGTCAACATGAAAGCTAGCAGAAATATATCTGATTTCCCAAACACCAAACACGAAACCTTAAACTTGAAATGTGTCTGGAGCGCCTGAAGTTCAACGTCATACTTAGTATTTATTCTAGCAATAGCGTTGCCTAAATCCCAGATACTGTAGAATTTGCAACACGACGAATATGAATGTTCAACATTATACATAGATCTTTACGTATAAAACTGGATTGAGATCCTAAATCCAACAGGATTCGAATATTGCGACATCTACCATCTCTAGATAATATCCCTGCCGTTGCTGTTGGAAACAGAACTTCAAAGTTATCTGCACAAAATATAGTCACAGGTAGATAAGATTCAACAGAAGGTATTGCGGGATTTGTAGGCTTTGATTAAACTTCCTATGAATTGGTTTCTCCTCATAAAGAGTATTATGAATAGCCTTACATTTATAGCATGTAGACTAGGAAAAACAGTGATTGAAGGAATGTATGTCCCTTTGAAAGGCAGTTCAAACGGGCTTGAATCGCTTTTGCCTGTGAGATTCCATTACTTGCAGACAATTTAGAAAATTCAGCACATCTATATAATGCATGAGCATCCTTGCAATAAACATACGAGGGACTATTGGCAAAAAATAATTTTGAATGAGTCCTTAACGGCTCTATAGACCTATCTGGTTTTGTCTTAACCTGCTTCGACTCCAACATTTCCAGAAAGTTAGCAGAATTCTTTAAAATCCGAAAGTACGGGTAGCTCTGACAGAAGAAATTCTCAATGCTTCCCATTTACGGTAGTCTTGGGACTCAAGTCTTAGGAACAATATAGACGATCAAAAACTTCAAAAACCGTTAATCTGAAGCTAATGATGTAAAGTGCTTAAAAAGCATGTCATTCATTTATATATCTTGGAAGTCTACTTCTTGGCCAAGCTCAATAATAGATTTGAAGTGGTTGTATACTAACATGCGTGGATGATTGTCGCGAAGACAGACGGCCTCCTAAGCCAGCTTGTATGACTCTGATTTAAAATCAGACTCGTATTTCCACATAAACTCACCGCAAGATAATGGAGGCGTTGAATATCATTCAACGAACTGTTCTCGCGTATGAGGTTTTTAAATATAGCTTGGAACTAAATAAAATCAGGGTTATTCACCTAAAAAATTCGGTAAGCGAATTTGCGGATCCAAACGACGCCAATGAACCCAATACTTGAATTTGAAGAAACATTTCGACGGCCTATCTAATTATTGTAGTGCTGAAAGAGAAAGAGAAATAGTTGGTTTCAAAGTCTAAATCACACGTTTAATCGTACCATAGTTGCGTATTGAAAATTGGGAAAGACATTTTGGGTACTAAAAGCAGGTTTTTGCGCGTGTCCATTCGTCCACCTTCAGGTGTTTTTAATAAATTTTCTCAAGACCTACATTTGAAGCAGTGCATAAATCATGCATGTTCAAGCCTTAGCTGAACGAGAGACGCTGGTTCGCAACTATAAAATAAAATTGTATGTAGAATAACAAATGTGGTGAAAAAACTTACCGCATTTAAATACTATTACAACACTATAACGCACCTGTTTAGACAGAAGGTTAAAGGAGTGTTAAATGGAAGGAAATAGGGTTGGTATCCGATATTAACAAATCTGCTGAACCGGCGCGAGAAAGCTTCTAATGGATTGTATCGAGGCATATTAATTACGGCGATCTTATTGTTGCGATAAAAGTCCCCCTTTTGTAGATCGACGTAAAACAGCGTGCGCCTTGATCACTGGGGAACTTACTATTTATTTTTGGGGATAACCGTGGTCGGGTACAAACTTTTAATTTTGATTGATTTTGCCATATGATCTGGACGATTTTGGCTCCAGAAATACAAAACATAGTTGGGTACAACTGCAGCACATCTTTCCAGCAAGATATGGCCACTCCCACGTCACAAATAACTTGCTAGCTTCTCTTCACAATTTATTTCTCGAAAGAGAAATTAGTTGCCGAGGAATCATCTAATGACCACCGAGGTGCTCCAGGTTCAACACTTGCTGATTTTTTTTAGTGGGGCTACTTAAAAAGTAAGATTTTAAACCCATTACCACCCTCGAATGTTTTAAAGCAAAGAAACATAGACGAAATCAACGCAATTCCAAGAGGAATGCTGCAGCGAGTAATTGAAAATTTCAGTTCCAGGCTAGGTGAGTGGTAAGAAGTAAATTGCACACTTATATAAATGGTTGTTTGTCGTAAATAGAGGTACAAAACCTATTCTTTAATTTAACAGTAATTAAAACGAGTCTAAACTGATTCTGTTTTGAAGTATCAAAAGCGAAAAATATTCTAAAACGCTCTTTGCAATATAGTATGTATCAAGTGTAATTGATAATTCGCAAAAATCGTTTTTTGAAATACTGCAAACGTATTTACACTTTTTATTAATGCATCGTTAGCTTTTAGTCTTCATCTCGCTAAAGCTGCAGGTCTTTGAGCATTTGGTGTAAATGTAGGGTTTTGCGAGGTAGCAAACCAACAGCGCTTAAAGGAAAAGACCGTTAAATTAAATCTTGCTCGATTAGTAGGCAGTCAACTGTATATTGCAGTTCGTCTAGTTTCACGAGCCACCGGACCGAAATATTGTCGTTATGGATTTTACTCCTAAAGGGTGTTCTGTTTTCCATTACGATAATCTTTACGGTAAATTATAGCAGCACGAGTAACTTATTGCAGCAGGATGGGATAGAGAGTCGTGATTAAACATATATGAGGTAATGAGCAGACTCTCAGGGACACAAGTGTAAACTTATCGCACATACCGTACTCTGGGGTGAATTCGAACGTATTTTTGTGGGTTTTTTCAATATTGTACCTGTGCTTTACATTAAAAAATTACCAAAATCTAAATATATTTTTATCAAACCGTTGTGAAGCCATATGTAGACCCGTCATTGATCAAAAAATAATAATTAATTTTTTTAAATAAATAAACATTGTTTGAATTGGCCCCGATCGGTGGGGTAAATTTGAACGACACTTGAATATGCACGATATTGTGATTTCAAAACCCCATATTATAGTCAATTCGAACAAGATACGTTAAAAAAGTAAATTTATTTTATTCAGAATTAAATGGCGAGCCTGTGAGGTAAAAAAACGACACATGTTGTTATATACCAGTTTAATACAAAGCAAAATCTGCTTTCTTACATTGTTACGTGCAATTTGCACTTTAACATTGTTAGTAGTTTAGTTTTTAATGTACGGAAGTTTCCCGCCAAATTTTCAAATACGCGAGACGCGGGAGTTTTTAAATAGACTGGGCGGTACTTCCGATACGTCCGAGTAGTGCAATTGCGCAGAGTGCATATCCCTATAGGGGTATACCAATACTAGACAAAGAGTGGGGTCGAGTTGGGGTGACGCCCTGAATCGTGGCTTTTTTGCCTTTGATCGTCGAGTGAAGTGCTGGGTTTTGTCTGGGGTAACGTATCGTAGCTGTACCTATGTAGAAATCCCTATCTAATTATCTTTTGTTTGTCTACCTCATACCTTATTTTCCTGTCAAATCCCTACATAGGTAAATTTGCAGCCACCTCAAGGCGAAACTGGACCCGAGACGACCCTGAGGGACATGCTCCGCTAGCCGCTCTGGAGAAACAGCCATCTTTAAGCCCTCCGACATGGAACCCTGATAGAGGCCAACTTGGGTTCAACCTCGCCGAGTTCGGATTTCCGGGGTGAGTAATACCGTGTTTAACTGTTCACGAATGTGAATTTTTGTTAAGTGTTTATTTAACTTTTATATTGCTAATTATTGCGCAATATACCTTATTATCGGTGACGTCACGGTGGTTGGCTACGCGAAACCTGTAAAAGGGGTTTGCGCTTCCGGCCGCCAGGGCGTAGCATTGCTTTTTATCTATTGCGCTTGCGCGGTGTATCTTATGAACTTTGGTAACTGTATTACAGGCTTTTAAGAACCATCTATCGTCATTTAAATGTACCACCATCTAAGTGTAATACTTTGTTAACTGTTTTACCGACCATATAAACTTTCACCAGTGCTAGTCTATAACAACATAACTAACTTTTTGGATTAATAGGAAAAAATTAGGTAGGTATAGAAACTTAAAACTATTTGATAACAAAAAGAATAAAGATTAAAAATACTATAGAGCTTAATCTACGATTATATATATATATATATAGCTATGATAAGGGGGTTATTTAGGGGTGTATTGAGTCGTAAAGGTTGCGTAGTAAATGTAAATAGCAATAGCAATCAGAAAACTGCATTTATTTAGCATGAAAATAAATAATTCGCATATTATGCAAAGAGCAAACATTTAACACCCTGTATAAGGACCGCAATTAACTTTAATCAATGCCAGTAAGCATATCTTTCAATAATAGAACACATATTCAGCAGAGAGATAATTATACATGCAATTAAAATACTTCAAGAAGCGTTCAATAAGTTTATAAAATAGATACGCGTGGAATAAGATAAAACCTAGTAAGTCTTCTCGCAATTACGCATGTGATAAAGAAAGAATAATAAAGCGCTTTGATAAGAAACGCACTTTCAAACATAAGTTTTAAATACAAGATATAAACAGAAACACGTGAATTTACATTACTCATGTTACATCAGTTATTTGTTTAATTCCCCAAAAGCTTTATCTACACAAACAACAGTCATAAGCTAAATTAAATTTCCAGTAATAATAACAAAACAAGCGGTTAAAGATCGTGAAATAATAGAAATACAAGCATAATACGTAACCACAGAATAATTTCATTAGAAATAAAGCTTGAAAACTAGGAATATCCAAAACAATTTTGGTTGGTTACAAGACATTGTAAAACGGTTCTGATAAGCCAATTAAAATTTAGGTAGCAAAAACTATATAACGCCCAGAGTTGATAAGGAGGCCCAGTCTCAATTTGAACGACGTCAAACCTGAATCACTGTTACTCGAAAATTTACGCGTCAAATAAATTTTAAATTAAATTTTTAATTTTGTGAAAAGTGGTGTTGTATGATATTTGATGACAAGTTACATTGAAGATATATGAAAAAGCTTTCGCCGTTTGCTGAAAACATGAGCATAAATTTGGTAATTAATTAAGTTAAATGTTTATAATAATGTAGGGCTCTAGGTGGTATCCAGAAGGATTCAAGTTAGAATATCTAAGTGGTATCTAGAAGGATCTGAGTTGTATCTAAGTGTGGTATTTAGAAATCTGAGTTGTATCCAAGTTCTATCTAAGTGGAGAGGTCTAAGGTATATCTGAGTTGTATTTAAGTTGAGAAATCCAAGTAAAGTACGAAGTGAATTTTGAAAACAATACTGGATAAAATTATTGATTCAAACTCACGTGAAGAAGCACAAAGCAGAGCATTGCTTTTGATTAAAGATAATAAAAGGAGTGCTGATCCAACACACGCAACAGCAGACCAATGGGAAAAGGTCTCACCAGGAAATCACAGATCAGGGCTAACTAGTATAAGGAATCATTTCAAATTTAAATTTAAACACTGAATATATTTTTCTAATTTGTAAGGAGTCAACAAAAATATTTAATATGTAGAAATTTACGTAGAAAGGATAAAAGATCTTGAACGTTCTAGATTTTTTCAGTAAAAGGTGTCGTTTTCGGTGACTTTAAATTAAAGAAAGGGAGATACAATAATCTAAGTAATATTAGTTGATTGAGGGGTTTATTTGTCAGATTACAAAATTGTGAAGTGTAGATATTATTTCCTTTCATTATACAAATATTGATTAACTTCGTTTTATCATTCCAAACAGGTAAGATTTGAAGGGGTAAATTATTTGATTGTCGTAACGTTGTGCACTTTGTGTGAATTAAACTGGGCTAGCCGTGGCATAATTAAAATTAGAATATTAGAGAAAAACACAGAGCGGTGGCGTTCAGCACGAAACTGGACGTTTATTACATCGGCGTGCGGCGTTATCATATCAATATATATATATATATATATATATATATATATATATATATTTGTTTGAGGATGATTTTTTTGGGATATAGGTCAAAACATTAATATATACTTTTACATTTTATTGTGCCATAACCTCACTCGACCATACGTACGTTTCGACTGCTTGAGCCTTTTTCAATGGTTCAGTCATTCCTATAAATTAATTTACTAATATACTAACCTACCCTTATATAACTTTGTCACTTACCCTAAACTATTCTATTCGATATACATTTAACAACTAAATTCACTAAGCCTATTTGTATGTCATTTACAAGTACGTTACAAAATTCTTAACCTACCTTATTGATGAATGTGTGCATATAACCACATGTGTTGTATTAATACAAAATGTTATCCTAAACTATCTATTATCTATTAATACATTGCTATCACTACAGTAAACCTGATCCTCTATTTTAAATTATATATTTATATCCGATATTTCTCAATTTTATGTCCATTAGTTTTATTTTATTATTATTATTTTTTTGTTCATTTATTTAATTAAAATATGATAGATTTTACTCAAACTTTTTATATCTATTTTGTCATTAATTGCTGTGGGATTTAATGTTATGAAAATCATTTCATATAACTCTCTTTTCTTTGGTTTGATTCCATTTTAAGTATTGTCGTTTTCTCGTAATTAAATTTGTGTTTATTTTGTGTTTCATGTTTAGTTAGGGCGGTCGCATTGTTTTTTATCATATTTGTGTCCATTCAAACTTTTCTCAAGATACTGCATGCTCTGGCCAATGTATACACTGTCACATCCTTCTTGGCATGGGATCTTATATACGGTGTGGGTTTTTTTATTTTTAGGTATTTTATCTTTTATTTTAGTAAATAAATTTTTATTTAGGTTAATACTTTTATGAGTTGTATCTATATCGTATTTTTTAACAATTTTTTGAATATTCTGAGATAACCCATTAATATATGGTAAAGTTATATACGTTTTGTCATTTTTTTTATTTTCGCCTATATTTTTTGTTATGTTGTAGTATTTATTTATTTGTTTTTTAAAGATTGCATCTATAAAGTGTTTATGGTAATTGTTTTCCATAAGAGCATGTTTAGCTTTTATAATTGCTTTATGTCTGTATTCAGGAATTGACAATTTTATGGCTCTGTCTGCCAAACCTATTACCACGGCCTTTTGTGGGCAATATGATGTTGCAGTGGTAGTTGATATACCTTCCGACCACATTTTCTTATTATACCATTCAGTTTTAGTACCTGTTCTTTTTTGGTGTGTATAGTCATATCTAGAAAATTTAGTTTGTTGTTTTTTTCAATTTCTATGGTAAATTGTAGTTTTTCATGAAAACTATTAAATAATTTAAGAGTATATTCTATTTTATCCATTGGAACAGCACAAATACAATCATCAACATATCTATAGAAAAAAGGTATGTCAAATTCAATCTTTCTTAAAATGGTTGTCTCAAGTTCTTCTAGCACTAATTGTGCGATCACGCTAGACAAAGCCATACCCATTGCACAACTATTTATTTGTTTAAACACCTTGTTTCTATAAGTGAAATATGTTGATTCTAAAATTAGTTGAGTGGTTTTTATTATTTCTTGTAATGGTAGGTCGGTAAATTCTTTAATCTCTTGCCATTTATTTTCAATTATATTTAATGCCAAATCAATAGGAATTTTGGTGTATAGCGATATTACATCTAAAGAAATTAATAAATAATTTTCAGGAATCTTGATATTACTGATGTTATTTTTGAACTGCCACGAATCTTTTATATAGGCCAACTTGGGTTCAACCTCGCCGAGTTCGGATTTCCGGGTGAGTAATACCGTGTTTAACTGTTCACGAATGTGAATTTTTGTTAAGTGTTTATTTAACTTTTATATTGCTAATTATTGCGCAATATACCTTATTATCGGTGACGTCACGGTGGTTGGCTACGCGAAACCTGTAAAAGGGGTTTGCGCTTCCGGCCGCCAGGGCGTAGCATTGCTTTTTATCTATTGCGCTTGCGCGGTGTATCTTATGAACTTTGGTAACTGTATTACAGGCTTTTAAGAACCATCTATCGTCATTTAAATGTACCACCATCTAAGTGTAATACTTTGTTAACTGTTTTACCGACCATATAAACTTTCACCAGTGCTAGTCTATAACAACATAACTAACTTTTTGGATTAATAGGAAAAAATTAGGTAGGTATAGAAACTTAAAACTATTTGATAACAAAAGAATAAAGATTAAAATACTATAGAGCTTAATCTACGATTATATATATATATATATAGCTATGATAAGGGGTTATTTAGGGTGTATTGAGTCGTAAAGGTTGCGTAGTAAATGTAAATAGCAATAGCAATCAGAAAACTGCATTTATTTAGCATGAAAATAAATAATTCGCATATTATGCAAAGAGCAAACATTTAACACCCTGTATAAGGACCGCAATTAACTTTAATCAATGCCAGTAAGCATATCTTTCAATAATAGAACACATATTCAGCAGAGAGATAATTATACATGCAATTAAAATACTTCAAGAAGCGTTCAATAAGTTTATAAAATAGATACGCGTGGAATAAGATAAAACCTAGTAAGTCTTCTCGCAATTACGCATGTGATAAAGAAAGAATAATAAAGCGCTTTGATAAGAAACGCACTTTCAAACATAAGTTTTAAATACAAGATATAAACAGAAACACGTGAATTTACATTACTCATGTTACATCAGTTATTTGTTTAATTCCCCAAAAGCTTTATCTACACAAACAACAGTCATAAGCTAAATTAAATTTCCAGTAATAATATCAAAACAAGCGGTTAAAGATCGTGAAATAATAGAAATACAAGCATAATACGTAACCACAGAATAATTTCATTAGAAATAAAGCTTGAAAACTAGGAATATCCAAAACAATTTTGGTTGGTTACAAGACATTGTAAAACGGTTCTGATAAGCCAATTAAAATTTAGGTAGCAAAAACTATATAACGCCCAGAGTTGATAAGGAGGCCCAGTCTCAATTTGAACGACGTCAAACCTGAATCACTGTTACTCGAAAATTTACGCGTCAAATAAATTTTAAATTAAATTTTTAATTTTGTGAAAAGTGGTGTTGTATGATATTTGATGACAAGTTACATTGAAGATATATGAAAAAGCTTTCGCCGTTTGCTGAAAACATGAGCATAAATTTGGTAATTAATTAAGTTAAATGTTTATAATAATGTAGGGCTCTAGGTGGTATCCAGAAGGATTCAAGTTAGAATATCTAAGTGGTATCTAGAAGGATCTGAGTTGTATCTAAGTGTGGTATTTAGAAATCTGAGTTGTATCCAAGTTCTATCTAAGTGGAGAGGTCTAAGGTATATCTGAGTTGTATTTAAGTTGAGAAATCCAAGTAAAGTACGAAGTGAATTTTGAAAACAATACTGGATAAAATTATTGAGTCAAACTCACGTGAAGAAGCACAAAGCAGAGCATTGCTTTTTGATTAAAGATAATAAAAGGAGTGCTGATCCAACACACGCAACAGCAGACCAATGGGAAAAGGTCTCACCAGGAAATCACAGATCAGGGCTAACTAGTATAAGGAATCATTTCAAATTTAAATTTAAACACTGAATATATTTTTCTAATTTGTAAGGAGTCAACAAAAATATTTAATATGTAGAAATTTACGTAGAAAGGATAAAAGATCTTGAACGTTCTAGATTTTTTCAGTAAAAGGTGTCGTTTTCGGTGACTTTAAATTAAAGAAAGGGAGATACAATAATCTAAGTAATATTAGTTGATTGAGGGGTTTATTTGTCAGATTACAAAGTTGTAAAGTGTAGATATTATTTCTTTTCATTATACGAATATTGATTAACTTCGTTTTATCATTCCAAACAGGTAAGATTTGAAGGGGTAAATTATTCGATCATCGTAACGTTGTGCACTCTGTGTGAATTAAACTGGGCTAGCCGTGTCATAATTAAAATTAGAATATTAGAGAAAAACACGGAGCGGTGGCGTTCAGCAGGAAACTGGACGTTTATTACATCGGCGTGCGGCGTTATCATATCAATATATATATATATATATATATATATATATATATATATATATATATATGATATATTTATGAAAAGATGTCAATCATTTTATCGACGCTGTTGTCGGGGCAATTTTTCATTAATGCGTTTGCCGTAAGCGAATATTTTAAGCGTGCTGATGTGAAACCTTTGTCAGTAATATCAAGATTCCTGAAAATTATTTATTAATTTCTTTAGATGTAATATCGCTATACACCAACATTCCTATCGATTTGGCATTAAATATAATTGAAAATAAATGGCAAGAGATTAAAGAATTTACCGACCTACCATTACAAGAAATAATAAAACCACTCAACTAATTTTAGAATCAACATATTTCACTTATAGAAACAAGGTGTTTAAACAAATAAATGGTTGTGCAATGGGTATGGCTTTGTCTAGCGTGATCGCACAATTAGTGCTAGAAGAATTTGAGACAACCATTTTAAGAAAGATTGAATTTGACATACCTTTTTCTATAGATATGTTGATGATTGTATTTGTGCTGTTCCAATGGATAAAATAGAATATACTCTTAAATTATTTAATAGTTTTCATGAAAAACTACAATTTACCATAGAAATTGAAAAAAACAACAAACTAAATTTTCTAGATATGACTATACACACCAAAAAAGAACAGGTACTAAAAACTGAATGGTATAATAAGAAAATGTGGTCGGAAGGTATATCAACTACCACTGCAACATCATATTGCCCACAAAAGGCCGTGGTAATAGGTTTGGCAGACAGAGCCATAAAATTGTCAAATCCTGAATACAGACATAAAGCAATTATAAAAGCTAAACATGTTCTTATGGAAAACAATTACCCTAAACACTTTATAGATGCAATCTTTAAAAAACAAATAAATAAATACTACAACATAACAAAAAATATAGGCGAAAATAAAAAAAATGACAAAACGTATATAACTTTACCATATATTAATGGGTTATCTCAGAATATTCAAAAACTAGTTAAAAAATACGATATAGATACAACTCATAAAAGTATTAACCTAAATAAAAATTTATTTACTAAAATAAAAGATAAAATACCTAAAAATAAAAAAACCCACACCGTATATAAGATCCCATGCCAAGAAGGATGTGACAGTGTATACGTTGGCCAGAGCATGCAGCATCTTGAGAAACGTTTGAATGGACACAAATATGATAAAAACAATGCGACCGCCCTAACTAAACATGAAACACAAAATAAACACAAATTTAATTACGAGAAAACGACAATACTTAAAATGGATTCAAATCAAAGAAAAAGAGAGTTATATGAAATGATTTTCATAACATTAAATCCCACAGCAATTAATGACAAAATAGATATAAAAAGTTTGAGTAAACTCTATCATAGTTTAATTAAATAAATGAACAAAAAAATAATAATAATAAAATAAAACTAAAGGACATAAAATTGAGAAATATCGGATATAAATATATAATTTAAAATAGAGGATCAGGTTTACTGTAGTGATAGCAATGTATTAATAGATAATAGATAGTTTAGGATAACATTTTGTATTAATACAACACATGTGGTTATATACACACATTCATCAATAAGGTAGGTTAAGAATTTTGTAACGTACTTGTAAATGACATACAAATAGGCTTAGTGTATTTAGTTGTTAAATGTATATCGAATAGAATAGTTTAGGGTAAGTGACAAAATTATATAAGGGTAGGTTAGTATATTAGTAAATTAATTTATAGGAATGACTGAACCATTGAAAAAGGCTCAAGCAGTCGAAACGTACGTATGGTCGAGTGAGGTTATGGCACAATAAAATGTAAAAGTATATATTAATGTTTTGACCTATATCCCAAGAAAATTATCCTCAAACAAATATAAAGTAAAAAGGTCAAGAAAAATAAAAACATTTAACATATATATATATATATATATATATATATATATATATATATATATATTTTACTGATCTACTCTCTACCCCCCCCCTTCCTTCTTTTCTTTATTTCTTTATTTATTTTATTTTACACTTTTTTGTCGCGTCTTTTATGTAACGTGCACACCTAATGCACGCCCCGTACTTGCAACGTTTGGTTGGTTCTTTAATTAAACTGTTTATTACAATGCCTCGACTATTTAAGCTCTTAATTCTCTGGGTGTCCACCTACTTATAGTGAGTTCCGTTATAAGTAGATGTGCAATGCCCAACCAAACTGCACACTCTTTTGTTTTAGTACTAAATTTTGAATCTACTTTTGTATATGCCAAATTTTTATTACGATCAACGTTGCCTTGTGCCAAATTAAATTACTACCACAAATTTATGACTTTTTTGACGTTTTAAGATATTTCAGCACTCACCTGGATTATACTTCGTTCTTGGCCTCTCTAACTGCTGGCTCAAAATCCTCGTCGCCGTATGCGCCTTTACACGGTTGTACTATCTGGTAAAATTTTCGTATCGCAAATACAATCATCAACATATCTATAGAAAAAGGTATGTCAAATTCAATCTTTCTTAAAATGGTTGTCTCAAGTTCTTCTAGCACTAATTGTGCGATCACGCTAGACAAAGCCATACCCATTGCACAACTATTTATTTGTTTAAACACCTTGTTTCTATAAGTGAAATATGTTGATTCTAAAATTAGTTGAGTGGTTTTATTATTTCTTGTAATGGTAGGTCGGTAAATTCTTTAATCTCTTGCCATTTATTTTCAATTATATTTAATGCCAAATCGATAGGAATGTTGGTGTATAGCGATATTACATCTAAAGAAATTAATAAATAATTTTCAGGAATCTTGATATTACTGATGTTATTTTTAAACTGCCACGAATCTTTTATATAGTGTGCATTTTTATATAGAGTATTTTTTATATTTTTTAAAAACACTGCCAATTTATTAAATAGTGATTGATTGGACGAAATAATAGGTCTCATTGGTATGCCTTCCTTATGAAGCTTTGGCAATCCATATAGCTTTGGCGGTAACGAATTATTAATCGTTAATTGCTTACATATTGTTGGTGATATATATGTCTTATTTTCCCAGTGTTTAACTATTTCATTATTTGTTTTTTGATAATTTATTGTGGGATTTTGCTTTATTAATCCATATGTATTTTGGTCCTGTAACAGCTCCTTAATTTTTATATCATAAACCTTCTCCTTCATTATTACAGTTTTATTAGATTTGTCTGGTTTTATCACCATAAGTTCAGGATTACGTTTTAAAAACATTTTTGTTCTTTTAACTTTTCTGCACATATCCTTGTTGATTTTGCTCATATGCCTATTGTTTGCAAATCTATGAGCATGATTAGTTATTATATTACAAACCTGCGATCTTAGTTCATCTTTTTTACTAGTGGGTAAATTTGTTAATGCATTTTCCACATTTACTATTATTTCATTGTGAGGCAGTTCATTATGTTTTTCAAGCGGTACAGCAAATTGAGGTCCTAAACATAGAGTGTCTTGAACATAATCAGGTAATGTAACCTCAGACAAATTTTCGATCCAGTTAGACTTAGCTGTAATCGTATTTATATTAGTGTTGTTTATGTATTTACTCTGTAATTTATGAATTTTTCTTATATTTCTATTTTTAATTTTTACAAACATGTCTTCATATTTTAAACGGTGTTCTTTTATTATATGATCAAACTCCTCAGCAGTAACAGTATTTTTAATTAATTTTATCATTTCAGAGATTTCCGTGTCTATTATTTTTAATTGCGAACATGTGTCAGATACTAGAAGATTTAGAGTCCCTCTAATGAACCTATTTAAAACGTTATTTATAATTTTTTTTTCCAAATTTTGATTTCTAAACTTGATATGTCTAACCTTAATATTTAGAAAGCTAGGAGTTAGTATATCAGTTTTATATCTTAACAAAAATATACGGCGATTTTTTAGATTCGCTACCTTGTTGTAAGATTGTAATAGTTTACTCTTCAGAAGTTTAGTACCACTACCGTTACTGGCATAACTCACGTGGCGTTCTCGCTTATTTTCACCCATGCTATATATATGTTAAATGTTTTTATTTTTCTGGCAGTTCAAAAATAACATCAGTAATATCAAGATTCCTGAAAATTATTTATTAATTTCTTTAGATGTAATATCGCTATACACCAACATTCCTATCGATTTGGCATTAAATATAATTGAAAATAAATGGCAAGAGATTAAAGAATTTACCGACCTACCATTACAAGAAATAATAAAAACCACTCAACTAATTTTAGAATCAACATATTTCACTTATAGAAACAAGGTGTTTAAACAAATAAATGGTTGTGCAATGGGTATGGCTTTGTCTAGCGTGATCGCACAATTAGTGCTAGAAGAATTTGAGACAACCATTTTAAGAAAGATTGAATTTGACATACCTTTTTTCTATAGATATGTTGATGATTGTATTTGTGCTGTTCCAATGGATAAAATAGAATATACTCTTAAATTATTTAATAGTTTTCATGAAAAACTACAATTTACCATAGAAATTGAAAAAAACAACAAACTAAATTTTCTAGATATGACTATACACACCAAAAAAGAACAGGTACTAAAAACTGAATGGTATAATAAGAAAATGTGGTCGGAAGGTATATCAACTACCACTGCAACATCATATTGCCCACAAAAGGCCGTGGTAATAGGTTTGGCAGACAGAGCCATAAAATTGTCAAATCCTGAATACAGACATAAAGCAATTATAAAAGCTAAACATGTTCTTATGGAAAACAATTACCCTAAACACTTTATAGATGCAATCTTTAAAAAACAAATAAATAAATACTACAACATAACAAAAAATATAGGCGAAAATAAAAAAAATGACAAAACGTATATAACTTTACCATATATTAATGGGTTATCTCAGAATATTCAAAAACTAGTTAAAAAATACGATATAGATACAACTCATAAAAGTATTAACCTAAATAAAAATTTATTTACTAAAATAAAAGATAAAATACCTAAAAATAAAAAAACCCACACCGTATATAAGATCCCATGCCAAGAAGGATGTGACAGTGTATACATTGGCCAGAGCATGCAGCATCTTGAGAAACGTTTGAATGGACACAAATATGATAAAAACAATGCGACCGCCCTAACTAAACATGAAACACAAAATAAACACAAATTTAATTACGAGAAAACGACAATACTTAAAATGGATTCAAATCAAAGAAAAAGAGAGTTATATGAAATGATTTTCATAACATTAAATCCCACAGCAATTAATGACAAAATAGATATAAAAAGTTTGAGTAAACTCTATCATAGTTTAATTAAATAAATGAACAAAAAAATAATAATAATAAAATAAAACTAAAGGACATAAAATTGAGAAATATCGGATATAAATATATAATTTAAAATAGAGGATCAGGTTTACTGTAGTGATAGCAATGTATTAATAGATAATAGATAGTTTAGGATAACATTTTGTATTAATACAACACATGTGGTTATATACACACATTCATCAATAAGGTAGGTTAAGAATTTTGTAACGTACTTGTAAATGACATACAAATAGGCTTAGTGTATTTAGTTGTTAAATGTATATCGAATAGAATAGTTTAGGGTAAGTGACAAAATTATATAAGGGTAGGTTAGTATATTAGTAAATTAATTTATAGGAATGACTGAACCATTGAAAAAGGCTCAAGCAGTCGAAACGTACGTATGGTCGAGTGAGGTTATGGCACAATAAAATGTAAAAGTATATATTAATGTTTTGACCTATATCCCAAGAAAATTATCCTCAAACAAATATAAAGTAAAAAGGTCAAGAAAAATAAAAACATTTAACATATATATATATATATATATATATATATATATATTTTACTGATCTACTCTCTACCCCCCCCCTTCCTTCTTTTCTTTATTTCTTTATTTATTTTATTTTACACTTTTTTGTCGCGTCTTTTATGTAACGTGCACACCTAATGCACGCCCCGTACTTGCAACGTTTGGTTGGTTCTTTAATTAAACTGTTTATTACAATGCCTCGACTATTTAAGCTCTTAATTCTCTGGGTGTCCACCTACTTATAGTGAGTTCCGTTATAAGTAGATGTGCAATGCCCAACCAAACTGCACACTCTTTTGTTTTAGTACTAAATTTTGAATCTACTTTTGTATATGCCAAATTTTATTACGATCAACGTTGCCTTGTGCCAAATTAAATTACTACCACAAATTTATGACTTTTTGACGTTTTAAGATATTTCAGCACTCACCTGGATTATACTTCGTTCTTGGCCTCTCTAACTGCTGGCTCAAAATCCTCGTCGCCGTATGCGCCTTTACACGGTTGTACTATCTGGTAAAATTTTCGTATCGCCTCCAGGTGTCGTTCTTAAATTTTAGATGCTCCCCAATATCTGAAATAAATAACCCTAATTTAGAATTTGGAATACCCGTTTATGTTACTTCCCCTGCGCTAATTCTTCTGTCCCAATTTCTGCTTTGAATCCTCCACTACCAATTGTTGCTCTCCTAATTTCGCTCTTCGTGTTCTCAATTAATCCGTCCGCCTTTTCGTATTTAATCCAAATCTAATCGCCGTCCTGTTTCAAATTACTCAATGGCCCGCTATAAATCTATGTCCAAATCAATCTTCGTTTCTTTATCTACCCACTCGATGTCCTGCTACCTATAAATCTCTATCCAAATCGATCTTCGTTCCTTTAAATAACCACCCTATGTCCTTCTGCCTTTAAATCGCTATCCAAATCAATCCCAAATCTATTTAAATATTCGTCGCTTCGCCGTCGCTTATATAACCACTCTATGTCCTTCCGCCTGTTAATCTCTATCCAAATCCAACTTCGTCCCTATGTATAACCACTCGATTGTCCTTCCGCCTTTCCCAATATCGTTCCAAATCTATTTAAGTATTCGTCGCTTCGCCGTCGCACTATTACCAATCTTTACACCTTTTATTATCGTCGCTGTTGCTTATTTATATTTCGCTGCTGCTCTTTACCCTTCTTCAATAAATCAAAACTATTCAAAATCAAACACGTTTATTAACTTTTAAAATCGTTACACAAATTAGCGCAGTTCTATAAAAACACGTCTTTATACAAAAAAATTTCGAAATAATCTCCCTTTGTTTTCTTTCCAAGGCGACCATTATAACATTTCTTGCCTACTAAATTATAAAGTACATAACTAAAATCGTCCAATAATATTCACACACTACGTTTGTGTCGCACATACCATAATTCATGTCTTTTTACACTTTCATAGTTCACATAATATTCTAGTATTGGTCCTAAATATTTACAGTCCTTCAATCACATTTGACGTTGTTATAACTAATAATTTTGAGCTTACAAATTTTGTCCAAAAGTTGATTCTATTTAAAATAAAAAGCCAAAATAAATCACACTTGAACCTGGATGCGTGGTTGATAGTGAACATCCATAGACGCATCCGGTTTTTGGACGGCAAATGTACTTTCAATGGCCTATAAAATTCAAACTCGGTATAAACCCTTGAGCACTGTACATCTTACTACGTCATTTAGTCATTTTAATTTACCTTTTGGCACTTATATTTCAACTACCATTTTGAATTGTACTTTAGTATATGTAAAATACGGCAAACATACATTTTTAACTTATGTGATCAAATATATGGATTATTTTACTTGGCATACACTACCTTGTACTAAACAACCTTAGAACTCTTGGTAGCTCCCTCAAACATTATAATATATATATATATATATATATATATATATATATATTATCGTGTAAATTATATGTAAAGAAGGATAGATAAGTAAGAGAGTAATTTTGTAAGGACCGTGTATATAGAAAACAGGGATAAATTATTTACGCTCCAAATTAATTAGTTTTGACCTTAAAACAAACGGATAATAGCATACATTTGTATTAATAAATCGTAATGTTAAATTTGCATAGTGTAGAAGCTTTGTAGTACGTAAAAACTCAAGGATAATACGAGTATAATTAGTTTTAATATTTGAAGGTTGTAAATTGACAATATCAAATAATAAGGGAGTGCTTTTGTATATAAAATCGATAATGTAAACGAATATGTTCATTAAAACTAACAAAGCGTTCGGTAAAAACAAATCCTAAGAAATCTACAGGTTAAACAACATGGGAAAGTACAATTTCAAACTGGCGAACAGTTCATTGAAAGACTGACAGATAAACAAACAAATTCAAGAAACTAGAATGTACTTTGGAACATAATTCTTTAGAAATATGAGTTAACGGTCGAAGCAAAGGCTACGAAGTAGCAGGTGGTTTGAAAACAAAATGGAGACGGGATATCGATAACATAGGATAAACGAAGATGACGAATAACAGATGTTGGATAAAACAGCCATGTAAAGCGCACGATAAGTTGTAGAGGCTAACTACAATATCGACTTTAAGTTGCTGTAGTGGGATTTTAACAAAAACAACGAATATGGGTTAGACGAGCATAACAAGTTGTATGATAGACCTACGACAGGGGAAATGGTTTGGATTGGCTGATTGTAAGTGGAGTGTGAGACATTTCTAAGAGCATTGTTACCGTTGTGCTTGATAGGCAGTGTTTTCGGACTACAGCGAAGTGGAATGAGAAATTCTGAGTTTTAAAAAAATTGTTGTAGTTGAGATTTTCAGAATCGGTTACGGTGGTGGTGTTTTTTGATGGAAACGGGGTACTGGAGGTAGGTTTCAACGCTTATAAATACACTAAGAGACGTAGTGGGGCTCTCTTACTTCTTCGGTTTGCTACAGATACATATGGTAACATCTACGTTCATAATTTTTAAATAGGTGATAAGTGCAGTCCGTTTTAATTGAAATTAGAAGTGTTTCAAAGCACGAGTAGGTAGTAAGTTATAAACGGTGCTGTAAGCACATATAAGTAACGAATAAAAGATGCTACTGAGGTAAGCAAGCCTAGTTATTTTTCTGAACGAGGGTGCTGGTTGTATAGAAGATTCAGAAGCTGACTAACATATTTGGAAAATTATATGGGTAGATGTATTGAAGGCGTCTGCAGAGAATTGAATAACGTGTGGAAATGAGTTGGATGTACATATAGCAGAGAGAAGTTGGATGGAATGCAACGAGGAGGTTTGGTTGGATGACATCTTCAGAGGTGACGGTGCAAAAGCTTACACAAGGTAACGAAATTTGTTTCCTTTTGTTATTGCTTGAACATTTTGTGCTGTTATTTTGTGCTAGAGTGATTTGACAAGTTGGGTGTATATTTTATGAACTTAAAAGCTAATTTGAAGGTTATATGAAAAAGACAATTTAAGTTTATTATTTGATGTAAAGAGTGAATGGGTCTTTAAAGTTGTTGAAAGCAAAGATGCGATTTATTTATGCATTTAGAGTAACAGGGTTTATACTGAGCTCACCATAGACCAGAGTAAATTTCAATTTAGGGTTTCAAAATAGGCCCATCTACTTGAACTGTATATAAAAAAAATTGTTGAAATAAATTAAACTCATTAAATTTAAAAGGATTTAATGGTTGATACGGTAAAATTTTATAAAGATGTTTATATTCGATTTTGTAAATATTGCGCTAGTGACGTAAATTTTTGATTTGTATGAATAAAAGGTTGTATGTTTCGTTGAATTATTTGAGTAGTAATTTTATTTGGTAGTCTAAGTGAGAAAGAGTAAACATAGGATGGGTAAGTATCTCTGAAGAAGCCGATTTTAGAGCTAGCCGTGGTATGTTGAAATAAGGGGAGCGTTCCAGAGATAGTGGAATATATTTTTTTCAAGAAAATAATTTTATGACGGCCTCATTGGCAGGGCTCGATTTTAGAGCTTAATCACTGCATTTTTATGGCTCCCAACGCAAGAGCTCGCAGGTAATCCCGTATTCCACAATAATTTTTATGGTGCCCAATTCGTGGGGCGAGAATAAAAGGGTTTTTTTCCAGAAAGACCATAGCAATATATATATAAAGTTACTATAGTTTACTCATTATTTAACAATTTCATTTAACGACTGTTACTTCTTATCAAAGGATTATCTATTTTGACAAATAAGCGTGTAGTCGCCTAAATTTCTTTTTAGTTTATTCCATTTTAAGAAAAGTTCAAGAATAAGAAGAAGGTATCGTGTAAACTTTGAGTAACAATTATTCTCTTAAATTAGCCTTAGTTTCTTTCATAAAAAGAGCTGCTATCAAAAATGGTATACAATAGTTTGCAATCGCATATACTCGCAATTAGGTTATAAATAATACCTGAAAGGGCGCTTTCACTCAAAATCGATATGTATTAACGAATACAAGCAAAAGAATACAGAAATTGGATTTTTACACGAGCATATTCCGTACAAATATCAATATGTGAATAAATATTCTTTTACCACAACCCTTGCTCAAGTTTTTAAGTACGCCATCAATTGCGGTTCCCTAAGGCGGAGAGATTGAAAACGTTACACGTAATCGTCATGGTTCAGTTGCTTGATGTATGTGTAAGGTAGTTTTTGTTAGCCTTAGTAACAAATTACTTAAATAAGCTAAAGCGGCCATTTTAAAAGTTAATTTTGCATGAAATTCCTCCTAACCATGCTTGTAGAGTACAAAGTTTGGTAGAAGGCAACTTATCTCATGGCGGAAACCGTCCTTTACAAAACTCACCGGTGTACAAGCTTCACTAATAAAATTACTTTCAGTTCAGTAGTTCTACAGAAGATACTTTGAAATTTCCTCAACGAGAAAAAGAATATCCGTTTTTCTTTGTTTTTCAAAATAAAATGTTTCCTACCTTTAATCTCCCGTGTTATTTCAATCGGTTGTTGATGACTGTCTTCGTTAGAAGGATCCTGTACGAGTTTGATAGTTACATTGATTGGTCGTAAGCTTGTTGGACCATGAAGCGTTACTAAAACTGCTGTTGTTTTTCCTGGAACTGCTAATTCAGGAGCTACTACTGAAAATCCCCTGAAACAAAATGTTTTATTAATTAAAATATCCAACACAAAACAGTTATACGGAATTATATTTTTAATGACTTGCACGCGTTCAACTTTACGTTATGAAAATAGCATGATGCTTCTTGTAGGCGTCACGTCAAGCTAAATTAATAACGCGAAGGGTTGTCTTTGTTTACAGGGCATTCTCTCGAACCACTTTTAGCTAGTTATCCACTTTTCTTATATTCTTTAGAAATGTGAAATTTTCTAAAGGAAAAGTTGTGTATATATATATATATATATATATATATATATATATATATTTATGAAAAGATGTCAATCATTTTATCGACGCTGTTGTCGGGGCAATTTTTCATTAATGCGTTTGCCGTAAGCGAATATTTTAAGCGTGCTGATGTGAAACCTTTGTCAGGTTTTAAAAAATACACGGTAAAACTACTCAAGCTGTGTGTTTCATGACACGTTGTAAGGTTGAAATCACATCAGGTCTTTGCATGGGAAATGTCCGTTCTATTTTAGATAAAAGCAAAACCTGGTTGATTTAAAATAATCAGCTTTGGCATCGAAAATGGATATGTTGGCAACGATAAGGCAATGCATTAATTCCTTTATAGAAAAAATTTGCATTGTATGACCCAGAAATTTTTCAAATGCCCCAATTACAATCCTGAATAATAAATCGACGATCGTGCAAGTGGTTTTCGAGATTTTGTACAAAATGATAATCTGTAGGTGAAAAGTCACGGAAATAAGGTGAATAATAAAGAATTTTGTATGCTAAGTAGGACGTGTTTCTCACGAACAATTATCTAGCTTTATCGTTATCGTTATCGTTTACGTTGATTAACTAGCGACGGTTGGATAACTTTTACTTTTTAATGTATAATCTGTAATTTCTTGCAATGTGTGAGGGCCGTTCTTTTTTCAACCTCCGATCGCACACCGTAAACGTTAGACGAGCGGTAGGTGACCATTTCTGCAGTGAACGACTGCACATCTTCCCCTTCACACTATCTGTCACAGCTTAGTCCTTCACAGCATTTTGAGCTGAGCTGCAGTCATGTGCACATGACTACCACAATTGATCTCACCAAGTGCAAGCAGCAAGAAATCGAGCAGCAAAATTCATCAAAGAATGAGCCGTGTGTATAAAGATAATTTTATAAGCGAAACCAACTCCTGTAGTTGTTTTGATACAGGACAACACAAGTCTTCACAGTACTGCTGAAACTCAACAGCTCCTTCAACAATTTCAATGAGATATGTCCAATCACCCGTCATACGGTCCCGACCAAGCGCCAAGTGACTTCCGTGTTTCAGCGAACTGAAAAGGTGCCTATGAGGGCGATACTTCCAAACTAACGAGGAGTTTCAAGACAACGTTTACAGTTATTTTAATTCATCGGCGGCAAAATTTTGTGAGGAGAGTACAAGGGTAAGGTGAAAAGTTCTCGGCCTACAATGAAAGACTGCAATTTTGGTAAAAAAAATTATTTTATTTTTCGACATAATCTCCGTTAACTTCAACACACTTGGTCCGGCGTTTCTCCAACATCAGTATTCCTTCCCGGAAGTGAGAGTCTAGAAGGCTGCGATAATATTCGTCTACGGCCCTCTCAACTTCTTCATTGGCCATGAAGCGCTTCCCAGAGACAAATTTCTTCAAGTTTGGGAACAGATAGAAGTTTGAGGGGCCAAATCAGGAGAATAAAGGGTTATGGCCGAGCAGGTCGTACCACAAATTCGTCAATTTTTGCATCGCCAACGTACTCTTGTGTGCAGGTGTGTTGTCTCGGTGAAATATGATTTTTTTCTTCTTCAAGCAAGGCCTCTTCTCGCGAATATTGGCATCCAGCTGGTTAAGAAGAGTGGAGTAATATTGGCCTTTTTCAAGGTAATCTATTAACAGGATACCTTTCGTATCCCAAAACACGCTGGTCATCATATTTCCTGCAGATGCGATCGACTTCGCTTTCTTTGGTGCTGAACAACCGGCTTCCACTCACTGCTTGGACTGCTGTTTCGTTTCTGGCGTGTAATGGTGGACCAATGTCTCATCCATAGTGACAAATCACCGGACAAAATCGCTTGGATCCTTATTGAACCGGTCCAAACATTGCTGCGAAACTCGTTTTCGCGTTTGCTTTTGATCGGCATTCAGCAAATGCGGCACCCATCTTGCGCAGAGCTTTCGCATCCATAACTCTTTGTGTAAGATGTTTCGCACCCTTTCGTCCGATATCCCTACAACCTCAGCTATCTCCTTCACTTTAACTCGCCTATCGTCCAACACAATATCATGCATTTTTCGATCGTTTTCGGTGTGGTTGCGGTTTCTGGTCGTCCTTCACGTGGGTCATCTTCGAGAGACGTGCGACCACGTTTAAATTCAGCTGCCCACTTTTTAACGGTTGATAGGGAAGGGGCAGAGTCTCCGTAAACTTTTGTCAACTTCGGATGAATTTCCTAAGGGGAAAAAATTCATGTAAACAAACTACTTGAGGTAGCTAGTTAAAACTTGTCATACGAACTAACGACATGTGCACGCAGGCAGGAAGCACAAATTTTTGCTGATTGGAACGCCATCTCTGTGCCAGGCCGATAACTTTTTGTCTTACCTCGCATTGGAAAGCTTGTCCTCAGGTACTAAAAATGTCTTAATCTTCAAGGTGATATACCGAAGAGTAGCATAAAGTTTACATAGCGTTTTTTAGTAATAGAATTATTTGTTTATATACACTTTTAGTTTTTGCGAGCAATAGGAGGATGAAAAGAAAACACATATGAAAATTTTATTGTTATCGTTTCACTGGGTCGTAAAAAAGAATAATGAACTACGCTATCCATATCCTTTTTTGTATGGAGTCATGTTATCGCTTGGTGCCTTGGAGCTTTAGTACGACATAACTATTATACAGAAAGTTTGAGGTTGTAGTATGCATCCACTTTTTCAAGGCAGGTTAGAGTGCGTTGGAAAAACGGTAGAGTTTTGTTCCGATGAAGCGATGAAGGGGACACTTGTAATCTTAGCTATTTGTTAACAAGCGTTAACTCTTATGAAACGTATCTATTGATTTTTTGCCTTTAATAACTGATAACGATAACCACTTTCAAGATTTCTTAGGAAGGTTATCGAACTTAACGAAGTTTGTACAACTTCTAGCCTTAATCTTCATTGTTTAAGGTTGTAGTTGACCACCCACGTGTTCATTTTCTAAGCCAAAATTTCCATTATGAGGAATTTACAAACCAACGGTGTATGGTAAGATTGTTGCAAGTGTCTTCTCTAAACCCAGTAACTGTTGTAGCATTTAAACTTTTTTAAATTGAGAAAGAAAAAGTACTCGAATATCGTGCACTGGCAACTTTTTTTGTACTTTATTCATTGAGTTGTTGAAAAGTGCAAATTATGTCAAACTACAAAAAATGAATGTTTATTATCTGTCAAAGCTAAATCAAAATAACAGTGCAAATAGGTAGATCAATACGCGCGATGTTTTCGACATTTAATAAATTGGATATGCAAAGGCCTAACAGAGTTATTTGTAATACTACAGGTATTTAACTTTTTGATTATGTTTCCACTTCCTACGTCAGTCTATGTCAATCTTGCTCTAGGGAAAAATTTTTAAAATTTGCATACTGTAAATAATTGTCATACATTAGTGCTCTATTGTACTTCACATATTAGTGCCAATGATACTTCTTTTTTGTTAAATATTAAAAAAAATTATCCGACTTGTGCAAACGACTGCACCGGCCAAATTTGGGTTTACATCAGAACTACAACATGTTTAGTCTAGTCAAATAGATGATTGGCTATGTATTACAACTAGAAGTGGAACCAGCCTGTTTGGACTAGTTTCTGAATGAAGCGGAGCTTGACTTGGATTTATTTAAACTTGTGTAAAATCGGTTCCATTTCGTACACAATGCAAGTCACGCTATTTTTGGCCTATTTAGTGTTACAAACAATAAAGATTGTAGGCGGCACATCAAAGAGAAAAATAATATTCTGATAATGTTACGTTTTGTACGTACCATTTAGGATTGCTATATTGCAGCAAAAGAAAATTAACCATTATAAATAATCCACCATTGTTTTTCCAGGAAAAGGATCTTGGCCTAAAGGCCAGAAGAACTATTTAAGCTTTGTAACCATTCTTGAAATCAGCGTTCGCTCTACAAACGTGTTCAGTGTGTAACGAATGTGTTTATCAATTGTAGGAATCAGAACTCTTACATAGACATCAAACTCCGAAATATAAATCTTCAATATTTTTTTCTGATCGGCTCGTTGGGACGGCAGAACAAAGTTTTGTGGCACACTGCACTTTGGATGGTGTCTAACACTGATTTGTAGTTTAAATAGGGATAAGGACATTATTTATCTGAAGAGCATGAACAAGAAAGTCACCACACACATCGTTACAATTTAAAGACTAACAAATAAAAATAATAATTTATAAAAGTTATAACTTAACATAGGCTATTAAAATTCGAGAACTATATTCCTCAAATACGTGTTTCTGAAACACACGGCGGTCTTCACTCTTTGGACACTTGGTGGTCGTGGTAGTAAACTCTGCAGGCGCACTATGGAAGGTCGTACAGCTGGATGTTAGTGGGTACGGTTTCGATGCTGTTAACCCGGTGCACGACGCAGACTTAGTAGCATCTAGAGTCCCGAAGGTTTAGAGGTCAACCCCTTGGTAGCATTGGTTGTGTTGTCGTTTAGATGATGGAAATTTTAGTGCGTCGGTGGTGGTGGAAGAGGTGGGTATGTGGTACAAGATAACATTGAAGAATTTCAAAGAAGTTGCGTTGCTTTTTGCGGATGGCGGTGGCGTGGATCATGGAATGGGCTGCTGTAAAGTCGGAGGCATTGTCGTTAGTAGCGTAAAGTTGGGGGTTTTGTGAACACCGCAGCAAGCTTTGTCGTCGTTGTGAGTTCTTTTCAAACGGCACCGCAAGTGTTGCGTTATACTGTAAACCACGGGTTAGCACTACAGGCCCTTGCACTTCAACCAAGCTATAGGTCATCTCCAATTTTCTATAAATCTGAATGCGAATTCTCCTAGTTTTGTACTTGACGACTCCCTTAGCTAATTTGGTTTTTAACCAATAGCCTTCCTGGAATTTAGCATTCGGTAGAGCAATCTTAATCGAATGTGCAACGTAAATTGTCCTGCTTGGCAGAATTTTCGCGCACTTGGTTCTGGTGTTTTAGTAATATTTGATGTAATATTTCGTAGCAAAGGCTTTATGAATATGCTTTTCAAGCAATTTAAAAGCAAAATTGACATTCGAATTTAGAACTTGTTGCCACAATTCAAAAACACGTCATCAGAAAGGTACATCACTAGCACTTGGGAGCTGGTACTTTAGTGCTACCTGTAGCCTCGAACTTTTAACGCAGAGTATGCGCTCAAAATGCGGGTGTCTACATAAACCTAGAATGGGTTTAAGTATATTATTGAAGTTAACTCAGTTAAAACATCTTCATAAGCAGTAGGGATGGACTCGGGCCGGGCTTTTAATAAGCCCGGCCCGGCCCGATGCAGAAAAGTGACCGGCCCGGCCCAAGGCCCGACCCGAAATAAAAAGTGACGGCCCGGCCCGGCGGGCCGGGCCGGCCCGACTTTCATTCAATGAATAAGAAACTATCGCCCTTTTGTTTGATTTAAGAGTATAATGATTTTGAGTTATAATCGAGATATTGTGGAACATACCGTAGTATATCATTTGATTTTTGATTCTTTGAAAAATTCTAGAAATATGTAACAAAAGTACAAAATATTTAGCAATTTTCATGTTTATGAAATTGTTACAGATGGATTTTTATATCCTATTTTTACTTTGAGAAACTGAAACTTTTGGAATTGAACTTTGATCTATAATTTGACTGTCTTTGTTCTAGTTCTTTTAAATTTTTATTTGACCGACTGACAAATCGTGTTCAAGATTTAACACTTTTTTGGTGAATTACTGAATGCTAGAAATTAAATAAATTGTATATAGGTCATAGTATAAACGGTACCAAACTTTATCGGTTAATGTCTCAAGCGATTGAAAATTGGTACCTAATGTTATTAGAACTTAAGGAACCTGAAAGTCAAATGATATACGAAAGTTGCTTAAAAAAAGTTGGATTTTCAAATTGTGGTATGTAGAGGACACCTTATTCTTTAGAAATACATATTATCTGATGGAATAGAAGTAAAATGAAGTAATTGTTTAGGGTTGAAAGATTTTTTAAAAAATGATTACCAAAAGGTATAAATCAGTACATAGATCCTTTTATATACCAATAAAATTTTATTTACTTTATCCCTTTTTTCTGGCATGAGTTCGATAATGGCATTATTATACATTTTCCTGCAAACGTAACATGGGCACTAACTATGCTTGTTTAATAATAATAAGTTGATTTATTTTTCAATATGTATCTTGCTATTCAAACTAAACATTTTATTTTTGTTTTTAATGTCCAGGATAAATAATAATATAATTTTATTATTTCAACACATTAATGAAATCATTTACAAATGACACACTACTATGATTCATACAAATTACATAACTAGCAATTATGTCCTGCGTGATTAATCACACTGAAGTGCGCGTACTTTATGCGTGTTTAGTTTTGTCCAGTTTTTACGACTTAGATGACTCAGTCTATATTGAAATAAATCAAACAAACGCAACTAACAAATATCTCCAGTTAGTCTAATGTGAGCTCTCAGGTATTGCAACTCATTCGTCGGGTACCGATTTTTTTCCTATCAGTTTGTGATTTAATTTTCCGTATTGTACTGTTTAAATGATCTGTGTTAAGTGTTTGTGAGTGTATTACAGTGAAATTTTCAATAAAAATGCCACGTAGTTGCATTAACCACCCAGACTTTTTCTGCTATATTTGTGGTGAGGTAACACTAAAGTCTCAGAGGAGAAATATAACTCTATTAATAAAAAAAATTATATGAATTATATTTTGGATGTAAATCGGGTGATCAGGATAAGTCTTGGGCCCCTCATAGTTGTTGTAATTCGTGTGTAACGTTGTTAACTGGTTGGTTGAATGGATCCCGTCACATGACATTTGCAGTTCCTATGGTTTGGAGAGAACCTAAGGATCACTTTACAGACTGTTATTTTTGTTTAACGAAAATATCAGAGATAACAGCTAAGACTAGACACACTCTTAAATATCCTAATATTCCCTCTGCTTTAAGACCAGTGCTTCACAGTCCACAGTTTCCAATTTCGGTAGCACCAAAAACATGGTAATTAGACGACGATGTTGTTGAAGGTTGTGCAGATTTATCGGATGTTGAAGAAAGGAGGGACCCAGACTTTTAGAAAATACAAATACTGAACCGCACTTAATAAATCGGTATGAACTATATGATCTCGTTCGTTATCTACATTTATCCAAGAATCGAGCTGAAATGCTAGTAACACGACTGGAAGGATGGAATCTTTTACAACGCAACACAATAATAAATGGTTTCCGTGACAAGCAGTGCGACTTCGAATGTTTTTTCTCACAGTGTGCGGAGTTAGTTTACTGCAATGATGTGGAATCTTTACTTGAAGCTTTTTGACATACCCACAATTTTGATGAATGGCGTCTTTTTTTGACTCTTCAAAACGTAGTTTGAAAGCGGTTCTTCATTATGTTGGGAATAAATACCCGTCGATCCCTTTGGTTCATGCAGCTAACATGAAGGGGACATGAAAGTATAAAACTTGTGTTGGATATGATTCAGTACAAGAAACATTCATGGCATGTTTGTGGAGATCTTAAAATTATAGCACTGTTACTTGGTTTACAACTTGGTTATACAAAATTTTGTTGCTTTTTGTGCAAGTAGAACAGCAGAGATAGAAAAAATCATTATCTTAAGAAACAGTGGCCAAAAAGAGAAACAATGACTGTTGGAGAGAGAAGAACGTTGTGAGTCCAACACTAGTAAAACCTGAAAAGTTTTCTTTTCTCCTACACATTAAGCTAGGTTTTATAAAAAATCTTGTTAAAGGAATGGATCGGGAGGGAAGTGGATTTCAGTGCCTAAAAAAGAAGTTTCCAATTTAAGTGATGCGAAAACAAAAGAAGGTATATTTGTTGGTCCGGATATAAGAAAACTAATGAATGATATTGGATTCTAAGGCAGTTTGAATGACTGTGAACTTGCTGCTTGGAAATCTTTTTAAAATGTTGTTAATAACTTCCTTGGAAATTAAAAGGCAGATAACTACAAAGAACCGATAACCGAGCTTCTGGAAAACTATAAAACACTTGGCTGTAACATGTCACTAAAAATCTATTTCTTAGATTCACATCTGGTCTTTTTTCCAAACAATCTTGGAGCTATGAGTGACGAACATGGTGAACGCTTCCGTCGAGAAATATTCACCGTGGAAACACGTTACCAAGGAAAGTGGAGCCCCAGAATGCTAGCTGACTTTTGCTGGAATCTTAAGACCGATTTACCTGCAGCAGAGTACGCCAGAAAATCTAAGCGAGGCAGATTTTAGGAATTTACCTCCACTACATGTGTGTATAACAAAGGATTCGTGAAGACACTACGTGAAAATATAATTAAGAACGTTTACTTACTCAATGTAAGTTAGAAGTGAAAGGACAGTGGAGTATCTACTCATGCGTTTTTCGGCCCGAAAAGTTCGGGCCGGCCCGAATCGTTTGGCCCGGCCCGGCCCGAAAAAACATAGGCCCGGCCCGGGCCCGGGCCGGGCCCGGCCTGAATAAAGTAGTCAACGGCCCGGTCCGGATTGAGCCCGAAATCGGACCGGGCCCGGGCCCGAAAGCCCGAGTCCGAGTCCATCCCTAATAAGCAGGAACCTATATTTATAATTTTAAACCTAGGTGATTGTCATTTATCGCTTTTGGTTTATTGAGGTAATCGATTATCCCAGTGTTTTTCTTTTCACGAAAGGAATAAATTCGTACACATGAAAGCAAACACGCACGCACGCGCGCTTGATATAATTTAGAATGATGAGGCATTTCTAATAATGAACCAGAATAAAGGGAAAAGGTAAGTTAACCGCAAAAATTAATAAATCTGTCATACGTTTGTCGAAAATCTGTTACGTAATTTTATATTTTTAAAATATCGACAAGGCGAGACTGCTGAAAATGCTTACTGGGTTTTGCTCGAATTTAACAGTGATAATAGACCATCTTAATTAAATCATTCATCGCAGAAGAGTTTTAGAGGCGGGACGTTAGAAACTTTGACCTTTTTGAAAAATTATTTTTTATTATCGTCTCTAATAATTGTTTAACTTTGTGAAGTAACGCGATATTAGATCGGGATAATAGTAAGGTTATTAGTTTAAGGTTGACCAATTAGCTTTTTAGAAAGGATACACTCTGTAAAATTAAAAGAGAAGCACTGGTGGTTTACATTAGAAACATGACGAATTCAACGCAGTTATTAATTTAGAATTGGCAGTCTAGCAAATAGTCAATATTAGTTGATGTATAATAGAAAAGCACTTCACATAATTGCATATATTGAAGAAACGATTTTATAATCAGTATATGCTATTTAAATTTTTGTAACAAATATTACGTGCGAGGTTTATTTGAAGTTCATGTGAACCAATATAACAGACCTGTCAGTGGGGGTTATTAAAATTTTGTTTTTGAAAATAGTATCAAATGCTAAAATCTCATTATGTAAAGAGAAAATTTATGAATCTATAAAAATTCAATTTTACTTTTGAATACTATACTTGTGATTTTATATATATATATATATATATATATATATATATATATATATATTGCTGTGATAAGGGGTTGTATTTTATAGCAATGGTCATGTAGTAATCAGAAATCACAATAGGAAGCAAGAAACTGCATTTATTTAATAGAAAATTGAGTAATTGGGATAGTTTGTAAATAGTCAGCATTTAACACCCTGTATATAGAGTATGAGTAGTTTTAAACGACGCAAATAGACACAATTAGACGCATAGTTAGCATAGAAATAAGTAATTCATGCATTTGGTGAATAACAAATATTTACCACCCGGTATATAGAGCTTTAGTAATTTTAAGCAAGGCAGATAACTATATTTTTCAGTAGAAGCACGCGTATTTAGAAGAGGACGATAATAAATGTAATTAAACACGCATTCAAAAGGATTTGAATTAATCATATCATCATACGGAGATAAGAGATAAAACTTAAAGAAGCGTAATGTAAGTGCGTACAATCAATTAACAATTTTTAGTAGTAAAGGTAATTAAAAATGCGTAATAGATAAATATACTTGAAAATTGAAAGTCGAATTGCATCAGGTATTTGTCTATAATATGAAAAAGCGATTAATTTCTCAAAACACCGCATGGTGTGATAACAAAGCATCTGCAAGCAAACAACAATTACTCGAAAGGTCGAGAATGTTACATCAGAAAACCACTTTAAGTGTAGGAAATAGGAAGATCTCATTGGTTAAGATTAGTAAGCCAAACCCACAGACAAAGGGGGAAATAACCATATATTAACAACGAGCAATGATAACGGAGCTCAGTCTTCAACTCAACAAAGCCAAGGTGCGTCACTCTGAATCTAAGAATAACGCGTAAGAATAATATTTAAAAGTGAAATTGTATAGTGACAGATAGTGCTACGAAGATGAAAATTTCTATTGCCGATCGACGCAAGTAGAATTTGGGGAATTTATTTAAACTAAAATATAACAATAATAATAGGGTTCTAAGTCTGACGATGAGATTCTAAGGTTGGTGCGAGTAATCTAAGTCTAAGGTTGGTGCGAGTAATCTAAGTCTGACGATGAGATTCTAAGGTTGGTGCGAGTAATCTAAGTCTAAGGTTGGTGCGAGTAATCTAAGTCTGACGATGAGATTCTAAGGTTGGTGCGAGTAATCTAAGTCTGACGATAATATTCTGAGTTTGAATAAATCCAGAGAGTGACGACAATAATTCAAGCGCGTGGATAGATTATATTTTAAATGGGTATAAAATAATTCCGAATTGGTGAAGAATAATTTCGAATACGGTGTTAATGATAATGCATGGAAAATTCTAATTGATTGGTTGATAATGGATTCGTTGATAGTCTTGGTACAATTTTAATTTGCGAGAAAGAAATAAGGAAGCACGAAGTAAACAGACCAGGTCAGATCTCTTTAGTTTTAAGACATTTTTTTTATTTGAATTTGAATATTGAATTTGCTTAATTAATATAAACTAGTGTAACTGAGTCAGCAACGAACTTTGCATACGTAGAAAGTACGTAATATAATAAAGGGGTTTTGAACGTTTAAGGATCCTTTCATAAGAACAGTAGTTTTTTTGGTGACTTTAGATTGATTGAAAAGCATATGATTTTTGAGATAAATGAGATTTACAATATTGATTGATTGAAAAGTGTATTTTAGTAATTTTCAAAATCTGTACATAATATTTGTTTTATTATATGGTATTAACTAACTTTATTTTATAATTCAAAATAGAAGCTAGTCGAGGCAGAATAGTAAAATTGGTGGGAGTGTAATTTAATAACTTAAACAGAGAGAAGGAGTCAAGTAAGAATACGCCATTGATACCGAGTACGGCGTTATCATATCAGGTATTTAATTGGACGACACAATGTCGGCGATTGAGAGTTCCAGTTAATTCATACCATAATTTTAATTGGCTGCCCAAAGCCTGCGCACGATAAATCCAGTTAGTACATAGCATAATTAATATGCGGCCCAACGTCGGGACACGATAGTTCCAGGAGTTCATAGCATATATATATATATATATATATATATATATATATAAGAAACAAAGGAATTACTTCAAATTATATTTTAGGCTTAAAACTCTAAGTCTTTTATTTATGAGTAGTTAAATTTAATGGAATCACAATTTGAGAAAATAAATTTTGAGTAATGAAACTAGACGTTGTCCTGGTGAACGAAATGTTCCTCAGCGCCCGAGACGAGCCTAGGCTTCCCAACTACAGGCTGTTTTACAACAATCGAAATGGCGGAGAAGGCACAGCGGCGTGTGACAAGGCAAGCCTAGAGCACTACGTGGTGAACTCGTTAGACCTAGAAGGACTTGAAGCGACGGCAGTATGCATTGTACCTAGAGTGTTTATTACCGGCCAGGTGGCGAATCGTTTAGCACGCAGGACCAGGACGCGTTGTTGGATTCGAGAGAACCTGTGCTTTTAGCAGAGGACCTCAACTCTAAATATCCGTCTTGCAACAGTCGGGTAGCTAATCGCAATAGACGATACTCCGACAGTTTGCTGACTGACGCGAGGTCGCGGTCTTGGGACTGGCAGAACCCACTCACTACGGCAATAGAAACAGACCAGATGTACTAGACGTTCGTATAAAATTGATGTTTCGAGTAATGGATATAACACGGATGAAAATTACCGATATCTTTTCGAAGTCACCCACGAGATAGAGCCGCGTGTACGGTAGTTTGGATTATATCCCGCGATTTCTCCTTCGCGTGGACCAACGTGTAAAAAATGCTAAAAGCGTAATTTTTTGCGTTTTCTATGTCTTTGGAGTGGAGATACTGCTGACTCAGTAGCATTTAAAGGTTCGCGTACGATGCTGTTTCAAAAATTCGCGTGCGGATATTTTCCCTTAACTATTGCCGGGCATAAGTTTTCTCGGACATCTCAATTTTTGAGAAGAAACAGCCTGATAAAGATTTATAGTTATCGAAATATGGTATTTTTTAAAACTGATTTTTAATTTTTCGGGAATTCTATGTTAAGATTAGAAAACTATGTTTGCCGTCTAAAAGATTGTATATGTTACTAAGCAAATTTGCATGATCCCAAAATGAGTCCCATCTCTATTAACCTATATTTTAAGGTAGTTTCTATGTAGACCTTACTATTGCCTATCATTATTGTTCTGCGAGTCGTTTTTTAAAAGCTATTCAAATGTGTTATATGTTACTTTGAAGACGTTAATGAAAACAGCTGGTGGTATATCTTGGCATGTTGCCAAAACCCATGTCAGCTATATGATAACGTTGCCTGTAAAGCTTTTTAGAATTTTCGCAAAACGCTTTTGCATGCGCTTGTGAACTTAGTACAGACACAAAGAGATGTAATTAAGTTAATTTCCCGTTACTAATACTGGTATATAAATTTGCATGTTTTTTGTACAAATCCCATCTACTGTAAAATGAAATTATGATGCCTTTTATGTCGCAGGGAATATACAGTAAGCAAGGCTTTGCACAATACTCCAATAATGATATTTAGCTTCAGAAAAGTAATTGTTCCTGATTTTAAAATGTCATAATTCTATAATTAAAATCACGTGCGTCTTAATCGAAACTGGCACCTCGCCACAGCATATTAAATACGTTTATTAACTACAGTCTACTGTCTGAGAACTAGGTGAAGATTGTGTTTAATTTGTTACGTTCACTTTTCCACGGTGAAGTTGAAACGTGCTTTTTTTTTGTGGTTCGTTTGCGTGAATTCTGCTTCAGTCTTCCAACATCATCCTGTATAATTTGCTTTCTTGCAATGTGTGAGCTTGTCAATAACTTAATTTAAACCCATTTGCTGCGAATTAGAAAGTTTCCGTGATAAGTTACATCGTCCATACCTTGTTTTAGGTAACCGTTGACTTGATGCACATTGCTATATAGCGTAATTACTCCGTATGTTGGTTCAATCTAGAAACTTGTTGAAATAATGTATCGTATTCCCTGATAAAGCACGGTTCGGGTTTCTAATCACATTTTGTATGTTTGATAACGGAGGATTGAATTTCGAATTGTGTTACTAAACAAATGAAATTCTTTTTCTTTTCTGCATACGACTGCGAGAAATTAATTGACGTTTTCATCCTTGCTAAATTTTTCATAGGGTTCATATACCAAATATGAACCCTATGGAATGGTTTTGGGCAACATATTTATCAGTTTCTATTGCATGACTAAACCTTATAGTTAAAATGATTATCGTTGCAGGAGACGATCTTTATTAATAATATTGTACTCATTATGACCATGTTGATATTTGCATATTTATCAGTTCCTATTTGACGACTTAACCTTATAGTTAAAATGATTATCGTTACGGGAGATGATATTTATTAATAATATTGTACTTATTATAGCCATGTTGTATGTTTAATTTATATTTACGAGGGCGATTTACAACTGTTGGTTTTAGTGCTGTAATTTTGCAGTTTTTTTTTTGGTAATTAATTTAGAGGAGTAACCGAAAAACTACAGCTCGCCCTTTTAAGAAGTAACTTTTTGTTGTTTTTCCTGATATATGTGTATTGTGGTTATTGCTATTTATTCTTTTTTGTTATACTGCACGGTGATGTCTCTCCAAAATGTCACTGAGAGTAATTATATGTATTAATGAGCACAGTTAGTTTCTTATTTTTTATTTCAGGCTTTTCATTATTTTTTTTCTTGTATTTGTAAGACCCTGCCTACTCACCAACTGAAACCGGGCATTCTTTCTTGTCTTTCAGGCTACGTCGATGTACGTAGCATAAATTTCGACGCCCTGACGTGGGGGATCCGATTTTGTTTTGTTTAGCTTTGACTCCGATTTTGTTTTGTTTAGATTTGGCTCCGATTTTGTTTTGTTTGACTTTGGCTTCGATTTTGTTTTGAGTAACGTTTGCTCTAATTTTGTATGGCTTAAGTTTTTCTCCGATTTTTTTGTTGTTCCTGCCTAATTTCCAACATTACCCGCATTTCTAGGCCGGATGCTACTTATATTTTCTCCCTTTACGTTCGAACTGTTAATTATTTGTTCTTTCGGCTTTTTGGTGTCCCTCACATGGGGATCGATCTCCTTTTTTTCTTGATCGCTACATATCATTGGTTGCCTCATTTCAGACTATCGGAATTGTGTTTTCGCCGATAATTCTAGTCCGCTGCAAACGCTGGCGCCCTATTCCTATTCCTAATTTCTATTTTGTTGTTTCATTCCTCTTGGTGTTCCCGAAGTTTATCTGTTGGACATGGTTTAAATTGTCCTGTATTTGCGATCATTTTCTTTTGGAGCTTTTATCGAGTTACTGTTAGCCTTTAGTTAGTTACTTTCTACCAATTTCTTTCCTTTATTCGTATTCAAAATAACTGATATGGGGATATGACTATTTGATGGTATCTGTAATGGACAGCAGGAGTCCTCAGAAATCAATATTGACTATTTCACGTGTATGACGGCCCTGTTTCGGTGGTATGGATCTTTCAAGGAAGATGATAATTTGTCCATTATGTTTCCTAACCTCGCTCCATTCTATCGAGATCATTTGCCTACCGTCGCCCCTTACAAGAGTTAAAGGACGAATGTCTGAAGGTAGACCGGAAAAGATTCTGGCCGATAATGTCGAATCACCTAGTCAAGACCAACATACTGTTACTGCTAAACCGGATCTTGCTTAGAAGTTTGCACATGACCTAGTTGTTAAGGTTTCTCCTACGCCTACGGTTAGATCAGATACTTCTTCCGTATTTTCTACTATTCTTCTTCCTAGTTCTGCTCCTACTCGTCAGGTTATATGTTTTAATTGCGACAAATCTGGTTATGTTTCGACACGTTGTACTTGTCCTAAAGTACTCCATTGCTATGGTTGCGGGCATAAGGGAGTTACTCGCCACAACTGTCCCAACTGTCATTCTACTGCTAATAGGTCTTCGAATCATACTTCAAATTCTGTTCTCAGCTCTAGGAGCAAAATTACTTCTGCTGCTAACTCTACGTTCTCTTCTGTATATCATCCAAGTCATCCTGCTGCTGTTATCCAAACATACCCATCTTCGGCAAATATAGTATTGAGCAAAATTTCTTTCGTCTCTAGTTCTACATTCTTTTTTGCACTTTTTTTCTGCTCGCCATACTACCAGCACATCCTATCCTTTTCAACCATATGTGTATTCAAATTTTAATATTGATTGTTTCGGCTATCACGCTCCTACTAACCGAACCTCTACTAACAGGAACAAAATTTCTTCTACCCGTTGCGATTCAAACGATGATCAAATGTGTCCTACGTATTCACTTCTACCTCAGACTGCCTCCATCACCATTGCAAACCATACTTCATATTAGCGATTTACAGCTGGCTTCTCGCAAGTTTTCCTGCTTTCGTAAATAATTCTACTAAAGAAAATTCTGTCGTGTCTACAATAACAAATGCAGTTGAAGTGACGATAATTTCTAATTCAGTCAGAGAAGGCCCTGTTGAAGTTCAGGAACCTGTATCTTTAATGCCTGTTGTTGTTGTTGTTGTGAAAATTTTACTTGTTCCTGCTTTCTTAAATGGTTCTACTCAAGAAATTTCTATCGTGTCTGCAATAGCAGCTGTAGCTGAAGTGACGATAACTTCTAATTCAGTCAGAGAAAGTCCTACTGAAGTTCAAGAACCTGTATATTTAATGCCAGTTGCTGTTGTTGTGAAAATTTTACCTGTTCCTGCTTTCTTAAATGGTTATACTCAAGAAATTTCTGTCGTGTCTGCAATAATAGCTGTAGCTGAAGTGACGATGACTCCTAATACGAATAAGAAGTTCCTGTTGAAGTTAGTGAACCCGTAGTTATACTGCATGTTGCTGTAGTCCTCAAAGTGTTACCTGATCCTGTTTCTTTATTTACTATTGTCAAGGAATAAGTTCTTATTGTGGCAGAAGTTTTGCCTGTTTCTACTCCGTTGTCTAACATGGATAAAGTCTTACTTGATTCTACTCCTTTATCGGACATTGATGAAGTTTTACCTGCTCATACTCGTTGTTCTAATGTTGACAAAGTTCTTTCTGATTGTGCTTTATCTAATGCTGACAAAATTCTACTTGCTTCTGTTCTATTAGCTAAGGTCGGTGAAATTCTAGCTGGTGTCTCTTTTTCTAATGTTGACGAAGTTCTACTTGATGCTGTTTGTTTTTGTAAGGTGGATGAAATTCTACCTGATTCTGTTTCTTTATGTAATGTTGTTGAACTGTTATTGGATTCTACTCTTTTTCCTAAGCCAATGCTGTTTTCTTTCCTAACTGTGATACTGCTAGTCCTTTATTTAACATGGATGAAATTTTATCTGCTTCTGTCCCTTTATCTACCGTGACTGAAGTGTGCTCTGCTTGTGTTTCTTTTCGTAAGGTTGATTCTCGTACAGCCAATATTTGTATTTTTCAACAGTTGATATTCTAAAAACCCATGCTGTTTCCTTTTCTACCGTCAACTTTCTTTCAACTAATTCTAAAAACAAACCGCTTTCTTTAAGTTTCCTAAACCACCCGAGCCGCCACCTCCTCAACCGCGTGCTACGACTACTACCTACCACACCCCCTGCCGTTTCTGTTTTGCAGAAAACTGCCCAAAAGAGACATAAATTAGTCTATGCCGATTCAGAACCTGAAGATGTATGTCAGCGAAATCCTAATGTTCTTGACTTCTTTGCGTTTTTCTGCAGGCGGCGCAAACGTCTTAAGCTCAATATCTAGTCCTCGCGCCCCCAAGATTCTTATGCCGATTTTGCTCTCCTTAGAACTTGATTTCTGGACTTTAAGGTTTCTTTATTTACTTCCCTGTTTGGCTGGGTTTTCTTTCTTTTTCTTTTACCCGTGTGGGTCCGGAAACAGAAGAGTCCCACGGTAAGAGGCGACTAAAGCGGTCCAACACATATATCCACACTTCGTACGTACATACACCCACACACACATTCTCTCACATACTCATACATCAACACACACACACACACACATACGCACCACGCACGCACACGCACACACACACTCATTCATACATAACTACACTGGGATTCTGTTTTCTTTTCTTTTGAGCGTTTCTTAGGGTTCTTTTTGTGGTTCTTGTACGTGTTGCTTGGTGTTATTCTTTTTGGTTTTTTCTTTTTCTTCCTCGTTCCTTTCGCTCCACATTCCTTTCCTTTTTCCTGTGGCTGGTGTTACTTTCTGTCGGTTTTCGTGCTGACCTAGTAAAATTATTTTTTCCGATCCACTTCCGGTGGTATGTGCTTCTAGACCATTTTTCTTTTCTTCGGAAACCACGACTTAGTCGACTTTAGGCCTAGTTAGCAATTCTTTTCTTCGATTTTTCATTTGTTGCGGTTCTTTGGTACCACGGCTTGAAGTACCTTAATTTTTTTATCTTTCTATCCAGCACTTTTGTTGTTCCTGGCTTACTTTGAGGCTTGACACTTTTGTCTCATTTTGGCGATTACTGTAGTTTTCTGACTCGTTTCTTTTCGTTACATTTGGTTTTCTGCAGGAAGCCAATCGTCTTTTGAGGTTGAAGACAATTTTGTTTCTTTGCTGAAGAGGCACCGGTTCTTTGACGATATTGACAGTGTTGACGGCGTTTTATCTTTGCTCTCGCTCATTGCTACCCACCTATCATTCCCTGTGGTCCTTTTCACTTTTGGTTTTAATTTTGCTGGGGGGATTTGTTACGTTCACTTTCCCACGGTGAAGTTGAAACGTGTTTTTTTTTGTCTTTTGTTGTTCGTTTGCGTGGATTCTGCTTCAGTCTTCCAACACCATTCTGTATATTTTGCCTTCCTGCAATGGGTGCGCTTGTCAATAATTTCATTAACACCTATTTGCTGCGAATTAGAAAGTTTCTGCGATAAGTTACATCGTCCGTACCTTGTTTTAGGTGTCCGTTAAGTTAATGCACATTGCCATAGAGCGTAATTACTCCGTATATTACTTCAATATAGAAATTCGTAAAAATAATGTATCGTATTCTTTGATAAAGCGTGTTTCGAATTACATTTTGTATGTTTGATAACGGAGAATTGACTTTTGAATGCCTGTTACTAAACGAATAAAGATTCTTTTTTCTTCTGAATACGACTGCGAGGAATTGACGTTTCCGTCCTTGTTAAATTTTCGTGCACACACTGTGTGCTTCTTTCCGGTGGAGAGATCGGTCCAATACCTCGGCTCCTGATTAACGAGGCTATTGCTGTTTTCTTTAGGGTGAAGGTCACTCGCATAGCGTAATCCCAACTTCATCTATTCCGCCCTGCCGTTAGGGAGGGTGTTGTGGCAAAATCTACACCGAAGACAGGCGGGTGAGTTTTTATTCGCTAGTTAATATATAAACCCTATGGAATGGTTTGGGGCAACATATTTATCAGTTCCTATTGATGACTAAACCTTATAGTTACACTGATTATCGTTACAGATGATCTTTATTAATAATATTGTACTCATTATGACCATGTTGTATATTTGATTTATATTTACGATGGCGATTTAGAGCTGTTGGTGTTAGTGTTCTAATTTTGCAGTTTTTTTTTGGTAATTAATTTAGGGGAGTAACATAAAAACTTCAGTTCGCCCTTTTAGGAAGTAACTTTTTGTTGTTCTTCCTGATATATGTGTATTGTGGTTTTTGCTATTGATTTCTTTTGTTTTTTTTTGTTATACTGCACGGTGATGTCTTTCTAAAATGTCACTGGGAGTAATTACATGTATTAATGAGCACTATTCATTTCTTTTTTTTTTTATTTCAGGCTTTCCTTTATTTTTTTCCTTGTAATTGTAAGACCCCGCCTACTCATCAACTGAGCCCGGGCATTCTTTCTTTGTCTTTCAGGCTACCTCGATGTATGTAGCAAATTGTTTGCGCGTTTCTTTTTCGCTTCAAAGAGATTCTCTAGGTTTTACCATGGAAAAGCTAATTACTAATACACCCTCTAATCTTTTTAAAAATTAAGGCAAAAGCAAAGTATATGATAGTATAAACATACAAAAGAGTTGCGGAAAGACTAGAGCACTCTCAGACTAGAAAATTTTAAAACTAAAAGTTATTTGTTACATCTTAATCCTAAACAAAGCAGAGCGCCGTTGTTACTGCAATAGGTTGTATGTTAAAAGTTAAAATATAGTAGTTTCTAGTTTGAGGTGCTATTCGAACCTAACTGATCAAGTGCACATACCGACAAAACCTCTTACGTCGTAGAAAAATGATGTAGGGTGCACTAGTAAACACAGATGTCTTATTTCCCAGTTGACTCATTTTGGTGAGGCGTATGTCTAGCGCATTGTGATTTATTCGTATTGTTTTACTTCCTATTAATTTATTATGTATAATCTACTATGCTTACAAGTAACTCATTGTAGTGGGTTTGAGTGGTTTTGGCGTTTTTTGAGTATAGCGTACGGGGTTATTCTGACTAGTTAGCGTTTTAATAGCTTTTAATAAGTTAGCCTAAAATGGGAACCTTGTTTTCGAAGTTTTTTGATGTTTTTGTAACATTTGCAGGTTACAATTATGTAGTACTAGTAACTACTTGTAATTTTTTTAAAAATTAAAACATTGCGGCGTAGATTTTATGAGAAAAGCTTCGAGTGCACGAAATTCTTGACATACGATCCATTGCACTTTTTGACATGAGATGTATTTCTATTAATTTGTTTACTACTAATTTGCTTTGGTTTGGCAGTAGACCTAGTATGGTCCAGTTAGCCCTTCAAGATGAAAGGCGGTTCGTACAACAAAAAGGTGTACCAGCAATTTTTATCCCTGCAAGACGATTATCTTCAAGAACTAAGTGCACCTTATAAGGAAGTCGGTCCAGGATAGTATAAAAATAAATGATAGTAAAAAATTAATAGTGACGTATCCACATCAAGGATGCGGCAAAATAATACAATTATTGTCAGACCTACAATGCAAAATCTCAACTACAGTTTGGAGAACTGATACACAAAATAGAATAGAAAGTTTGTCTATCCCAAACAAAGAACTCCTGAACACTAGTAGGGAAGATAACGACTTCGTAAAGTTCTCTCTTTAAGAACGGTTGGAAAATTCCTGTTCAGAGTACGTGCCGTCAGAGAACGAAACTACAAAAATAGCCCATGCACAAAGAAGTCAAGCTTTATTAGATGATAGTTGCCTCGTTGTTGAAGACCGCTGCAACGCACAAAGAAGTAAAGGACAAACAGATGCTAGATTGTGGAAGAAAACTAAAAATTTCAACTTGCGGCATCACGGACAATGATAAGAGTAAAATGCGTTGGGGGACCGAGACAATAATTTCAGTGTACTGTTCTGGTGCCTCGAGATAACACTAGAGTCGCCAGCCCTTCAATGCTTTAAACTCCAGACAATACAAATATTGATGCTCTATAAACAAGGTTTTCTCCTCATATAGGTTACTACTAAAACTTGTTTAATTTTAATTAAATTATACTAGACCTTCACTAGCACTATACCAAGAAAACTAATAAAGGAATAAAATAGAATAAAATTAAGTCAAATAGAATCGAACTATAAATCCTAAAAATAATCCTTATTACTCAAACTCATTCAAAAAGTTGTAGGTATACTTGCAATTCTCCAAAATTGGCAAAAGTAATTGAAACTATTTTATAAAAATTGTAAATACTTTAAAGTTTGCAATGAGTTTTATTAATTACTGTTTTGCCCTCAATAACGTCGTTTGTCAGCAGAATAACAGCAAAAGAATTCCCTAAGGCTGTACTCGTTGTATTTATAACTGGAATCCCGAATCAAAATCCATAACATATCATAAAATATTATAAGCTACAAAAATATCAACCATGCTAGAATCACCTAGATCGCTCCAATAGCAATGATCACCTTCCACAATAAAATGCTTGATTGGTTTAGCGCACTCAACATGTGAAAATTGAACTCATTAACCAAATGTAAAGTCCGACCGAATTACTTCCTCCGTGCTTTTTTGGTGCTGCTCCTCTACAGAGCAGCTTATTTGCCTCAACTACGAAGCGGAACTTGTTTTGTTCGTTCAAATTCTAAAGCATTAACTAGCGCATCATGTAGGGTCATTTTTCGATCCAGCCGTTATGCTTTCTGAATCCCCTATTGCGTATCTCTTTAACAAAAGTCTGTACTGCCAGTTGTTCTAAGAAGCTATCGGATGCTGTTGGATATACTAGTCTCACAAACAAACAATATCTGATTTAAACTCTTCCAAATTTTCGTTAATCTTTTGGTAACGGTTCTTCGCCCGAGTGTAATGCACTAGTTGCAAAGGAGAGTTGCCGTATCTCATTTCCAGCCTTGATTCTAAGGCCACCGTAGCATCATAATATTCGTTCCAGTTGTTTGCTTTCAATTGCTTCAAATTGCTTGAAATATGTCTGCTTAGGTGACTTTCCATCAAATGTAAATAGCGTAACTCTAAACTAGGACGTCCGTTTGTATTCCCAGGCATTCTTAAATTCTGAGACGTGCTGTTGTGTCTCCGACAGCGAGGGCTCTGGTGCTTGCACTGTTAGGTAATTAATCCGTGCTTCATCATCAGGACAGGACGTCTTTCATTTTACGCGGTTTTCTAATAATTTCTCAAAAATCTCCGCTTTGAGTTTCAGTAAACCGCCGTTAAATTTGGCTTCTACGTTTTGTGCGGATTCTGTAGTTTCCTGTATAAACTCCTCCTTCAGTTGGCTGTAATTTGCAACTAACTATTGTTCAACCACTGTTGCATTCTGGTCTAATTGCGTTATAAAATTTTACAGTAAAATTACTGCGGTCTCATTAAGTTTTTCTGCAAGATCTGCGGCAGTTCGTTCTTGTTTCCTCATTTTCTTCAAACTTTGCTGCCAGGCTTGCAGAGTTTTGATATTGTTTCTCTGTGTGCTCTTGCAATTTTTCTTTAAAACTCGTGTTACTTTCTTTTAATTTCGTTGCCAGGCTTGCAGCGCATCGGTCCCGTTCTTAGCACTTTTCTGTAAATTGACGGCGGTTTGGTTTAGTTTTCCTGTAAAACTTTCCGTTAGCTTTACGGAATTTTTAGATAAGTTCTTCTCAACGCTTGTCTTAATCTGCTTCAAGAACAAAAGGATGTCTTTGTCCATTTCCTTTTTTTAAACATTGAATGGCAGACATTCATATAAAAATCGTTCAAAAGTCTTTAATCTTACAATTTGACACCAGTGTATTAAAGGCTCTATTTACACAAACAACAGTACTTTATTTTTAAATTGATTATACACGCATTTTCAACAATTCGCAACTATAATGGAATTCTTAAAGCTCTCGCAACAATTACTTCAGGTTAATTCTTAATAGTGCAATTACTAGCTTCTTAAACTAAGATGCTACCTTCTTAATTAACTTAATATCGAAACACCACAATTAACTATCCAAGCACGAATTATTAATTTATATACAAAACACTATCATTAGTTTATATCGAAGCGTGCATTTATATCAACAGTAATTTATATTACATCTTTCAAAACTTTGAACTAGAACCAATTGTAGACAAAGCTTCAATCAGAATTGAATTTTAATTCCTTATGACGACAATTTATATACATGTTTAAAACCTTTATACTATTCTAAAACATACAAGAAATTATGCAAATAACATCTTGAATGTACCTATTGTAATCTAAATTTCTTAAATGCAAAACTCTTGTACCCGTCAATCAAAACCAACTAAAAGATGAGGTGCCGCCAGCATCTATCAATCATTTTTTGTGTATAAACGCTTCGCTTACATTCTAACGTAAATACTTTGGTCAGCGGTAGACTATACAGCGCTACAAGAATGAGTTGACTGTGACGACAAAACGCAATAATCAAATGGTTGACCTTAAAGAGTATAAAAATGCGCGGAGTGCACTCTTTCCTGTTGGAAAATACATATAAGGAACCGGTTTATTGTTCTAGAAATCGCTTAGGTTATCTGCTCATAAGCTTACTTTGAACTGCCTTTGTATGAGTGCTATCATGCGTGACTTGCGATATGGAAACAGCGATTATTGAGATTTATGATTATTTTATACCGAGACTGTTTTTTAGTATAACTTTTTTAAAAAAATTGTTGATTTACACTGATTGGCGTCTGAAGCGTTTAAACAATCCACTCTGAGGAGCAATAAAAATTGGAATATTTTGCTAGCAGTTACAGACTGTTGAAATAGTTTCTGACAATAAGTTCTTAAAAACATTTGTTAAACGGTTTAAGTGTTTATTGATTCGATACGAGATAGCTGACAACGCAGTTTTTTTTAAAAGCGAATAAAATATATTTAAATCTAAATATTTCACACTACTTTTATTCAAATCAACGTACTAAAGAAAACCGTATTTTCTCTTTCTAGTCTTTTAAAGTATATGCTACGACCTTTCACCGACAGCTTTCAAGAGGCTTTATTAGCATTTTTATAAAAGTAGATAACAACTTTTCAGAAAGTTGCCAGAAACCAAATGGGTTTGAAAGCTTTAAAATAAAATCTTGCTGAAGAGCATAGCATATCTTGATCATCATTGCAGTTATTCTTTGATACATAAAAATTGATGGCGTCAATTCGTTTAGTAAAGTGACTAAATTTCTACCTTAAGTTTAACTTAATGTTAACCCTGGCAAACCATCCCGGAAAGATCCTCAAGTGTATTTCAAAGTACGTGCTACTAAATTGCTTCTTCTTTTGTAATTAAGACTGCCAACCGAGGTTTCCAAACTCTCAAGAGAATCATCTAGCAATTATCTGCGGAAACTTTGTTTGGTGTTTGATACCCCTGCGTTTATTAGATTCTTTTCAATTCCCTCGATAAACAAACTCCAATATATAATATTTTGGACGTTCTTGGCAATAATATAGAAACTCAATTCACGATGTTGTAAAGTTTTAGTTTTACAGTAGGGCGTTGATTGTATTTTATATAGGAAGGTGCAATTTTTGTAAAAAAAGAACTTTTTCTGCAATATACTGGTGGACTTGTTGATCACGTATGAGCTTCTCAAAGAGCACCCTTCTTTTCTTCTAGGTAAAGTAGAACTCCGGTTTGCCTGGAACAGTTTTAGCGGACATTAATTGGAATATGTTAAAAAACACGTTTATCGAGGTAACAGAACCCATTTGAGAAATAATTTTTACGCTATTACAGTGACATAAGCAACGTTAATATCAAAATGATGCAATCACTATTAGCCCAGTAAAATGACTCGCAATTTGTCGATTTAGAGAAAATAATACTGACTGGGCTGAAACCTTTTAAACAGGCTTGTTTTAGGATACTATTCAACATATTAGAAGTACCCACGTGTAGACACTACGTTGCGGGCTGGGGAGGGTTTAAAAGGTCAAAAAAATTAGTTTCTCACAAATAACTCGGAAAGTATCAACTTTACGGAAATTTATGTAGATATCAAAATTGTAGCTTACAAAATCCTGCACAATTTCGTTTTTTATTCAAGTCTGTACGGCCAAATCGAGCAGAGATATAATTTTTTAAAGCACCGGTAGTTTTGCGACGCGACGAAACCGCGTACGAGCGTCGCGCATTTTTCGCTAACATCTCGAAAATGGACTCTCAAATCGAGAAATGTTTTAAATAAAAGTTGTAAAGAAATCTAATTACGAACAACTTCGTTTTTTAATCATTTCTGTACGGCCCAAATTCGCCTAACTGAACAATAATAAAAATAAAATACTCACACTTTATTAACCAATTGCTATTTTATTGCTTTGGACCCTTCTCAATCTTTAGTGCCTACGTACAGTACTATCGGTCCTAAAGATATTGACCTATTACCAAACGATTCAGAAAGACCCCAAGAATAACTTCTGACACTTCAATAAGTATAGAAAAATGGTTAATTAAGGACACGTTTTTTCATCATTTCAGGCGACTCATAGGGACGATCTGCTACATACGTAAACTTACCTGTTTTTTGAAACGCCAGTTTCCCATCACCATGCATTTAAAATTACATGCGACAAACTATATTTCATAGGAAACTTTATCAGATTTAATTTAGGTCTCTTGAAGTTTTTTCGTAAAGTTAATAGGAACGAAGATATTTACAAAAAAGCAATTTTTCTATAATTTATGAAAAATACAGCAACATTTATAAACTTTCTTTTAAATAAAACATACTTTGCGAAGGACATACACTACTCCAGCATTTCACACTTTGGTTCGTTATTGAAACATTAATCTAAAATTCTTGTGAGCTTTTATGTTACTTTATATGACAAAATTTTATTCGAAGCAGTTGGACCTCTCCTAAAACACTAAATTTACGTTCTCCAGGTCTATGTTGAGCACATTATAAACCTTTAATTTTGTATGCCTAAAATAATGCATTAACAAGTTACGCTAAAGACCCGTTTGCTCCTTACATCATACAAATTTTATTCAAGTATTTACACCCTCAGATTTAAACTATCCTTCTACATATGTCAAACAAATTACTTTTTATTTTCCAAAAATTTCACCAAATAACTCAAAACACACAGCGTTTTTGATAACACCATATCATCGCAACAGTTCAACAACAAAAAAAAAACGTTACCTGGAATGTTCTTCTAAATCACCACCTCTGTAGTTGATCTTCACCAGACCCACGTTCCTGGATTATACCATCTTGCTGCTTTCCAATTTTGACTGCATTTCTCTTAACTGGTTCATCCAGTTCTCCACCAATTTGTAGACGTCTTCCACACGACTGCCCGTACACAATCCAAACTTCGCTTCCTCCTCCAACTAACTCGTTCATCCAGTTCTTCAATAATTTGCTTACCTACTTGTCATCCTGATACGACGGTCTTAATTATTTCTAATTATGTTCGGCCCGTTTAAACTACTTGCACCAACTCGTGCTTTTCAAACACTTGTAAATTATTCGGACTGCAATATTACACGATTTTCAGCTAGAATGGTCTTCTCTATACTACCAAAAACAAGTGATGCGACTCAGAAAATAAGAGAGCGATTGCCCCTTTGGCAATCTTTATATAACCTCAAAAACCTCCTTTTTGTCACGTATTTTCGCAGCATTCTCTGAACTCCAGTAACTGCCACTCAATTTTACAAATTTTTAGATGTATACATCACATAACGAACTTTGAAAACCAAGAATTTTACCACCCCAACGACATTATACTTTGAAAACACGCTAAACTAACCAACCGTTCAATTTTTCTGTGAACTGTGTCTCTTTCCTATCGCCTCTCACTAATCATAAGCACGCCTCTTAATATCCGCGTCTATATTTCTATTCCACTCATACGTTTATATCACCTTTCTTGCCTTCGTCTTATGGTTCCACTATTGTCCTGTTGTCTACGTTAAAAGCTCCCTTCTTCTATATATGCGTCTTAAAAAATCGATATCATGTGACGTAAAACCTGTTGCATCTGCGCCCCTATCTTAGCCTTTACAAATATTTGTTTACCGCGCTTTTGAAACTGTTTGTTTCCAAACACCTGCTATATTTTTCATCTGGCTCTACTACATTCTAAAGATTCTTTGTCCCTTACATATTTTATCGATCTGTTTATGAAATACCCGTCGGTTGAAGCTAACCTTGTGTCTTTCCATTGAAGTGTTTTGTTAACGTTTTCTAGCCTTCACAAGAAATGCTTATCTCCCCAAGCTTTTATTCCTTGAAACCTTGACTTGTTTTGCTGTATTACACTGTGTAACGTTCTACAAGCTGCTTTAGTTTACTATCTTAAATAAATGTCCGTTGCTTAACTTATTGATTTTTACCCAGCAGAGCTTTAATCCTGCTAATTTTTGTACGTAATTTTCATCTTTGTATCAACTTAATGTATACAAATTATTGATTTGAACTTAAAATATGCCCTTTTATCCCCATGTCCATGTACAGAGTGTTTTGAAAAATTATTATCCACATATTTTGGACTAAAATGTTAATTTAACAAAAATTGATTTTTTCCGTAAATATTTAAACGCCTGTAACTCGTTAACGTTTCAATAAAAAAAGCTCTACGGCGTCTCATTTTAAAGATAATTGAAATATCTTCAAGAAAAATACATAACATTAATGCCTTCAACCAATCAGAAAAAGTTGTTTTCCAAAATGCACTCAAAAATGACGACCCATTCTTTCAGAGTTTATACTGATTTTTACATGCAAAAAATCCACTATCAACAACAAAAAATTTGTCTTTTAATTAATAACTCGGCGAATCTGGGACGTACAGAAATGAATAAAAAACAAAATTGTTCATAATTAGATTCTCTAATACATTTATTTAAAACATTTTTCGATTTGAGAGCCCATTTTTGAGATATTGGTGGAAAATGCGCGACACGCGTACGCGTTTTCGTTGCGTCGCAAAACTACCGATGTTTAAAAAAATTATACCTCTGCTCCATTTGGTCGTACAAACTTGAATAAAAAACAAGATTTTGCGGAATTTTGTAAGCTACAATTTACATATTAAGATAAATTTCCGCAAAGTTGATATTTTCCGAGTTATTTGCGAAAAACTGAGTTTTGGGACATTTTGGACCCTTTGCTGCCCGCAACGTAGCGTCTAAACATGGGGACTTTTAATATGTTAAATAGTACCTTAAAACAAGCTTGTTTACAAAGCTTCAGCCTAGTCAGTATTATTTCCTCCAAATTTTGTCATTTTACTGGGCTATATTAAATTCAGTTTAAACAATGAATCGTTGTTAGGAATCTAAACTCAAATTTATTCGTTCCATCGAACTCTGTAATAAAAGTACGAGGTGTAGTAATTAATTATCGAGACCTGCATGAGATGTGTTTTATTTCAAATAAAATTCTATTTAACTTTTATTCCCTTCAAAATATTTTTCTCCCCTATCTGTACACCATTGGGCACATGCCCTCCATTGCTCAGAACAATGCTGTAATTCATCAATGGTCAGCCTCTTCAAAAACTCTGCCTTTTTGCTTTTACATGTTGAACACATTCAAAATGTGTTTTCTTCAATGCATTTTTCACTTTTGGGAACAGATGAAAGTCACACTGTGCGCGATCTGACAAATATGGTTAATGAGTAAGCACAGGAATACGTTTATTCGCTTCAAATCGTTCCACAGATACGGCATTGTGAGGTGGAGTGGCATTCTAGTGCAGAATCAATGAGTCGTTCTTCCATAAATTCGGCTGTAATCCCTTACTCTCTCATTTTGCTTAATTAGAACATTTAGAATTAACGGTTTGATCTTCGGGCACCCAGTCAGTCATGAAAACACTATTGACACCAAAGAGAACGAATCAGCATGTCTTCAATTTCGACTTCTTCATTCGAGCTTTCTTTATTTTTGGCGAGTCGCGGTTTTTCTTTAATATTTGTAAACATACGTTGACAGTCTTTTTTAATTTTGCAAGGAGTTTTAAGATAATTCGCTGCCTAATTTTTATGTTGAACATGTTCACAGCACTACTGCGCTACAGTGCCCGCTAAAAGTAAAACTCCGAAGCAAACTAAAGTAGACAAAGATGTGGAAAATATGGATTACTGCTGATAGTATCAAGACCAGCTACATTATAATTACAACCACGTTCGTGTGGCTGCTCGGTGGAAGGTGCGAGTCTCGTTATTTAATTACCATTCCTCGTATGCCATCAACACTGCATTTGAACGATTTGTTTATTGCTAATTTTTACTCTAAAGCAACACCGCTACAATATTATGTGGGACATTGAGAAATTAGTGTATCAAACTTATGTTTATTAGTTGTTTAGGAAAATCTCCTCAACGGCGATTTTATATTTAACTCTACCTTGAAGTCATTTCCTAAAACAACACTTTAAAATAGCACCTAATCTTTTTTCAGAAGAATATGTTTTAAGACAACTATATAGTCAATGCTACAGACATTTTAAGAAGCAGATAACGATATTTAAAAAGAAATTACCGTCGATATACTATAATCCTCGTCAAAAGTTTCCTGAGGAAACCATACTTTTCAGTTACTAAGGACATGGCGAAAAGGATCAAATGGTTCAGGAAAGTGTTAACAAAATACGCGATTGACCTTCACATTTCTAAGTTTATGGAATAATTATTTAAATTGGCCAGAAATCCAAACTTAAAGCAAACCTGATAAACTAGAAGGGTATCAAAAAAATAAAAGCATGCGATTTAAATGTTTTACAAAAGTGTGAAAAATAAACTTTTGTTAATATTACATTGAATTATAAAAATGGATTTTAGCAAAACAAATTTGATAATAGGAAAGCAAGCCTACAAAAAGGACTGCCGAACTGGTATTTCAAAATTTCGATTTTTGGAAGAAAAATTAATATCTAGACAATTTTTATGATTTAGATATATATTTATCATCATTGGGTCTTCAGACCTGGAACTGGTTAGACGCGTACTTTCATTGTTTCCAATTCTGCGCTAACCTCCACATTTCCTGGAAATTCTCTAGCCTACATCTTTCACTATCGGCGTACAACAGTTTAATCTAGGTTTACCTTTCCTCTGTTTTTCTTATCTCTGTCTGTAATATATCTTGCACTATTCTCCAAATGCTTTAGAACGAGTTCTGGTCTTCAATCTCTACAATCTTCTTTAGCTTTTCATAGATATCTTTTTTCCCCTACCATTTCTAGGCCTCTTTGTTATTAACTTGGTCTATACATGCTATCATCATCCTACATCTAAAAGACCACATTCCAAAATTATTCTAATTTTTTTCTGTCTGCTTTTCCTACTGTCTCTACTTCATAGTACAGGTCTGTACTCCTCACATATTTTTTCAACTATTTTTCCTTGTTTCTATATTTGTTGTCTTCGAACATAGCAATTGCTCTTTCTTGTTAGATACCGCTCGGTTTCCCTTTTATTGTTCTATTGTCCGTTCACACAATCAACATTAGCTGAAAATATTGCAAAACCAATACCTGTAATTATTTATAATAATTATCTGGTTTAAAGACTTATTTTTTCGTCATTAGGTTTTCCGTTTTGGAACTGCTTGGACGCGTACTTACGTTGATTTCTATTCTAAACTAGCCCACACGTTTCCCTGAAATTCCCACAGTATACATCTTTGACTATCTGTGTGCAACAATCTAGTCTAGGTCTACCTCTACCTTCTGTTTTTCTATCTCTGCTTCTAGTATGCTTCGCTCTATTCCCTCACGCCTTAGTATGCGACCTATCCTTCTATCTCTCCTATTTTTTACTGTTTTCCACATATTTCATTCCTCCCCTATCATTTTTTTGTTCTTAACTTTGTCTGTCCGTTTTATGTTCATCATACGTCTGTTGCACTACATTTCAAAGGCTTCTATCTTTCTCCTGTCTGCTTGTCCTACTGTCTAAGTTTTACAGCTGTACAATACTGTGCTCCACACATACGCTATCAGTAATCTTTTCCTTGTTCCTATATTTGTTTTCTTTGAACACAGCAAATGCTCTTTCTTGTTCGATACCACCTGGTTTCCCTTCTATTGTTTTCTAAATTTCACCGATTTTCAGTGGCATGTGAAAATGGTTAAGGAACCTGCCGCCACAAAGATCGCCCAACACCTAAACATTTGCCGAATTAATAGTTTTCCAATAAATCCTTTCTCACAATCAACACTAGATGACAATATTGCAAAATCAACATCTGTAGTTGCTTATAATAATCAACTGTTTTAAGTACAATATTTTTTTCGTCATTAGGTTTTCCGTCTTAGAATTTGTTGGACGCTTATCTCCATTGATTTCTATTCTGAGCTAGCCTACACATTTGCCTGACACTCCCACGGCCTAGATACAGCTCGATTCCTCTTCTAATGTTTTCTTAATCTGTACACTATTACAACGATATTCAGTAGTATGTGAAGGGGGTTAAACAACTTGCGGCTACCAAGATCCCCCAATACATATTATTAACATTTGTTTCTATTAACTTTACTAATATTTTCAAAGATTTTTACTGTTTTTATTTTCTTAATTTTTAATTTATCTTACACGTGTAAATTCTATAATTTAATTTTTACTTTATAATATAACCTGAAAATTTTAGAAACCCTGTGATAAAGAATTTAAATAAACTCTAAAATTTATGCATTAAGAAAGAGCTTTACTTGAAGCCAGAGACCTCAAGCTCACATGTTTATGAGAAAAAATAAATACTAAGGTCGTGACTTTATTAAAGAATGTTTTCTAAAATAAATTCCTTGTAACATCAAATAATAATTAGAACATAAATTTGCATAATCAAATTCCTTGGAAATGTTTTTCAAAAATACCTGTAGCAAAACTGTCTACATTCTGTACCAGCTGTACCCGTTATGCTCCTCTATTTCCCATTGGAAAATACTTCATTCATATTTAACTACAGAGAAGAAAAGCTCGCGATCTCAAAAATTCCATGTGTTGACATATTTAACCAAATTTGTTTACAAAAATGAAAGTTGTCTATCATTCAAAAGACTTAAATACGTTTCAAAGAATACCCAAAACACCCAATAAGACATACATTAGTGTCTGGAAATTCAACAAATTTAGACAATTCGGAAGTTATTCTGCTATCGCACTAAGCACGTGCGTTGTATACATGAAAACCAATTAAACTTATATTTCTGTAAATTCTCATCTCGATTTATGTATCTAGGTATTTGAGAAACATGAATTCTGCACATTATATATTTCAAATAAAACTTTAAGCATTTAATATTATAAAAAAAATATATATATATATATATATATATATATATATATATATTATCGAGAGGTCAAATAGCACCATTTCGTGGATATATAACACTTCAAACCCAAGCAAAATAAAAAAGTTTAAGGAAAGCTCAAATTTTGTTAATATTCATTTTCAAAGTAACGTATTGAAGCGCTAAGTATATTTTATTATAAAGGCATAAACCTGCGCTTCTTTAAAGAATTTTTATTCTTTATCGCTAAGGAATCGTGTTCTTAGATAAAAACACAAAACTCCCGTGAGTAAAAATACATTTTTGAAAAAGTTTGTCATTCATAAATTTGTTACCAAGGTACTCAACGAATAAATGCGATTGATACAGAAGATTATGGAACTCCGTAAACAAACGTGTTTTAAAACATTCCATTTAAGCGTTTTAAAAGGAAAACATACGGTTTCAAAAAACTATAGAACGAGTGTATGATATTCAAGTACGTGTTCCTCTAAACATAAAACATATGGTCGTATCTTTGACATAAAGAGCATATGTAATATTTAATTGCATTTGCCAATTAATTACAAACATCCATGTATTTGAAGTTAAAACGTGAATTTTTAAACCTCGAGAAAATTCCATTGATAATAAAGATTAATGGACATTGAAATTATCAACGATAATATAAAATCAAAGAAGTAACGAATCTCTAAACTTCAACGAATTATGAGAGAAAAACGACGACAAGAGGCCACTGGATTGTTCTAGACGTATAACGTAGCAGGGTTAGATGCTACATAGCCAATTCAAAGATGCAGTTAACGGTCAGTTTTTGAATACTTATTTCAAACAATACTAGCAATTGTCTAGTAGTGAAGTATTTATAGTAAATAGACGTCTTTAATCGACAACTGGAATGTTATTTAATGAAAAATTAATTTTAAGCGATTTGGACAATATTGGTATATGAATTTGAAATGCAATTCTAATCGCATTTATACAACAATTTTAAACACGGTTATAAGCTTACGATATGGAAAGGACTACCAGCCTAATTTGTTCGGTAAAAATAAAAATCCCATTTTTTTAATTTTAAAAGGACACTTTTAGTAGTTACTTAACTTAAGAGATTTATTATTTTGAATGCAAGCCTGTGTGAGTTGAAAAAGTGGATAATTGGATTTGAGAGTGGCTGACCTGTGGTCGGTTTTTGATAGTTGTATAATGAAAAGTACTAAACATAACTGATGAGATAAGATTATTTTCAAGTATAAAAAAAAGTGATTAAAATTATTCGACATATTTCTAGAATTTTGTATATAAGTTTTAAATAAGGAATGTTTTGGGAATGAAAATCCTAATTAGAAAGAAAGAATTATAAATCTTATTTTAGCGTGAGCAAGTGATTATCTAGTATTTACAATTTTTTTATCTTAGACTTAAGAAATAGTTTGAAAGAAAACAAACCATTATGGCAATATTGGACTCCAGATTTGAATGTTTGTATAAAAGCATTTTTTAGGATTAGGTATAAGATATTGTTTGCTAAAGAAGAGCAGTATGTGGATGTAGCAATTATTATTTGAAAAATTGATTGTTAAAAAATATTCCATGGCACTATAAGTTTGATGTCTGATTCTAGTGGTTTCACTTAAACTGAGCCAGAAAAATAATAATAGGCAACACTTTTACTAGAATCATCTTTACGGTCCACGCAATGTCTAGTGACGCCCGACGTCGGGCATCATCGGCTACAGAACACTGTACTTTTATTGGTGCTCAACGTCGAGCAATCGGTTACAGTTGACAGCAATATATAGGGATTGGAAACTAATTCGCTCTGAAGATGCTTAAGGAAGCTGAAACCGGACGGTTAGTGGATGTTTCCTCCCCTGTGAAGTAATAAAGCTATTGTTTTGTTAATGGCTATACAACTATTAACCCGATTTGTATTTGTCAATAAGCTCTTATTATTTTCATAAGAGTTTGTTGACAGATACATCTTATTTCATATATCGTTTTACACAATTTCTTATTGCGGTTTGCAAATAGCTTGTCTTTTATAAATATATATATTATGCTGTGATAAGGGGTTGTTTAAGGGTGTACTTTATAGTAAAGGTCGTTTAGAAATGAGAAATTACCATAGGCAGCAGAAAACTGCATTTATTTAGTAAAGAATTGAGAAATGGAGATAGTTTGTAAATAGTAAGCAGTCAAAACCCTGTATATAAAATATAAGTAGTTTTAAGCGACGCAAATACACATAGGAAGACGCATAGTTAGCGTAGAAACCAGGAACACATGCATTAGGTAAATAGTAAATATTTAATACCCTGTAGATAAAGTTTTAGTTAATTTAGGTAAGGCAGATAATAATATTTTTCAGTGGAAGCACGCGTAAACATAATAAAGTGTAATTAGACACGCATTCAAAAGAGTTCCAAACAATTAGGTGAATACGGAGATAAGAAATAGAGCTTCAGGAAGCATATAAATGCGTACAAATATTAACCATTTTTGATAAGAAAGCAGATTAAAAATTGCGTGAATAACAGGCAGATATGAAAATTAAAAGTCGAATTGCATCGGTTGTTTATGGAAAAGCAATTAGATTCATCAAAACACCGCATGTTGGATAACGAAGACAGCTGCGACCAGCTTACAATTATTGGAAAGCATAGAAAATTACATCAGAAACTACTTTAAATGTAATTATTTGATTGGTTAAAATAAGCGACGAGTTTGTAGACCATACCCACTGACGGAGTAGGGGAGAAAAGATATATTAACAGGTACAGTGATAACGAAGTCAGTTTTCAACTCAACAAAGGCCGAAGTGCGCCGCTATGAAATAAAGTGATACGTAATAATTTTAAAGTGAAAGATAGTATAAGTGCTAAAATGAAAATTACGATTGCCGATTAAACGTAAGTAGATTTTGGTGAATTTATTTTAAACTAAAACATAATAATAATAGGGCTCCTAAAGCCGGGGAGAAAAATCCAAGTTCTAAAGCCGGGGAGAAAAATACAATTTGTGAGTCAGTGGAGAATAAATGTAATTTCGAGTCAAAGGAAAATAAATGATGATAATCCAATTCTAAGTTTGGGGAAATTGATAAGAAGTAATTCTAAGTCTAAGTATAAGTTAATGGTAGTCCAGATGGTGATGGCAATAATTTAAATAAAATGGTTCAAGTGTGTGGATAAACAATATTTCAAATGGGCATGCAACAATCCTGAATTGGCGGAAAATAATTTTTATTCGAATGGATGCGTCAATGCGAAGAAAATAGACCAGGTCAGATTTTATTTTTCTATATTTTTTATTTTGAATATTGAATTTGCTTAATATTAAATGAATGTAAAAAGTCAACAAAAGAAGGACTTGAAAACGTATAAAGTGCGTGATATGATAAGAAGTTTAGAACGTTCCACACTTCTTTTATAAAGATAATAGGTTTTTTTGGTGACTGGGTTTTGAATAAAAAGCATATGATTTCTGATAAATGAGATTTACAACACTAATTAATTGAAAAGTGTATTTTAAACAATTTACAAAAACTGTACATAATATTTGTTTCATTACGTAGAATCGAATTAACTGAATTTTATAATTCCAAATAAATGCTAGCCGAGGTCATAAGATAAAGTTAATGGGAGTGATTTGATAAACAGTTCAAGGAGGAGCTATAAGTTGAATACAAAATTGATAACGAGTAAAGCGGTAATGTATCAAATTTTGTTATTGGTAGACAAGGTTGGTTCAAGATAAAATCCAGTTAAGTTTCTGGAGGGAATTTATAGCAACATTAATAAGACAGCCCAACGTCGGAGGAGATAATTACAATTTTTGTTTATTCATAGCAAAATTAATATGGTCGCCCAAACGATGAGGCGCGAATAATTTAGAGTTCATAGCAATATATATATATATATATATATATATATATATATATATATTATCGTAGAAATTATAGGTTAAGAGGCATAAACAGGTTCAAGGAACTGAAATGAGCGTTGAAATATAATTCTGTAGAAATTTAATTAACGGTCGATGCGAAAACAACAGATGTCTTGAAAGCAAATTGAAATAGAATATCCGTAGCGTAAAGCAGACAGAGAACGCATATAATACACGTTGGGTAAAACACTCGTTTAAAGTACGCGACAAGTTTGGAGGTCAACCACAATATCGATTTTAAGTTGCTTGAGTGGGATTATAACAGAGACAACGAATATGTGTTAAACAAGGGAAGATAGGGGAAGGTTGAGCATAAAGTAGGGTGGAAAGGTGTGTGACTGGTTGAATGCTAGAAATTTTCAAGAAGATTGCGACGGTTGTATTTTGTTGACCAGTTTTCGGATTAATGCGACGATGGAATGAGAATTCTCGGTTTTACAAGTCCGTTACGTGCAAAATCTTTAGAATCGGTGATGATAGGGGCGCTTTTCATCTGAAATAGGTTACAGGAGGTGTGGATTGACGATTATAAGTACACTAGGAGATAAGGTAAACCTCTCTTACTTCGCTTATCCGTTTAACGACGCTTAGCTTTTAATGTAACATCCTAGTTTAAAATTGTATAAAACGGTGTTAGTACAGTTTGTCGAAAAAGGAATAAAAGTGTAAATTGCACAAGTGGGTGCTATTTAGTAGACGAGGCTGTAACTACATTTAACGAACTAACGAGAAAAGTTGCTAAGGTAAGCGTGCTGAGAATTGTTTGGAACGAGGATGCTTAGTCTTTGGTAATTAAGGAAGGTGATTTGCTTGCTCTAGACAATTATCTGGTAGAAACTTTGAAGGCGTATGCAGAGATTTAGATACGATTGGGAAATGGTTTGATCTACACATAGCAGCGAGGCGTACAGAAGCAACGACGCGGTTTTATGGACGACATCTTCGGAGGTGACGATGGAAAAAGCTTACTCCAGGTAACGAAATTAATTTCTATTGCTGTTGCTTGAACATTTTGTGCTGTTATTTTGTGCTTGAGTGATTTGACACATTGGGGGTGTAGTTAATGAACATAAAAGCTCATTTGAAGGGCATATGTAAAAGAAAATTTGTATTTATTATTTAAAGGTGTAATTAAATGACATAAATTTTTTTTGTAAGGAGTAAACGGGTCTTTAAGATTGTTTTAACAAAGATGCGATGTAATCAGGCATTTAAAATAACTGGGTTTATACTGAGCTCACCATAGACCAGAGTAAAAGTCAATTTAGGGTTTCAAGACGGGCCCATCTACTCGTATAAAACAAAACTGTTGAAATAAAGTAAAGTCACGAAATTTTAAAAGGATTAATCATTGAGATTGTAATATTTTATGAAGCTGTATATTCGAATGTGTAAATATTTACTTGATAATGGAAAATTTTAATTTGTATGAATAAATGGCTGTATCTTTTGTTGCATTATTTGAGTGGTAATTTTATTGAGCAGTACATGTGAGAAAGAGCAAACTTAAGATAGGTAAGTATCTATGAAGAAGCAGATTTTAGAGCTAACCATGGTATGCAGAAATAACGAGATTTAGGAAGATTTTTTTTTATTTTTCAGAGGAAATATACAGGTAACTTTTAAAGGGGTATAATCCAGAGAAGACTTCCACGGCAATTTTATGGTACCCAATTCGTGGGCGAGAAGAAAAAGATTTTTTTTCTACAAAAAGAAACCATAGCAATTTTATGTCGGCTCAACGCTGGGGCTCGAGTCTACGGTAAGTCACAGCAATATATATATATATATATATATATATATATATAGTAGTGGTTTTAAAGGGCTAAATCTACGTATAAACAAAGTAATTTCAAAACACCCTGTATAAAGGAAACAACCAGAGTTTACGTGCAAAATTTATTTTAGTTACTTCATTTTTAAGTAACAAGTAATAACAAAATTTTACAAATAATAATTAAAATTTAGTTAGGTTCGTAAAAAATGTTAGAAGCTAATGCAATTAATTTATTAATTTAATTCAGTTTAATTGAACAGTTATTTACGTATAATATGCATAAAAGCGTGTAAAAATCCATTAAACCAAGGTGAAATGCGTTGCTAGCAAACAAATATATCGGTGGGGTTGAAATACGCTGAAAATCCAACTCGTAAAAATGTTGTGTTAAAAGTTCGTTAAAATTAAACACCTGCAGGTTTCTAAATGTCAAGTTTCATTTATTCGTATAGATAACAATCAAGTTTTAAAGAATATCGGGTAAACGGTCGGATGTTTTCCCATTAAACGCTAATGAGGGGTTATTTAATTTTACGTATTTTGGGGTCCACATGGAGTTGTAGAACGCGGTCAGAACTATCGATTTCTACCACTCAAACAAGGTGAGAAAAAGACGTAAAATATGCATAAGCAAGGGACAGCGTTAGTATAGGCGGGATTTGTGAAACGTCAATGCAGAGACTATTGGTCGATATCGTTAGTCGCACATCAGACAAGACACGGGAATATTGCAGAAAAGATCGTAACGACGCGCTGAATTCGAGGATTTACAAATCGGTTAAACCAAAATTTTAAAAACGTGTTGTTGTAAATGAAGAACTTCGTGTGATATGCGGCCAGATGTGGCATCGGAATGTGTATAAATACCTTTTCAAAAGGTAATAAAAGCCCTTAGTATTTTGAACGCTTCAGACTACGTATGAAAGCTACCACGAGCTTGTAAGTATAGAAATTACTTTAAATTATATAGCATGGTGTTAGCCTCATAATTTGTACGCCACTTGTGCCGAGTTAAAAATTTATTGAGGTATCACATATACTTTTTTTTAACAAGCTCGTGTTAGTGACGTTATGAAACGTGGATCAAATTAAATAATTATGAAAGGGTATAATTAATTTGAATTTGGAAATTGGATACACCGTGAAGGCAGCGCTAGCAGCTCTACTTGGATGGGGTTCTTCTACTAATGGCTGGAGGCAGCTTGCAGAGCAGAAAGAAGCAAATATACGGCATAGTCAACGGAGCAGAGACCTTCTAGAAATTCCAGGTAACGCTTTGAAATTGTGTTATTATAAACTATGAAACTATGAATATTGGGTGACGTATGAGAGTGAATTTTAAAGGTATTGTGCATTATTTTGCGTATTGAATATAATACGTATAACTAACTTTATTATGGTATTGAAATAGAAATCTGAAGGTGTATATAAAGCTTATTAACGTTCCATCAGGAAGTTAAATTTTGTAAAGACTACATGGGTTTGTTTTTTTTGTTTATTGTAAGAGTATGCGAAGTATAAGGGCATACATTATTTATAATTAACTGGGTTATTATAAGCTCACCATACTCCAGAGTTTACGTAGATTTAAAATAAATTGAAAAAAAGAATGAGAAATAAGATATTATTCAGGGCCCATTTACTCCGGGTATATTCTATGTGTTTCATAATTTAAATTAAAATACAGGACATTACAAAATAGAATTTATGGAGGTGTAACTTGATCACTGAAATGTGGATAATATTGAATTTTATTTGTAAATAGTGATAAATAAAAGATTGTATGATTGTTGTATTTTGTGGTTTTATTGTGAGTGTGTGTGAACGATGCAAAGCATAATAGTGAATCTAGGTACCCAAGAGGAGGTCCAAATGAGCTAGGCGGAAGCAGTTGAAGAAAGCAATTCAACCGAGGAAGAGAGGAATCTGGGTAAGAAATTAATTTTTGAAAATATTTCTATTATGTGCAAATTTCGAGTTTTGAAAATTTAATAAAATTTTCGAATATATTTTTGTTGGTGAGGCTTTTACCCGAGAACCACGGTAATATATATATATATATATATATATATATATATTAAATGCTTTAATGGGTTTGAGGTCAGCTGGTAAAAAGAAAACTCTTTTATAATGCCTAAATTTTCGGATATATTTAATCTTTGATCACAGGCTTCTAAAAATGTTACAAACAACTAGGCTAAATTATATAAATATTAATTGAACTTACAAGATGAGTTGTTTTAAAAAATTAACATCGAAGTATTAAACATAACTTTTTAGTTTTTTACTTTTAAATGTAAGAAGGATATATAATTTGTATAAAAAAAAAAGGTAAAAATAAAAATTAAAAATTATGTCAGATTTTGAAATATTTCAAATTTTCTGTTTTAATAGGATACCTGATACCTTTGTTTAATGTATATGTTATGTTGTATGTGATAGTTGTTGTTTGTATGCGTGTGCGTTTGTGTGTGTGTGTGTGTGTGTTTGTTTGTGTGTGTGTGTATGTGTATGCGTTAGGTTGTATGGTGTGTATGTGTCTATGTATTTATAACGTTAAACATATTAACAAATATTACATTAGGTACGTAGTTATGTTTTAAAATTAAGTAAATATGTGTAAATCGAGCTCAAACCACTAATATCAGTTTTTTTATTTATACTATCTTTTGCACTAAAAATGTGATACATTTCAAGAAATAGTCTTTTTTGTTTATCTTTCTCTAATTCTAAAATTTTTGGATTTTTGAAATCTATTCTGTGATCTAAATTAGCTGAATGACTCGCTAAAGCACAGGAATTTGGTTTAACTTTTATGTCACTTCTGTGTTGTGTTATACGTTGATTTAATGATTGACATGTTTGTCCAATATACAAGCCATTACAATTTAAACAATTAATTTGGTACACAATATTTTTTTGAAATAGTTTGGGTGTTTTATCTTTTAATTTTGAAAAGAGATTGTTGACTGTTAAAATATTTTTCTTTGCATACTTAAAATTATAATTTTTAAATACTTTAATTAGCTTATGAGTTAATTCATTGTCTATATTTGGTATTGTTTTATATATTTCTAAATTTTTGTTGTCGTTGCTACTTGTGTTATTTTTGTTTATATTACTATTACTGTTGTTTGTGTTTTTATATTTTTCAGAGGTATATAGTAATTTTGTTATTAAAGGAGTAGAATAGTTGTTGTTTTTTAAAATGTTTGAAAGTTTTTTTATATTTTTATTGTAGAATGTTGGATGACATATTCTTTTAATTCGGTTTTTTAATCCTAAAATGAAATTTATTTTTGTTTTGAAAGGGTGATAGGAATGGTAATTTAAATACCTGTTGGAATGGCTTTGTTTTTGATACCAATTTAAAATTATTTTATTTTCATACTAGAAGGTCATTATCTTTAAAATATATTATATATATATATATATATATATATATTTATGAATAATGGACTGGTCAGCATAAATATTTTAATGATAAGGTGGTAGTATTTTGGGTATGAAGTCCAAGGAATAAAGTTGGTTTGAAATTCAAAAGTTTATTTTTATTTTCTTTACGTTTCGGCGATCCTTTTCGCCTTTATCAAAAGAATCTACAAATGGAAGCGTTGTAAATTAAAGCTAACATTGAATATGAATAAATCACTCACCGAATAGAATTCATGATTGTCAAATAATTTTTTTGAAAATGACAGATGATTATGTTGACTAACGTAAAGAAAATAAAAATAAACTTTTGAATTTCAAACCAACTTTTATTCCTTGGACTTCATACCCAAAATACTACCACCTTATCATTAAAATATTTATGCTGACCAGTCCATTATTCATAAATATATAAAGAAAAAGAGTTTATTCTGTTACAGAAATGGGTTTTTATAACTACATGAAATTATATTATGGAGAAGACGTTGTATTTTATCTAAAAATTTGGGCCAATAACACCATCCAACAAGCGAGCCTACTAAACCGCATTCACTTTCTAGAACGATGTAGAAGAAACAAAATCACCCCCAACCATATTAGAAATATATTAGTCAACACAAGCAACCTGCTAAACAATACAAACCAAAGGAATAGACAGAAGATCAACAACCATTTAAAAAAGTCAGCCTCATTTTTTATTAACTTGGAAATCCAAAATAGCCACAGCATGTTAACACGTTGCTACAAAAACATGCACAATGCTATAAACTTTGTTATAAGAACTTTACCCCAACATATTGTACGTTCATATGATTATAGACAATCTATACGTTATGGTCGTCATTTTGAAAAAGTCAAGTCTATCAATATCAGTAAATTCTTAAGATTAGTTAATGAACAGAAAAACTATTCCCGTGCCTTTATAGACAATTCCAAATGGATAGTGAATATTAGTGATGTTCCACTACCTGACGAAATAAAAAAACTTTCTATCACTGGGACCAAAATTCAACATAACGCCGTTAACCAAAGATATTCACATTGGCAAGTTATTAGGACGAATAGAATCCATTCTTGACTCTACTAAGTTATCACAAAGAGAAAAGGACGTCAAAAGAGGCAAAATAAACAACATAATCTTAAACTTTGCCAACAAACCTATAAACAACCAACAAAAGACGAATTCAGATCACATTTCTACAAAACAAAGAGATTCTTATCAGATAATACTAATTTAATTGTAACTAGAGCTGATAAAGGTGCTGTCACTGTCATCATGGACAAACAACAATATATCGATACATCCTTAGAATTGTTATCTGATACTACAACTTACAAACTCTTACGTCGAGATCCAACCTTCACAACGCAAAAACGTGTCAACGATCATATAAAGTTGCTCCACAATAAAGGCATGTTGAACGATATTGAAAAGAAACAACTGTACATCTGTAATGCAATCCCAGGCAAATACTACGGGCTACCAAAAATCCACAAACCTATACTTACAATCAGACCTATAATTTCGTCTATAAATACGCCCACGTATTTAGTAGCCACCTTCGTTTCAAAAATACTTCAAGCCGCTTTTCCGCCTGAAGGCTACAACATCAAAGATAGTTTCACCTTCGTAGATAAATTCAAAAACTTTAAACTTACAGAAAATCACGTTCTTGTCTCTCTAGACGTAACATCGTTATTTACGAACATTCCACTAACCTTAATCCTCAATATCATCAAAGAAAAATGGTCAACCATTGAACCTCACTGCAAGATTTCAATGGATTATTTCCTAAGCACTATTAACTTGATCTTTAACAACACCTATTTCGCTTTTCAAAATTGCTATTATCTCCAGTTGTTCGGCACACCTATGGGCTCCCCTATATCACCTGTCATTGCCCAGATTGTTATGGACTCTCTACTTGACTCTGTACTTCCACGACTACCTTATAAAATGACATTTCTCGTCAAGTACGTCGATGACATCATATGTTCAGCCCCGCCCCAGCATATCGAAGAAACCATAGCCATGTTCAACAGCTTTAATGAACATCTACAATTCACACATGATACAGAAATAAATAAAAGGTTACCTTTCCTCGATACCCTAGTCATCAGAGGACATAACAACTATTTAATCTTTGACTGGTATACCAAACCGACCAATTCTGGTAGATATCTGAATTTTTATCTAACCATTCATTCAAACATAAAGTCGGCACAGTCAATGCCATGAAACATCGCATACAGAAAATTTCTGACCCACAATTTTAAACAAAAACAAGAGAATTCTCTTTGATACTTTATTAAATAATGGCTACCCGAAACAACTCTTACGTAAACTCATTTACACCAATACTCTGACGATCAACAACAATCCTAACAACTTATCAACAGAACACAACAACGACAATAACCTAAATACCATTATATATAAAAAATTGCCATTCATACAAAGACTAGCTCCACTTTTGATTAAAGTACTCAAACAACCAGACATTACCATTGCCTTCGAATATAATAATACTATTCAGAATCTTTTCACCAAAGTAAAGAATCCTACACCTAAATTAATCGATAGCAACCTAATCTACAAGATCGTCTGCAGTTGCCAGACCTGTTACATTGGCCAAACTTCCCAGTGGTTAAGAAGTCGTCTAACCCAACATAGAAGCGGCTGTAAACACAATTCCAACAAATGTGCACTTTCTACACATGTATATGCAACTAAACATACTCCTGCATACGAAGAAGCCGAAATATTAGACAAGGAGCCCGATAATAAAACAAGAATCTTTTTAGAATCTTACCACATCAACAAAGAACAAAAATGTTTAAACAACAAACAAGATGTAGAAGACTCACACAGATTATATTCCACCCTATACAACTCAAATCACTTCAAATCCAATACACGACATTAACTCCATCTAAAGATTATACCAATATTGTTTTCATATTCATGAAACACTCCTACGTCATTATCTTCAACCATACCGGCCTCTCATCGTCTCGACTTTTAACATACAATATTTTAAGAGATTTCCTTTCAAATTTTTATTTGAATTTATTTTAATTATCATGTTAGTCAACATAATCATCTGTCATTTTCAAAAAATTATTTGACAATCATGAATTCTATTCGGTGAGTGATTTATTCATATTCAATGTTAGCTTTAATTTACAACGCTTCCATTTGTAGATTCTTTTGATAAAGGCGAAAAGGATCGCCGAAACGTAAAGAAAATAAAAATAAACTTTTGAATTTCAAACCAACTTTTATTCCTTGGACTTCATACCCAAAATACTACCACCTTATCATTAAAATATATATATATATATATATATATATATATATATATATATATATATATATATATATACGATAGCCACTTTAGGTTGTTTAAGCAATCTCGCCAACAATGGAATTACGTTTGTACTTAAGGAAGTTTTTATATGCCACGTCTGTTTTATTAGTATTTGAACTTAAAAAATTTAAGAAATCAGGTTTTATTCAAAGTTGGCTTTTATCGAACCAATTATGGAAAGTCTCACTCATCGTTTTGTATATTTTGCTATTTTACATTCAAACGATACCGATATTTTTAATTTCAGCTTCAATAAGTTTAAGATATTGCTAAGGAAAAACTTATTTTAACTAGAGAGTAATACTTAAGACATGAGAATTACTCGAGGAATACTATTTGAAGTATAATATTTACTAATTTTCTGGAAGATACAAGATAAGGATCATTTTCAATTTGTTGTTTCTAATTCTTTTCAATTTTTTTTTTGATATAAGGACTTATTGTTAAAAAGTTTGTCCAACCGTAAAAAAAGAAATAAATAAAATCTATATAGTGTGTATTTACATATATACGTTTTTATATAAAGACATTATTCTATTCTATTGTATTATTTTGATAACACACTGAGATTATCTGCTTTGGAGTTTCTTACTACGGTACCAAACCTTTGTCACAAATATTTTTCTCTTATTTTATTTTAAGTGTGGGGTACTATTATCCTAAGGTAAAAAGAAGTATATATTTGTTATCCTAAATCAATATTTCCTTTTTAGTTCGTATAATAGAAAATCGGATTTCAGTAATCTTTTCAATATACCCCAAAATCCTAGTACAATTGTAAACATATCTGTTCAGTAGACGATTCACAGAAACCTTTGGGCGTAATGCTAAAGCCGTCAGTACATGTAAAATTATGCTTTACTTCTCCAACTCATTCTCAGATTTGTTTATTTGAAACCGCGCAGGTAATATAGTTAATGAAGTTCTCAGCACCGGTGTTGAAAGTTTCCACAGAAACTTCGGAATGCTGGTCACCGAGCTGTGATATGAAAAAGCTCGAGAGCTTTAATTATGTAAACGTGGTATCCGTGCATATAACCTGCTTAATATTTCATTTCATTGTAGCTTTAACCATTGCGTGAAGATCAGTTTGATTAGGATAATTCCCTTTGTTGAAAGCATCGAGAATAAATTAGTCTGTAGTAAAGTGTCATTAACTAGTGCATTTATTACTTTGCTATTCATACTGCGAACGTCAAGTTGATAAGTGTGTAACAATTTTATTTTCTGACAATATTTTCACAGATATCTAACTTATTTAATTCATTAATAACCAACTTAAGTATAATAATGCTACACAATCTACGAAATAAATATTGAATATTGTTGAAAACAATATAAGTTTTCAATTTGAAAGTATTAAATTACGCGGTGACAAAAGATGCCCTTTGTTAGTGTCATCATAAGAGTTCCCTCTGTTAGATGACTGTAATATTAAGCTTGTTGTCAGGCGGCAACACAGGTCATCTTATCACTTCCAACTGAACTGTCGTTAGAGGAGGTCAATTGTTCCTTGAAATCAAGAAACATGACGTTGTTGCAGTCCAGGTGTTGGAAGCACAGAAAGATTAAAATTGTTTTCTTTAAATGATATCGTCTCGGCGACGCGCTTTTTTATGTCCACACTTGGTTGGAATTAGCTCGCATTTGACGAGACGTTAAATTGTTTGAATGGCCTTTGGTTAACAGTAAGTATTACTGAGTTTATAGCCTTACTAAATTGATATTTTTAGTGCAATCTAGGATAATTTGTACATCTTAGCTTTTGAAATTTAAGAAATATGTATAATTTATTTGGGCAAGAAATGAAAATTTACTAGTAACGATGTGAAATTTAACCTTGTACGAAAGTCAACTTGGCGTGCTTCAATTATTTAATGTGGACGCCGTGATGTTGTGTTTGGATTTTCAGTATGCAGCTGATTGGGTTGTTGAAATTGGAGATTCCTATATTCTTAGTTGCTGAAACAAGAGGATTATAAATTATCAATTATAATTCCGGGTATTGTCCTTATACCTAGCAAGTATTTTTTCGTTGGATTAACATCTGGTATGTAATTTGCTTTCTTATACGTCAGCTGTAGCATTGGGTATAGCAGACAAATAATTTTTTGGTTGATCACGTGGTGATGTTCAAGTTCATTAGGTAAATGACAGACAAGTTATTTTTAAATTATGCAACAGGAGCCTATAAAGTTTTACATTAAATCTTTTTATTACTACTAACAATATACGGTAGATGTCATTATGAACGTAGGAAAGGTTAAATTCTATATTTAATGAAAATTGAAGTGATGATTTGAAACATAAATTATTCTAATCTTAGAGAATTAAATTTTTAAATTTTACATTTCACTAATTGTTAAGTGGAATATTTTGTCATAGAATGTGAGGTTTAAGTAGTACTACTCATACCAACAGAAGTTGTAATGTAAAGTTAAATATTCAGAAAACTCATAATCATTTGAAGATAAATTTTGCTAGACCTTGCTAATATAAAATTATTATATTTTATTTGTGAGAAATACTGATATTATCAAGTACATAAGTACATATCTGTCATTAATATTATCTAATCAAACTTATTTAAAGAAGATGTCTTGTAAATAATTTATTGCAACTGAAGGAATAGATTTTTATTTTGATCAAGACTATGATTATTAATTGGAACGAATGAGGGTTGATTCTAATTAATTATTAATTTTGGATATAAATGCACAAACAGTGCTATCTTTGTTTTAATCTGTTTACAGGTGTAGCAGTGCATCTATAAGGGTCAATATCGAGCCATAAGGTAAGAAAACTTTGGGGATTGTGTTTCAGTAATATGTTGTATAGCGGTAATTGAGTAAAGGTTTCCGCATTCGCCTTATACAAGAGACTTAAGTAAGGTCTTCTTCGTACACAAAAATTCGGTGGCGCCATATTCTTTACATTTTTGGTCGCAGTCCAAGCCCGATCCACAGCTCATGTTCTACCCAGAGCAAATAGCTCGACTAGCCGCTTAGCCTTTAGAGGTTTCCTCATCTACGAGCCATTTTCCACCGAAACTTGCCGTGGGTTCTTTATAATTTCTGGAAATCCTCGTAGGAGTGAAAAACTTAATAAATAAACCCCATTAAAAGTCAAACGCTATAAATAGCGCCCAACGTATAGTGTACCTAAAAAACCAAGTTTCTTTGAAAAATATTCAATCATCAGATGTTTGGTATGTATTTTTAGTGCCAGATGACAGTAGAATTATTTATGTTACCGGAAAATTTAAAGTTAACATAACTGAAATGTAGAAAAAGAGATTGCTACGTACCTAGTCGTAGCCGGAAGAAAAGTAGATACCAGGCTAACTACCAAACACGGAGAGTGGGGGGATTTGCCTACATACCAACAAAACAAAAAAATAAAGTACATCGCCCACGATTATCTATTAACACATAAAATAAATAAAGCATTTTGTACAAACAAGAAAAAGGAAAATAAATTAAGCGTTACTATTTTACAGCCAACAATTATATTATACGGACAGTTTAGGAATCTAGATACGAAGTGCGCATCGCGTATTTACACAAAATGAAATTAAGCAGTAGCAAATAAAAACAGTGAGAGCTTTTGTCCAGTGTTTTTAAAATTTCACCTAATACTTTTTATAAAATAAGCTAGTCAGTAAAGGGAATAAACGTGTGCGTTCGTTTGACAAGCATTGTTTAAAAATAGTACATCGCACCTGTAGAGCGATAATATCCAATCGCAGCAACAAACAATAGTTTTACAATGTGACGTTTCTTGTCACGTAACTACACCAACCGTTAATACCGAATATGCCAATGGCGCACACAAAAGAAAACAAGTTGAATACCTGTAGGTGTCTTTTGATACTTAGCTCGCAAGCCATCGGGGTTGATTCAGCATAGAAACGTTATGGTCGTGAGCATACATTTACTCTGCTACCATAATTGCAGCAACAGTCTACGGACAAAAGTAGTTGTTCTATATAAAGAAAGAATTTATTTGGCCTCCAGCTAAAAAAGCAATACACACAAAACACCTCCTAGTCGTCGAACAGAAAAACAAACCTGCATTGCTTTTGCTATACGGCGACGATAATGTAGAAAACACTTCGACGCACAAGCTGCAGAATCAAACTCAAGAATGGTTCACACAACACGAATTCGAACTGCTAATTCTAGCTTATCAAAACTGGAAAACCCGGGTTTATATCGGATAGTGCGCAACCTTATTTGAACAAGTCGTTACCTTGGAACAATAGAGAAAACCATTATACGGCGGTCGTAAAGTACGAGGGGTGACAGGAAAGTAAGGTCTCCTATTTTTTTTCCATAGAGAATGACATTTATTTACAAAGTGTGATACATCGTTATATAGGCTATTTTTCAACATAATCGCCATTTTTTTTTCAACACTTTCCGCATCCGCGCGATGTACTTTTGTATACCGGTGTCGTACCACTCTGCGTCTGCCTCGCGCAGCCAGGTGTTGACCTCTTTTTTAACCTCCGCGTCCGACCCAAACTTTTTCTTTCCTTCCAAGTCCTTAACAGTCGTGCGGCAATTTCTGAGCATTCCGCCTCCACTGCCCGAAAAATCTCATCCGAAAGCGGTGGCCGGCCACTTTTCTCCTCGTCGTGAACGTTACTTCGCCCGGAATTAAACTCTCGGCACCACTTAGGCACGTTTTTAATGTTCATACAGTTTTCCCCGTAATCTTCAACCAATTGACGATGAATTTCTTTTAGTGTCACCTTTTTGCACTTAAGAAACGTATCACCGAACGCAATTCGCACTTGGACGCTGACGCGAGAGGTATTTCCATTGTTGACGGCTGCTCAGCCAAGACTGAGCGGTCGGGCAATGTCGCGCCCAACAGTAAAGTTGTAGTGGGAGAACCAGGCAACACGGCGCTGCTGCCAGATTTCGCCTAGCGCAGAACCCAGCAAAGTTACAGCGTTGGAGACATTACTTTTCTGTCACTCCTCGTATACCAAGATAGCGGGTACCTATAAGCAGAATGTAACTATTTACTTGTAGCATAAACTTGTCGTTTCCAAATAAATGAGTTCAAAATGAAAATTTGTAGAAAGCGTATTTATTATTGTAAACAGGATGTTATTGAGGAATTTAGGAGATTACGGGATCTAACACAAAGCCTAGACTATTTAATTTATAGAATACATTTTCGTTTTAATAGCAAAAAGGGGTTTGAGGTGAGGAGTTTATTCGGGAGCGTGTTTATTATTAATTATGTTGAAGGATTTAAAAGATTTATGGTAAAACGGGCTTATGAAGTAACAAGTAAACTATATAGGGGGTTGTTAAAGAATTCAAGGATTGGAACGGAGTTTATTCGAACGAGTAATAAATGAACAAGGGAGAAATATAGGGTAATTAATTTATGCGGAAAATAAACGTAACAAGGTGACTGGTTACTCAAAGACTAAACAATAAATAGTTTCGGAAAGTTTGGAACCTTACAAGTTTCTGTCGTTTAAGTACATCAGAACTGCTACTGTAACTTATATTAGATAATTCTTTTGGGAATAACAAAATTTTTAGTAAATTTCTATAGATGTTAAACTCAAGTCGTCGGAATATGCTAAAACGACAGCTGTTATAGGTTGACTATGAATTATAAAATAAGATCAACAATTACTGTTCGTAAACTTTTGTATATAAAGAAATTTAGAGTTACATTATTGTTTAGGTGTGACATTACCTAATAATTTTTTGTTACAGGTGCTGCGAAGTTCATTTCGGCTATAGATGGTTCTTTTTTCTCTTTCATTTCTGTTACCTACTATTAAATTTTTTTTTGTGTTTACCTATCAGGAATTAATGTTAAAAAGTGCTCGTGGACACTAATATAAGGAAATGTCAGATTGTAAACAAGTGGCTGAAAATAATCCACTATATATTGTTTTGTTGATTTGTTTAATTTTGTTTTAGCTAAATATTAGAATTGAGGTTACAAATTAATTTGGGGTAATTAAGAAGTGTGATAATCATTTTTGAGAAGATTTTTTGTAGTGTGTAAATCCTCCGGGATATGTTGAAAAATATTGTTTTCTTCGCGGGATTTTTTCCTTTTGTAACATGTTTTGTTAGAGGTTTTTCAAATAAAACTCTTTTCGTGAGGTCTTCTTTTTCTTTCTTTGTGACCAACCCCACTTTTCGACTTTTTAGCTAGCACTGCGTTGCTTGAATTCCTTTTTTGTTGTGGTACTCGGTGCGTGCCATTTTCTTTGCGTATTTTACTTTTCTTTCTTGTCCTCACAAAATACCGCAACTACAGAAATTTTGGAACAATAAAACGTCTAAGAAACCGTAATAGGACTTACTATTTGAATGTGCTTAGTGTTTGATGAACGCGCTGCTAAGAAGCAATCTTCTTAATTCATTTATAACTGCTCTTTGCTGTTGCTAAGAAATTTGAGTTTTTGAGCGCAATAGAGCGAATCTTACAAACATCAAAACTAAACAAATTTGGAAAAAAATCATTCCTGAACCTACGTTGTTGCGTGTCATTCTGACAATTATAAAGTCCTTTTTACTTCTTAATTTTTACATGTATCATTCACATAATTTTGTGCTTAAATTAAGAACCGTTGTAACTTTCATGTGAGAGGCAATTGGGTGACCGTCGTAAACTAATGAGAACTGACATTTTTTTTACTAAGAGTACTGTAGAGAAAACTTGCCACTGTACATACTTCTCCCTTCCATTTTATCTTACTTAGGTCACACCACAGAAGACGTTGAAGCCACTACTAGCCACTACTATGAGATTGAGAATATCTTAAAAAAACACTGATTACAACTGTAAGTACTTTACCGCACGTTTTTATTGTATAACTTTATTATTAGTTGTATCCTATCTAAGGAAGATATTCAGGATTCGTTTTACTTTTACCTCATTTAAAGTTAAGCATTGCGCAATATTGCGTAAATTATGATCGTTAAGTTATAATATCAAAAAATATAACAGTTCTACGATGAATAGTTTGCTTCTAACCAACTTCGTCTGTTTACAGCATTTTGATCTTTAATATCAGAGTTTAATTGTACAGTGCGTTAGTAAAATCTTTGCCTCGCTTAATAAAGAGTAGCAGTCTTTTTTCCGCCATATTTTGTAGTACCAATTCTACGTACCTATTTCGTGTGTTTTGAGTTTTAACCTATAATTTCTCAGCAATAGAAGAGAGTTCTTCGCCTGCAACCCAAGTTGCACCTAACATCATAAAGTCATAAAAACACAAACGTAAACGCCCCTTAATAATAGACTCGCCAATCAACACACCTTAAAATCGAATAAACTCGTCCGGGAATTCCGATTATTACAATACAAACATTAATTTTAATGATTAAGGAAGCGAGCTTTCGTTTGTTGGACATATATTGACAAGCAATACCCAAGAGCAAGCAAAAGCTTTTGATCTTCTGAGTTTAACCTTTTATCACCGTACACCAAAGCCTGGAGGTTAACCCAGAAGGTTGTGCGTTATACACTAACGTGGATACTCCACGCCCTGCCGGCAAGGTGCATCAAATCCTACCACTAGGGTCAGGACTTCCACCAAAAGAAGTTACTACGTAAAACATTTTGGTATCAGCATCTACTGCTGAACGCGGTTCACCGAGACCTGATGTCCGAGTCGTCCGTGACGTCCCCATCTTCAACACCCACCATAAATGAAGCGGATCTACCTGCCTGGACGTGTGAATACCACACTCCGCACCAGTTCCGATGCCTTTTACGAAGAATCCGCCATCAGTATGCCGTTCCACGCCTCGTATCACCGATAAGGGAACCCGCACAGTACATGGCACCGACGTTGATCGACCTGTCACGTAGAGCACAGTATACTAGCGTCGATCCAACAATACCTTTACCTGCAGATTCCAGGCGACAAGGTATTTGTGAGAACTTACTCTTATGTTAATACTTTTTAACATAGCTTTTTTTTTGAGCCGTGTTTCTTAACAGCAACACGCATCAAAGTTCAAAGTGTATACAGTGCGCAAATTCCTATTTTTTTTGTGTACAAACATTACATGCATTTAAATCCACACTATAAATTTTGTAACGCTAAAGGACATTTGCATATCTAGCGTTAACAAAATTTGTTCATATAAAAACTATATTTTCATGCATTAATTAAAGGACATTTGTATATTGCATATGCATTAAGGATCTAATGTAACTGTTATTTTAATTTCCTGTGCTACGTACATTGACGGAGCCTACAACCAAAGACCAAAAAGAAACAGTATTACCAGGCTCAATCGGCGAAGAGGGTGGGGTATTGTACAAATAAACCCGTAAAGAAGAGCCTGAAATAAAATAGTGAAAGAAAAATTATACACTCACGCATTCATACTCAACACAAAATATACCACAAAGAAGAAACCTATAACTTAAAAAACAATGTACAATAGCACATGAGTACCCAAACAAAAATTAGCAATCCATACGTAAAAGTTTCCCATATATACACAGTGAACAGACAACAGTTTTGAAATAGCGAGCTGTCGTTTTTAGGTATTTCCCCCTAAATTATTCGGCAACAAAAAAACCCAACGCCACCCTAAAAACCACAGCTATAAATGGTTATAACTATAAAATCAGTTATACCACATTGGCAGTACAATGTCTTAATCTAATACAAATTTAGAACACAAAAACCCACGGTAAACCAATAGTTATAAATTACAATTACATACAAATTCCCCAAAAACGAAATTATTAACTACTATCCCAATCTAACTATTGATCACCCCATCACACGCATAACGATAATCTTTTTACCATCATTAAATTTAGTCCACCAGTAAAGCGGAAAGGTACTGGTTCGACCAGTTTGTGAGCTCATAGAAATAAAATATGGAACAACCACTCAACCTGGTAATTGTTGCCGTATTTACTAAGGGGCAGAGGAGAGGTGTGCGTGATTTCGCCTTGGAGTGGTTCTCTCATCATAACTAGGCACGACCGTTTATCGTGGCTTTACGGCCACCAGAAGAAGCACGCCGCATTGCGGGCACGAAATCTTCATCAAGCAAAACCGAACGGAAACAACCAAAAATATGTTAAACGCTTTCATGTTGCTGTTCGAAAAGAGAGCCGATATTAATTTTGTTTAACTAGCAGCTTTAATTGAACGAATTCTTCCAATGGAAAACACATAAGAAGCAATTATCTGATACTTGGAACACGATGTCGACTATCTGGATATAGCGTAAACGTTACGTTAAGGAATTCTTAGAAAAGGAATTGATTATTAATTAGCAGAAAGATTTATCAAGTAAAATATACAGGATATTTAATTTATTGAATAAAGTTACGTTCTAGAAACAAAGTGGATTTTAGTTGAAAATTATTAGAATTAAAATACGCTGAAAAAAGGAACGTAACACCTGTTATTGTATATATTTCTTGCAGCCAATGTACATAAATTATACACATTTGTTGTCTCTGTGCATTAACCAAACGAAAGGTGACTCCACAAAAACACAAAATCGTGAACTGAGCACCCACAGATTAATGACATCTAAGATAAAACGTAGTTTCCATTATTTATGAAGGTTAGAGGAATTTTTCGGGACACCTTAATATTGTAAACCAAATACAAATTAATTAATAACTGCCCCTTTAAATTCTCGAAATTATATGGACGGGGTTAGTCACATTTTCAGATGACGATAATACAACTTCGTATTGCGGACCGTATTGTTTGTACCGTTCTCATTAATTGCGGAGCTAAATAGATAAAAACGTACAATGGATTTTCAAAAGCTTTTATTCTGCATTTCCAATAGCTCCATAAAGGCAGCAGGGAGACATAAACGCACAATAAGCAATTAAATATGATTTACTATACAAACGTCAAACACGAATACATTCGTCATCAATAGCGAATTTTGCACTGCTGCTCTTACATGTGTAAACCGTAAAAATTGTACTTGCGCCAGATTGCTATGAGTTTTACTAGTTTTCCTGTTTGATTTACTTTCGTCATATGCTAGGCGTCAATAATTTTTGATTGCGATACGGAAGACTTACTATATCGCGTGCCATGGCCATTCAAACGTATCACGCTTGTAAATTTGAAAAACTACTTTGCTTCAAAGTGGGATTTAAAAAATTCTATAATTCATTATTTTAAAATAAACTGGTTACACATTTAATCTATGGTAATTTACATATTGGCTTGAATTTTAAACATTTGTCAGTAAGAGATGTATAGCATCTTTTTAGATGTGTTAGAAAAAAATTTAAATTATATACTTGCTTTTATTTTCAAGCTTGTTATATGCAGGAAAATTATGATGTTGTCTGTAGTTCTTACTGACATCTGTTTTTATTGTCAGTTGAAGTCTTTGGAATCGTGTCTAGTAGTTGAACTTATTTGCGCCAAAAAACTAGAATGTTTGACCCTTATATAAGCGGTTTGATCTGGCCAGACCTATTTGATTTTTAGAAAAGTATTTCTCTGAGACTATTTATCGTAGCGCGGTTGCTGTATTTCATATCCTTGACAAAGGTGAATTTGATGTAAATTTAATATATTATACGAAAATTTAATGATACATGGGGGGCCAGAGATGGCAACGTATGGCAAATTTACTGAAATTCTAAATTTACAAAATTGGTAACCCCTGAAATGTGCGATGTAATAATTTTTATCAATAGCAGAAAAAACTGTGTCTTTCTGTGTGCGTGTTTGTATTGATGTTGTGTGTAGTCAACCCTGTAGTCAACCATTGGCAGCCGGGAATATGGGACCAAAGGTTGAGTATTACTGCACGTGCTCTGGCCATCGGCAGCCGACAACCAGAGTACTCATGTGCGATCCAAAACGTCTTTGTGTATAAGTATATATGTATATATACATATATGTGTGTGTTTGTGTGTGCGTATGTGCGTGTGTGCGTGTGTGCGTGTTTGCACGTGTGCGTGTGCCCGCACGTGTGTGCGTGTGTGTGCGTATACGTGTGCGCTTGTGCGCTTGTGTGTGCGCGCGCGTGTGTATGTGGGTGTGTGTGAGAGGGCCGCCGCGACTTATTGTGCAGAGTGTGCATTGCACACGGGCGGCCGAATCAAAAGTGAGGCCAAATAGCTGGTATGAAAATCAGCCTTTTAATTACCTATTTTGGAATTTTTGAACTTATCAACAAATTCTACTTTTTACGTCTCTATTCTGTGATCCTTATGATCATCAATATCTATTAGTATATTTCTACTTTTAAATACGGTTCAGCAGCCTGTAAGTTCTAGGAACCAAAGTATATATTAAGGACAAGCATGGTCTACAGAGAACCGAGCGTGTTTTCCGATACCTATTCAGCAGAAGTAATAAACCAGTGTGATGTGAACAGGAAACACCTAATCCTGTTATTGTTCACTCAATAAAGAGGATTTTATAAGTACACCACAACCTTTACTGATAATCCTTTGCTAAACGCAGTTATAACAAGTGAAAGTCACAATAAAATATCATGAAATGCCTTTTCAGTTTAAAACTACAACGTTGAGTTTAGATTTGGATGTTTAGATGTAACCACTCTTATTTCGAAGTATAAAAATGTCCGAGAGGAAAACTAAACGTTTGTCGGGTTTTCAATATTGGCAGAAAAGGAAACAAAAAATAGAGAAACAATAGCAACAATCCGGCGCTTTGGAAAAATTTTTGGCTGAAAATCACTGCAATATTATCGGAGTGCTATTGCGAATACGATTACTACTAGTGCAAGTGTGAGTGTAGTAATAGGCAAAGAAATTTTAGAATACCATACTACGTTGGGTGAAAAAGGGAATACGAGCCGCTCTGATGTTAATAATACAGAAAATTCCAATTTTATAGGACTACCTGAAGAAATTGCAAAAAAAGTATATATTCAAATGATCCAGGAGAGTGGCCAGAAACGATGACCACGGTAATGCTGAATTTGTGATTGAAAATGTTCCCCTTCAAGTACAACATATATAGATTTATCAAGAGATGATCAGCGAAAGAGGTTTACAGAGAATTACTATTATCGAAAATTAGACAATAGAGAAAAAATTCATGACAGTGGTTGCTATATTCTCTTTCATTAAACAGTGTTTTCTGTATTGCCTGTAAGCTTTTTGAGTCCGAAGGTACTCAAAACAAATTGGAGCACCTATCAGGAGTACGTGATGGGCAACATTTATCTCTTATTCTCAAAAGACATGAGTTAGATTTAAATCATATTAAACATATTAAAAAAATTGTTGACTTACTCTCTAATTTAAGGAAGGGCGCCACTATGAATGCTGCTGAGTTTTGTATTTATAATTTAGAAAAACGTCACTGACATGGAGTGATTGAAAGGCTGCTATCAATTGTCAAATTCTTGTCAAGGCAATGTTTAGCATTCAGGAGATCTTCTCAAAAACTATTCACGCCCAACAAGTGGATTTTTTTCAGTTAACCTAATTAATTGCCCAATTTGACGCTGTTTTCTCAGAACACATTCGTGCATACAGTTTTCGTAGCACAAGAATATATCACATTATCTCGGTACGCATATTTAAAACGAGATGACTTTGTTACATGCTGATGAAATCCAGGCTAAAATTCTTGAACAAGCCCATTGCTCAAAATATTTTTCAATTATTCTTGACTGCACCCCAGATGTGACACATACGGAACAAATTACTGTCATTATCCGATTTGTATCAACCAATGGACCAGTTGAAATTTTTAAACATTTTATTTGCTTCTATCCTGTAACAGATACTACAGGTAAAGGACTGTTCGAATTTTTATGTAACAAATTAAAAGAACCCAATTTAGATATACATAATTTACACGGCCAAGGGTATAACAATGGTGCAAACATGCGCAAAAAAATATTGGTCTTTAGAAGTGAATTTTAGATTTATATCCAGGAGCATCTTACGTTCCATGTCCCGTACATACCTTAAATTTAGTTATTAACGATGCTACAAAAATTAATTTTGAATCAGTTGAATTCTTCATTTAGTACAAAAGTTGTATATATATTTTTCTTTGTCCACACATAGATGGAATCTACTTTTAACTCATGCATGTACTTTTACATGAAACCGTTATCAGAAACCAGATAGGGAGTCGAATAGAAGCAATTACACATCTGAAAAATCATTTAGCAAAAATCAAAGACGCCCTGGTTATACTGACTAACGAGATATGAGTACTATTCATATAACAATGCCGCACTGAAAGGTGCCACTGAAAGAGTGATATGATACAGATACTGCAATTTGTAATTTTGAAATGGTTCACTTACTTTGCGCTCTAATTTTTCGTTTTGCCTGACTAGCTCAACGAAATATATCGAGTTTTCAAAATAAAATATAACGCAGCACTATCACAAAGCATTTATACAATATGAAATATCTTCTTTCATACAAAAGCATTTACAACATCGTTTCTTTCAAACATGAAATAATTTCTAAGAAGTCTTTGTTACAAACAAAAATATTGTTGCTTACATTATTTTACATTTACAGACTTAAACTTAATCTTTTGAGGATCCTTTACATGGTTATAAATTATTTCCACGCTGGTAAGATTTGTTTTGGCCAGAAAAAATCCCTGACATATAATCTATTAAAGGTCAGAGTATATCAAACTCTGAACACAAACTTCTGGTAAAAAAATTCCTCACACAGAAAAAAATTACTAGGATTATTTTAAACTAGATTCAAATACTCTAATATCATAATATCAGTTAAAAATAAATCTACCAGTGGTACTTGCAAAATCCACAAAACGCTTCTCACAATTAAAAATCTTCCTATTTTAAATTGATTTCCAAATCGGCTTACAAGTTTTCCAAATTAAAGTTCCTGAATTTTAACAACAATTATCAAAGTACCTTTTTAGGTTAAATCTTCTTTTCAATTATTTAATACCTTTTAAAAATAGCCTTATATTGAAGAATTTTTGCCTTTCCTTCGTAATTAATAATTCCATTTTTGTATGTAATATGGATCTAAAAACATCACTTCAATATTCATTGCAACCTGGCAACTATGTTTTACTGCATATTTCTATAACGCAACGGCTAGCGTTTTAAAATAACATTTCTTGATCTATTTTAGGCGTTGACTGCATCGGATCAATATTAATGAATGAATGAATTCGCCTCGAAACGATAAGCGTTCCTTTATATACAAATTGTCAATTTTTCTAGAACTTCACCAGTATAATCTGGAACATTATGATGTAAGGGTTCCCGGAATCCTCAATTAGCGTATAAAATTTCGACATTTTATTACTTTTTATCTGCTTCCAACTACTCGTGAGGCTCGTTTTTGTCCTTGTTTATCATATGCTATTATTGTTGCGTATCGCTTCTTTCCAATAGTGAATGCAAAGATCATAAATTATTTCTTATCAGTTGTTTCAAGATTTTTACGAGTTATCTTCAATGTTTAAGCTGCTTCTTGTTATAAATGTTTAAGTAGGGTAGCTAAGCCGGTTTGGCAACAGAGATCCACAGCAAGATATGTATACGCCGGTTCGAGAACAATATGAACAGCTAAGCCGCTTTGGGAAACAAAACGTGCAGCAAGATATGTATACGCCGCTTTGAGAACAAAATTGTCTTTGTGTGTAAATTTGTTGCGTCGGGGGTCGTTAGGTCTTTGGGTGTGCGTTCGGCGGGGTCGTTAGATTTTGTCGTGGGGTGGTGCGCGTGCGCTGGGGTGGAGATATTTTCTTAAGAAATTTTTAGCAGCGTTCACGACGTTAAATATTAAATATTAAATTTTAAAAATGTTGGTTCGTATTTTTCTGGGGTAGGTTAAGCTAAAATTAAAACGCCGAGGTGAAGAATTTTTTAATATTAGGCAAACGCGTGCAAGTGGTAAAGAGTGTTTTAGCTCTCCTCATAAGCTGCGTTTTGTACGAAGTAGAAAATAAAATTGAGAAAATATACGAAATGTTATATGATGGAGGTCAAATTTTAAACGTCTGCAGGTAAAATCTTGTAAAAAGAAGTCGTTCACTTCTCGCAATTTCAATGTCACGATAAAATACTAAGAATTTGCATGCAGTCGAATATAACCTCGTGTTTTTATCTGGTAATATATATGCAAATTATTCAACTTTTAATATAATGTATTTAATTAACATAAGGTGTGTTGCAAAACCATTCAAGACAGGTATGTCGTATAATACCTTTTGGTTACATCATCCCAAAATAATTTATACAAGTACACTGAACTTGCAGTCGGATCTAACATATAATCTTTTAATTATACCCGTATGAATTTAAAATATATGCAAATTATACCACCTTTCATCACGATTTATTTGACTCTCAAATTATTTGATTTGATCTTATATCAAGGCTTATGTATTAACTTTTACAACTCAAGGTGTAGCATCAAGGTTTTACGTCACTCTCAAACTATAGAACTTAATAAAATAGCTTTCCTTAGCACCAATATCATTTAGAAAATATGTGTTTCATTAACATATACTTATTTATTAAATATTTCCTACCAAAATTTATTCAAAAATTTAAAAGTTCTTTATTTTCATTTTCATATAGGTAAAATCACCACGTTGCTATGCTCTCGGCTACCTAGTTCCGGCTACTTTTCCAAGGTCGTTGTGACGTCATAGCCTTTTATAAATATAGAGCAATGTAATACTATTCTAAAATTCTAAAAGAGTCTTTCTTACTAACCACAAATACATACAGCTTGTAGAACGCGGATGTATCCAAGTCAGTCCATCGGCACATAAAATAATCTTTTAATCCTTTCCTCTTTCTCTAATAAGATGTTCTTTGTCTAACACATCTTTGTATTGTTCGCGTATTGTCGCAGTGTCTTCTATTTAGTCCAACTTTCGCCTTTTGCATGCATTTCCTCTAATTCCAGCTGTCTTTTCTTCCACTTACAGAGTATGGCGTGCATAATTGGGCAATTTCCTGCAGCGTCAACGGAGAGAGTTTACTGCCAATATTTACGCGTTGTCGTACAACCTCTGGGCGAATGTTAGGCGTACTTATCAACCCCGATACCGAAATGGTTATTTCTTTTGGAATTGTAGAATATGGTGTTACAGATTGTGTAAAATATGTTACCTGCTTTAATGTAGCACTTGTGTAAGATTTTTATTTTATCTTGGCTGTTTTCCTACTCTACTATCTCCAAATAATTTACAGGTAAATAGTTAAAACTAAAAGCTGAAAGCACATACTTTATCAATTTTTCCCTTTTCTCTGGTTTTTCTGACAACTTAATTTGCAAGCCCGTCAATTTCTTTGTATTGCCGTTCCCCAATACATGTACTGTAGCAGGTTATTATACACTAAACAGCAGCTATTTTGAAGCTTGTCCGATAACTTACTCCACATTTTAGCGATACCGAGTACATTGGCGCCTTTAGGAAGTATAACTTACTATCTTCCAATAAGGTTAAACAGTCTTTTAAGGGATTAGCGAATGTTGCTCTTAAATGTGCATCTGGACAACGTAAAAATCTAGTATATAATTTCCAAGTTGTTTATTAACATCAGGATTTGTTATCTGACACACAAATTTGTTGTATATCTTAATTCTTGCATTGGTTGTTAGCCATGTTAAACAATCGAATTTATATTAAAATTAAGTTTAAATGGCTCCATGCTTGGCATTAAATATTTTTAAATTTTGTTATGTATAATGCCAGAATAAAAATTTTAAAATAGTATTACATTGTTCTTTATTTATAAAAGGCTATGACGTCACAACGACCTTGGAAAAGTAGCCGAAACTAGGTAGCCGAGAGCATAGCGAAGTGGTGATTTTACCTATATGAAGAATTTTGTTATGTTAAGTAAAAACGTGCAAGTGGTAAAGAATTTTTTAGCTTTCCTCAAAAGCTGTATTTTGTATGAAGTAGCGAATAACATTTAGAAAATATACGAAATGTGATATAATGGATCAAATTATAAAGTCTGCATGTAAAAGATGTTGTTCACGATTTCATTACCAAGATAAAATAACAAGAATTCGCAGTCGAATATAACCTCGTGTTTTTATTGAAATTATAGCTCTCTGGTAATATATATGCAAATTATTCAACTTTTAATATAATGGATTTAATTAACATAAGGTGTGTTTGCAAAAACATGTTAAGACTATTTCCTTCTTGGTATGCAAATTATACCACCTTTCATCACGATTTATTTGACTCTCAAATAAAAAATTAATTTGATCTTATATCAAGGTGTTCTTGCTTACATTTAGCAATTTCAATATATATTTAATATGTGTGTGTATATGTAAAAACATGTTAAGACAGGTCACTCGTTATTTTATTCATGATTGCATCACCAAAATAATTTATACAACCACACTAAACTCGTACCCGGATCTAAAATTTAACCTTTAAATGTATGCAAATAATGTCGTTATTTAAAAGGTGGTGAAGAATTTGGATGGGGATGTACTCATTCTCAAATGCGGAATGGTACTCCATAAGGCGTTCTGAACGGAGGCTTTGCACGCATTAGGTGATTGAATACTTCGGAGATTTTTAGGTTAAGCAAAAACATGCACGTGTTGACGAATCTCCGAGAATTTCAAAAATTATTTTTGTATTAAATATATAATATTAAAAGAAACACACAATATTTTAATGTTTTATTTACAAAACTTACATTCTTTAATTGTCCCTATCTTTTGTAGGTGGCGGTAGCAGATTCTTATTTGAATAAAATATAGATAAGACTTCCACATTAAGAAAAATGTATCTTAGTTAAATGTACGGGGATTTTATTAATTATAGTTTAGTAAAGTGCATGGTAGTTAATGACCTCGAGGTTGTGATATTTATAACAACATACCGATATATGTAAATTATATATGGAAACTGCATAACTTCAAATCATTTTAGCATAATTGTTAATTACCAAAATTCATAATTTCTACTTCCGTTAAAAACACATTAAGTAAGTAAGTTTATACATACCGATAATACAATGGTAAAAATTCTTCTACAACACATTAAACAGCTTATTTATATTTGCTACCTTAAACAACTATGCGGAGTGCATATAAATGTCAGAGGAAGATTTCTTATCGTTCCTTCCAATCTTAAAATTTATATCGTCAATAAAATAATAAACAGATTACTAATAATAGGTCGTCAATGGAACTAAAACAACATATACAAAATGTGTACAAATGAAAAGACCACTTATTAATTAATATTTCTAGTTCTTTTATTTAAAATGACTTAATTGTTATTTTAAAATGTCTTATTCTACTAATCTTATCCTACGTGTTAGTATTTGATTATATTGAGTCTTACTGCTATGTGTACATAAAGTCGATGCACAAATCACTTGAAAGGTGTTTTTAGGTCTTAGCTGCTGGTTCGTCTTTCAGTAATTTTTACTTTAACTTTGACAACGCTCCTTGGTCATGGATCGAAACGTGAATAAAGTTACCATTTTCTACATAAAATCGTTTAAATAAATATGCTTTAATTCTCACTGATTATCAAAGAAATTCTAAAATCTGCATGTCTATGCTGTATTTAACGTATTCGAAACATATCTCAAATCGTTCACGGACACTGACCTTTTGATGTAATTTGGCAGATATGTCATTCGACGTTTAAAAGTCTGGCACATTTGCCAATTTTGAAAACAAACAATGTATAATAAACACAAACATTTTCCATCAAAAATATTTGAATTCAGAATGCTTTTACTATATGAAACTAAACAGCAAACAAATCGTCAAAAACGCTTTTTAAAGTGGAAAACCATGTAAACACACTGCTGATTACTAATGCAAATCACGATTTTGTAAATCGATACATTTCTGGCAATGTTTTCAATATTTCACGTGTTCCACCGTAAATTTTCAGAATTTATTTGCGATCTCTGCTTGCCTTATTATTTGTTATCGCGGCCAGTTTTTCAACTTACGTCTGTTGTTTTGTATAGATAATGCTTTTGGATAATTGTACAAAAATAAATGATGTAACTCTAGTGCTGTTTCCGTTCATGTATTTATTTATTTGAAAGTGCGTTTTCTTATCAAAGCGCTCATTGTTTCTAGCGTAATTGCATGAAGATTTATTAGGTTTTGTCTTATGTTTTGTATATTTATTTTGTAAAATTGTATAACACTACTCAACGTATATTTAATTACATGTACGATTATTCCTCTGCTGAATACGCGTTCTATTACTGGCATCGCTTAAATTAATTAGGTCTATATACAGGGTGTTAAATGCTTGCTATTTACATAATGTACGAATAACCTATTTTTTTGCTAAACAAATGCAGTTTTCTTATTCCCATTGCTGTTTATAATTATTACACAATCTTTACTACTCAATACAACCCTAGACATCCCCTTATCACTGCAATATATATATATATATATGTATTATATATGTATATATATATATATGTATTTATATATATATATATATATATATATATATATATGCATATATATATATATATATATAGGTTAGATTTATGTATAGTCGTATAGACGATTTAAATTTGTAAATTTCCCAATTGTCGTCATCAGTCTGGTTCCGGCAAAACCAGGATACAGGTTCAAGTCCTGACCAAGACCTTATATTTTCCATCTTTCAATTATTAGCTCGATCTGAAATAATCATTTGGGCTTTAGAAGTCTAAGTTATTATTTCATCTTATTCACTGTAATACGAATGTATTTATCAACTTACCTTGTGTAATTAACTATCTAAAATATTTATATATTTAATACTTGGCTTATAGCCGTAATTTTGAGCGTCGCTTCCTGACATAAGTCAAAAACTTGACAATGTCAGATATGATTGACAAAAATGCCAAACGTAATTGAAAGTTAGGTTTATGTATAGTCGTGTACACGATTTAAATTTGTAAATTTCTCAATTGTCGTCATCGGTCTTGGTGGCGTAATTGGTAAACGCATGGTTCCGGCAAAACCAGGATACAGGTTCAAGTCCTGTCCAAGACCTTATATTTTCCATCTTTCAATTACTAGCTCGATTTGAAATGATCATTTGGGCTTTGTATAAAAGTCTAAGTTATTATTTCATCTTATTCACTGTAATACGTATGTATTTATCAACTATATATATATATATATATATATATATATATATATATATATATTACTCATATTTAGACCAGGGTAGAAAATTAAATAATCACATCAAATAATTTTAATCACCGTGTATAAGGAATTTCATTAAATAATACGCGTTATTAAAATCATGAAGCATAAATAAACTCGGTTGTTTCAGTAAAAATAAGAAATTTAAATTATTTATAAGACGCTTTATATCAAAAGAAGCAGTATTGAAAAGCTCTGCGTGTAATGTAATTATTTCTAAACAAAGAGAAATTACGTGCAAAATTTATCTTAATTAACTCTATTTAAGTAACCGGTAGTAAAACAAAGTGTACCTATAATAATTAATATTTAAGTTGTATTCGCTAAAAATGAAAAGGATAGAAATCAATTTTAATTGGAGTTAATTAAACCGTTAATAACATATAATACCTATAGAAACTTGTAAAAACCCAAGATTAAAATACCACGGATTAAAGCTCTGAGAATTAATATTATTTTGAACACCTGCGTAGTTTAAATATCACATTCGGCGTAAATTTTGCAGATAATTAATGTTTCAAAGAATCTTGGAGAAACCGGGGCTTAGTATTCACGAGAATGTGCGATACGGGTTTATTAAACCCAGATAACAGTCCGCGTGGACTGAAATAATCGATAATGAAGAGTGTCAATTTGCACCAATAAGAACACGGTAGAGAAGGAAAGAGAAAATGCGTCAAGCAAAGACACATATTGTAAAAGGCGGGATTTAAGCAACGTCACGGGGTCACAATCATTTTACAGGTGGGATTAAATAAAAATGTACTACTTTGATGATAAAACCTATGCAATGCATTTTATGTTTACAAACTATAACATACTTTAAAATTTAATACCTCGGTAGAAATATAATTTTTAATTGTATTATTGTAACATAAAGTTTGCATAAAAAATGCAAAATACATATCCGTTAAGAGGAATTTTTCAATATGATACTTACAGATTCGTTAGTAAGTTTTACAATTAAACTTATTTCAAGACATTTTTTGAAACACATCTTACTAGTCTCAAGGAATATGTATGTATGTAGGTATAAAATATACAAATAAAAACACTACTTAATGTAAACATTATTCTTTATTAAAAATGAATAATTGGTTATATGTACAAACCAGTTTTTGAGTACAATTACATCTGTGGTTGCGCAATTGAATGACGAATGTTGTGTGGTATGCTAGAAACACTTGTGTGAATTGGTGTAATACTTTAATTTATGTAGAGGAGTACACCCTAAATCTTCTAGGTTAATAACATTTAGGTGTGGAAATTCATTGTAAATTGCCATCATCTCAAGATATACCGTGAAAGTTGCTTAACCATATCTTTTGGTATTTGAAGCGAGCTGATAGACAGTTCCAAGAATATGGTGGTTTCAGCACATATGTTATTGCAACTCCATTCGATAGGGATAGTTGTAAAACAGCCATTTCTTTAAACACAAAGTTATTATGTGCAATTTTAAACTTTTGAACGTCGACAACTAATGGACTATTAATTTTAGACTTCACTCACAATATTGGTTGCAGGATTGTAGCGGACCAAACGATCGTGTAGAATGAGGCAGTACGCTGTAGTGTGAGCTTTAAGCGCTTCTTTCATTTGAAATTCTAATCGTACGTCAACCGCTCCCACTTTCACTATTTCGTTTTGATGGGAACAATCGATGACTACAAGTGGAGCGTGCGTTTGAAATTCATTGGGTGTTAATATCGGCTCGCTGATACCCCCGTAGTACGATTGTTGAAACTGTGCATACATCTCATATAGTATAGAATAGCGATTGGTATCGAAATCAATGTTAAGATTATCGTAAGGATACATAGATGAACCCAGATGTAATTTCATATTGGTCAACTTACAGTGGTCGAACTGACTGCGCCCTTTTGCGCGATGTATCGGTTTGAAAGCAGACAATAACAAAACGTGGTTTCTCCACTTGAGAAGCCGTCTTCACGGCCCACGTATGCGTGTGTGTTGTATGTAATTCTGGATATTCGTGTAGTTCCCAACTGCGAAAGCTTATGTCCATGGTGGCATTGCGTTGAATATGTTTGAGTAGTTTTAAGCGCTCTGCATCTGCAACGGTTATATGTGGAATCCGCCATGATATATGTGTAATAGTAATTTTGATTGACTCTTTGGTATCAGAATTCGATATAGCTGCATCGTCAGCACTACTTCTAATAAGAATAAGCTCTGTTTGATATTCAAAAGAATTTTTCGGTAGTCCTCCGCAAATCCTAAAACCATGCGCAAGGGAATGCATACGTTGAAATGACCATTAGCATCAACGAGATCAAGCTTATCGATGGGGACCAACCGGCGTTTCTAAAGCGACGACTTTCGCTATAATCGTAGGATAGGAAATTTTTAATAGTCGTAGTTATACCTGGATTACGAACGCGGTCAATAGTCTTTCCACCAAGTTCATAACGAATTTCATCAAATAAAAATAAAACTCCGTTGTTGACAAAATCGGCGGTAAGCGAAACGCCACCATCTGACTTATTCATTGTACCCTCAATATAAATTACGCTGTCCCATGGTAGTGTATAGACATCTTCGTTTTCTATTGGAATCCGTATAACATCGTTCTTCTCATACGTGGTATTGGAGTACGGAGTATGCATATGTTTGTCGGCATTGACGATGGTTGTATCAAATATAGCACGTTGCGTAACATTTAAAATATTACTATCCATTTTAGCTATGTAGCACTTTGAGTCCTAATGTTTGCAGAAATTTAACGTTTTCCGGTGTTAATCGGTGCACTGGTGTCTTGTAACTGGTAAAGGTGCTGATAATGCGTCTATTAATAGGTTTTGGTGGTTTATGCTCATAGCGCAAAACCATTGTTTAAAGACGCTTTAGATAAAGTCTAATCGTGATGGTTTCCCGACGAAAAGTGATGAGATTACCGTTTTGATCAACTATTTTAACAATGATGCGATCGATGATTCGTGTATTAAGTGGCATATAGGTGACGTTCACGGGGTTTTCAATAATCTTGTACCCTGCAGCAACTGCAGGAAAGAATTGATGCAAAATGTGTACAGGTTTGCTATTCCGATACGATCCGACCACAAGATTACATTCAATACATATTGAATTGATTGGAAAGACTTGTGCCGGATGGTCCGAAATAGCAGTAGTGAGAGCTGGTAGTTTACGTTTCTCAAAACCCAGCAACGAAGCAAGTGAATTTGGTTGTGTAAAGTCCACTATACCTGATGCTTTGATTTCTGTATGTAAACTGTTATTATTGGCTCGAATATCAATAAGATAACGTTTGGATGAAGTGCGTTCACGGGGATCGTTCAGATTACGTCGTACGAACTTATTAATATCTGCCACTTCATAAGTTCCTTCTGGTAAAGTAAGCACGATGTCATCAATGTAAAATTTATTGTTCGCTTCCGTTACATTGGGAATTGAAAAATATGTATCAAAGTTTGTAAGACCAATAACGTATTCATGGTCATCATCGAGAACAATTGGTGGGTTGATGATTGCGGTGAGCGTAGATTCAGTTCCAGTTAAAGTAAATGTGTACATGTTCGGTGGTTGACGATAAACTAACAACTAGTCGTATTCGTAGTTGGGATGGGGTAATAAAAAGCAAATTCCTGAAACACTTGCAATATATGGTTTTAATTAAACACTTTTATACAAAACAGTTAAAAATACACTAAAATCAAATAATATATAACGTTGTTAGAAACTTAACGGAGGACTATTTTGCAGTAAAAATTTCAATACGAAGTGTCCACAGGTAACAGTGTTAAGCGGTTGAAATTGTTCATAATTATAATAGAGAGTGCATGGTCCTGATGAGGTTAAGTATTTGACAAGTTCCCTCGGAGGTCGTAGATTACCAAAGGGTGGTAGATGCTCCTTTATACTCAGACTCCGGTCTGTTTATATCTGTTATATTAATTAGTAGGAACATCCTAACAAGGACTTGAACTTCTGGAATGCACTTTGTTAAATTTTGTGATAATAAAATTAATTTGAAATTCTTTTAAAACTGAATTTTATGCTGAAATTGTAATTGAAAATTTAATGTATTAGTGAATTTGTTTGTAAATAGGTATGTTTTGATGTTGGGTAGATGAAATTGTTAATTTTTAGCTAATAGAGACTTTATAACTAATAGGTGAGATGCCGCGTGTTAACGTAGACTCCGGTTTGAGTTTAATGCTATAATTTGGCATCCAAAAGTTTTTTATGGATCGCAGTTAAAGTTTAATAAAATTAATTTGTGATTTTTTCCAGGAAACTGATGCGATTATTTGAAATATTTTCTGATGTGATGTATAATTAAGTGAGTATTTGGTAGATGGTTTTATGATTGTACTTAGAACTAGTGACAGCAGGCAAAAGTGTTACATTGGAGTTCAAGCGACAAATTGGCATCAATATGATTAGTTGGAAATGATTGTGTGGAATGTTCAGAAATGGAGAGCTGGAGTTGTTTTAAAACCAGTAAGAGATAATTTGGTGTGAAGCGATACTGTGATTCATTTAGAAACTGTTTATTGAGTCAAATTAAGATAAGTTGGTAAGTGGTTAGGGATGTTAGATATTAGAATTAAATATCTGCAGTCATAAGTCTTCGAAATAGAGATCAGAAAATTATTGGTGAAGGTTGAAATAGTTAGTGTAAGCCAATAACGGAAATAAACATGGCTAAGCGATGAATCTAATAGAGCATAGGAAGAATTCGGAGGAATAGAAAAAATAGAGAAATGAGTGGAGGGAAATCGAATCGAAAGTATATGAACAAATTAAATCAGAAAATAGATAAGATCGAATCAAAGAAGTTTCAAGAATTTAAAATTGATTTACCGTAAAAATGAGGAAGTTGAAAATAGGGTTGATAAAATGAGCGTGATATTACAGGTCTTCGACAGGAAATGGGACATTTAAGGTCCGAAGTACGCATTTTTGTGAAGAAGAGATTAATGTAAAATGACTGAAGTAACGGACTCATGTAGGGATCAGTTAGGCAGGGTAGAACGTGACGTTAGTAGTATTAAATACAACATGTCAAATTTAACGGGGATGGTCCCAGATTTTATACAGGTGGAGTATCATTGGACCAACACATGAAGTTTTATGGCGATAACAGGGTAAATCCACAAATTTTTATTAATAGTGTAAGAAATCTAGTGGGAAATTTATTTGACGAACAGACTAAACTAAATACGATAAAGGCTTTATTAAAGGACAATGCGGAAGCTGGTACAATTTAGTAGGACAGGACATAGACACGTATAGGACTTTGAAGACAAATTTTTACAACATTACTGGAGTGATCACAAACAGGATCAGATTAGGGACGACTTGATTACAGGAAAATTTAGGGAGAGTTTGCAGGTTCTAGGAGCAATATGCCATCCGCAAGTACAGTGTGGCCAAACAACTGAATCCACCATTGACGGACAGACAGATTATTAAGTACCTATCACGACATTTTGAACTGGAAATTAGACAACACGTGGCCTTACAAAACATCACAGAACGGGAGACATTTTAGAGTATTTGCAGAGATATGACGATGTATGTGTAGGACGGACAAGAGAGATACGAGAACGAAACGTTAACACAGTTAGGTTTGACAACAGGACACCGAATTATCCGAGACGGCCTGACTACAGCAGAAATTTTCGACCGAATTGGGAACGACGAGGACAGGAATACAGGAGCAATAGTGCGACTAGGGGACCGACGCCAAGACCTAGTTACACGCGACAGAACAGTTTACCGGAAGTAAACAGGACTGTGACCAGCACGCCGAATAGAGACAGGGACACGGATATTAACACGAGGAGGACGTACGCACAGGTTGTAGAAGGACAACCAGGACCAAGCACGGAAAACAGGATGAGACAGGATTTTTAGAACGTGACAGACCACTAGATTTCTGTGTAAATGTATACGAACATCCACGTGAATTTTTCAAAATTGAGGAGGAAGTAGAGCCAGAAACTGTAGCAAAATTATATTTGCCAATTATTAATTTAGAAATTTTGAAAATAATGTAGAAGTATTACTTGATACAGGGGCAGAGGCGAGTTTAATATCGGAGGAATTCGTCAGCAAAATTAGGGATAAGGTTTGTGATAGAATTATGCCTATAAAACGTAGCCATTTAGTAGCTCCAAATAAAAAAGTTTGCTGTAGTAAATAGTGTTGTGGTCCTGATGAGGTTAAGTATTTGACAAGTTCCCTCGGAGGTCGTAGATTACCAATGCTATCATAATAGACTGCCCTTGAACCATCTTTTTGTACGCGGTCCAATGAGTTCCCACCCACGTGTAGTATCATGATTAAGAATACCACATTCTCGCCAACGAATTGTGTTTGAAGTGAATTGCGCATGAATATTCCACGAAAGTGGGATATTGGTAAACGTTTTATGTATTTGTTCAAGTCAACATTGGTCAACGCTCGCATAGGTAGATTTAACGAATGCGTTGAGTTTTTTTTGTTGTCTTTGTTTACGCAAACCTTGCCCGTGTGTAAGAAAAGGCTTTAGGTACAGTCCATGTCCACGGCGATAAGGTTTCAAATAGAGACCCTTTCCAAGTGTCACTGCCTCTTGTGCCATATTATGTCGTTTCGCTTCATCTAATTGTTGTTGTCCAAGTTTAGCATCGTTGACAGCTTTTGCAATCCCAGCTGCTCCACCCGACAACGCTCCAATTGCGGAAAGGGCTGCAAAATAGGTATCAAAGGTAGGAAACCACCAGTTTTGGGTACAGGGATTACACGTGGGATGCCACGAATTTCATCTGTTATTTCTTTAATCGGTGCCACTGCAAGTTTAGCAGTTTTAATAAGATCAGTCGGACGAACGTTTTTAATGCGTTCCCAAATGGTGCGAATTAAACGCTTGAATGGTATACCACTTCCTGTACGTAGACGCTGACCACATCGTTTTCCTTTACACCTTATCGTTTTTTTGCGACAACCCATACCAAATTTAACTTTGGCATTCATTGCAGAACCAACAGCAAACGCAGCAAGTTTTCACCTAACGAAGCGTCGGGTGCAGTACGACGTTTTGTGCTGTTTCGGCAAGACGTCGATCAGCTTGGTGTCGGGTTGTTAAGTCTGTAGAAAGATCGTAGGCGATGTCGTGTAGTTTGCAGGCTTCGTCTAAGGATTACGACCTATATCACCACGCTCGAGGCGTTTCTGAAGCTTAGTACCCGGTCCACAGAAGCGATAGCCTGGTAAATGTAATTCTACCGGTAAACGATTGATAGCACTATTGAGTAACCCGTAGCCACGATAGGATTTCATTAATCTTGTCAGTCGAAAGGTTTAAAGGAGACTGGTCATGCGTGTAGAATTACTCGCTTAAATGCTTACCATACTGCAATTACGTTTTAGTATATGGATAGAATGCGTCTGGTAAAGCAACAATTGGCGTTGCCAATTACGGACCACAACTGCAGCAACAACACTAACGTGCAAAAGCATGGACTACTATTACCATCAACAATACGGTGTATCATTACAGGTCCATCCAATTGTGGTAAAACTAATGTAGTCATCGGTCTCTTGAAACATCCGAATGGTGTACGCTTTGAAAACGTTTATCTCTACTCAAAATCCTTGTATCAACCAAAGTATCAGTACCTAGAGAGGTTATTACAACCAATAAAAGAAATAGGATATTTTGCGTTTAACAAATGGGATGCAATTGTTACTCCAGCGGATGCAAAACCTAATTCGATATTTATTTTCGATGACGTGTCGTGCGATAAACAAAATGTAATGCGAGAATATTTTTCTTTAGGTCGACATAAGGCCATTGATTGTTTTATCTATGTCAGACCTATTCCAAAATACCTAAACAATTGATTAGAGACAATGCTAATGTCCTAGTGCTATTCAAACAAGACGAACTCAATTTAAAACACGTATACGCTGACCATGTAAACACGGATATGTCGTTTAACCGGTTTAAAGAATTGTGCGGCGTATGCTGGCGAGATCGGTATGGGTTCCTGGTGATCAATAAAGATGGCGATTTGCAGACGGTCGTTACCGAAAAGGTTTTGACACCTATATATACTTATAAAGCACATAAATAGTATATCACTTCCTACCCGTTTCTAGACGATGGCAGACGACGTGAAAACCAAACAAGAACTCATAAAAGTACGAAAGGCAGTCAAGAGGAAATTACAAGCGCTAAAAGCAGGTGTGGTTGAAAAGGAGCTTGCATTAAGTAAAGTCTATGCACCTATTACAAAACGTTTACAAACACTTCAGACCGGTCTGCTGAAAGATATTAAACAGGAGTCCAAGATCGAAAGCCAGCACTGGTTACCACAACAACATGACGTACAATCTACTCCTAAAAGACGCCCTAAATTTCTCGATCAGGTGCGCAGTTCAACACCAATCGCCGCACCACCAATAGAGGAGGCATGGGAACACAATCCTCATAGCCCAGTCCAGTCTGTGGAGTCCACCTTCGAAGAATCGGAGAGTAGCGGCAACACTCCAGAGACCCATACAGAGTACGAACGGTACCTAAACAGCGAAGAACATCAGGCCTACTTACAACGATTCTTACCATCGGTAAGATACTATGTCGATAATCTGTTTTCCAACTTTACTGGTATTTATAACAATGACACGGAGCACTTGCGCAGGGATAAAGTACGTTTTAATCCGGAGACAGGAAAATTAATGATTGGTGATTCGGACATTATCTTCGGGATTGGTGAAAAGGTGTGTGTAGAACGATTTTGCTACAACGGTAGCAAAGGGTTGTACGAGCAACTGTTCCTTCTCAATCCTTTGGGTAAATTCTCACTTAAAGAAATTAACGATTATGCGGACATTAAAAAGAAGTAATGCAATGTATAGCTTACGACAGCAAACTATAAACCCGAGTGGTCGTGGTCTACTCATGGATTATAACGAGAAGCCACTAGAGTATGTATACTTTGATGATCCCAACGAACTGTGCGAACGGCTCAAGCTTCTGGTCGCCTCGCAAGATGCAGGTAACACCGGTCACACAAACGAAATTACATCGATTATGGAAGAATTACGCGAATTGCGTATAATAGCGTAGATTGTGCGACTTGTTATTCATTATCACGATGGTTATCGACAAGTTTGGACATGCGTCTGACTGTGCTTCATATATTTCTTATGATGATTACTACGATTTTGACAACATGAGATTAGCGCGCGTCGCTACACCACAAGAAGATGATGATGCAGTCACGAAAGCGTACTTAGAATCGCGGTTAGCAACGCTACACCAGCAAGAGGGCGAACCAACGCTTGGAAGTGGTTCCACTATTCAGCAGTATATAGACACGCTTGTGAAGGAGACAACAAACAGTATGATAACACAATTCTCGAGCGAGTATGTTACAAGATCAGACTTTAACCATTTTGAAGAGATGATGCGTAACCTTGTTCCAGCCACTGTGAACGCTAATGTTGCACAAATCGTAACCAAACGGATAGATGATTCTATGAATAGCATATATAAGACATTAGACGCTGCTATTCAACAAGTGAAAGCACAATTTAGAATAGACATTGCACGAATTCAAGCAGATATTCAACAGTTGCAAGAGAAACTTAAAACGCACGCATATAGCCGTCAACCATACACACACACATATATTAGCAATATGTCTGTAAAGGAGCAAATCGTCCACGAGTTACATAAGCCTGCTCGCATTAACTTTCCTAGAAGACATGTAATCACAAAAGGATTAAACGAGCTGTTTCAAGCCGATTTGGTGGAAATGATCCCATATGCAAAGATAAATAAAGGATTTAGATACATTCTAGTTGTTATCGATGTATTTTCTAAATACTTATGGGCCGTACCGGTTAAGCGCAAGACGGGTAAGGCTGTTTCAAACGCTTTTCAATCAATTTTCAACAAAGACCATCGTATTCCACGGTACATTCAAACGGATTTGGGAAAAGAATTTTATAATTCAACATTTAAGGCTTTAATGGAAAAATATGAGATTACACATTATAGTGTGTACAGCAATAAAAAGCTTGCGTAGTAGAACGCGTTAATCGTACCTTAAAGTCAAAAATGTGGAAACAATTTAGTTTGAATGGTTCGTATCGATGGCTGAATATACTATCCTCACTCGTGACTGCATATAACAACACCAAACATCGAACAATCGGCATGCGACCTGTAGATGTGTCAAAACGCAATGAACGCAAACTCTTCAATACAGTGTACAGTACGATCAAAACAGTTAACTTAAAGAGTAAAAAATTTTCTGTTGGAGATCATGTTCGCATTAGTAAACATAGAAGTCAATTTACCAAGGGATACACACCAAATTGGTCTAACGAAATTTTTACGGTGTACAAAGTGCATTTGACTAATCCTTTAACGTACCTGTTGCGCGATAGTCGAGGACAACCAATATTAGGCGGCTTCTATGCAGAAGAACTTCAACGAACACACTATCCGGATGTATATTTAGTGGAAAAAGTATTGAAGAGAGTTAAAAATCAAGTATATGTGAAATGGTTAAATTTAGATTCTAGCCATAATAGTTGGATATCCAAAATCATATTTTGTAGATTTGCTGTTACGTGTTTGTTTACCATCATATGTCATTCATCAATAAAATTTTTTTTACTGTTATATGCTTTATTATAGCGACACACACACACACACACACACACACAAATTACATCTATGTACTACTAATTACTACACTAGTTCTACGTCAAGAAAGTTGTTTATAATTCCTCATGCCCGAAGCGCAAAACGTTGATGTAGGTTGATTTTCGCTGTTTTGGTTGAACTTGAGTATTTCGATGTCCGTGAATATGTGTAAATAACAAGCAGGTAAAACACATTACCTTCTCAGCTAACAATTTCTCCCGTACTTGACCAACACTCGAGGTATATATATTTATTGTAAAAGGTATGCGACACGTACAATAGCATCCTCCATTATATCTAATAAGTGCTATCTATAGCGCATCAGGTAGGATTACCAAGATGACATAATTTACATACAAAAATAGTATTAAACTAAAACAATAACTTTAATAGCATATACACTTTTTATAATCATCTATACTATTTGATGGCCATTTTCCCGAATCCGGACCACACGTCCATCCTGGTTGCTGTTTTGAGCCCTCCATTGCCAAATTCTTGAGGAGCCAGTTATATGTTGTTCTATGAGGGCCAACTACATTAGGTTGGTACTTATAATTTACCTTATACTTTAAAATTAACTTCAATACTTTTTAATACCATAGGTTGTGCGAAATATACAACATCTACAATCATATCGTCAATCGCTGTGACCAGTGATTTATAGTTGCATTTTATATTCATGATAGGAAATGCCTTCGTACTCAATACAGCTCGGTTGGTTAGTAATTCTTCAAGGAAATATACATCGCTCAAACTATAATTACTCTCTATTGCGTCTAGTACACCGCGCACCTGATGACATTTTAACTCTGTTTTGCCGTTGCAAGCATCAATGAAGTTTGATACAAATTGATCGCACCTACTCTGTTGTTTAAACAGCATGTCCATTACATCAATGGATGTATCATTGGTCAGCGTTAGCCATTTGAAGGCTTTAAAGGGAACATGAACACCTACTCTGAACAGTATACGTTTGATTTTGTCTACATCATTCAATACTATGGCATGTTTCAGATGTTGGTGTAAAATGCGTTGTTCACTCTCGAACAAATCGTACAGTACATTGTCCATGTTAACTTGAAAACTTCGCACCACTATCGTTGTTGTTCCACTCACTGCGAGATCTATCCAAGTACCTAGCTTTTATGGCACATTCATCAAAATAGGTAATGGTAAAGTGTTGTGATACTGAGCATCACCTAGTTATTCGTCTGATAAACCCCCCACTAGTTTTTGTAACAGCATTAATAAATCAACAACCTTGAGATGATCTCTGGCAAGGCGACTCTGTTGAATTTGAGCAATATATTTAAGGAAAATCCAATTAGAGGTGTTTTGGTGGTGATAGATTGTTATTCAAATTATCTATGGGAATATCCTTTACTTTTAACGAAGGATGCATGCCCGGTAAATTGCAAATTAATCAAAAGAGTATAACGTTAATCATTACTCTACATAGAGCACAAAAAGCTGTCATAGCCATGCGAGAAATATGTTGCCTGATAAATACTCCCTGTATGATTGTTGTGGTTTTGACAATTTTGACAACGATCCTAGGTCATGGATCGAAACGTAAAGAAAGATGATTTTAAAAACTATGAGTGGTTTAATTCCCAACGAAGATTAAGAAAAAGGTTGTCTGATGTCGCTAAATCTATATATATATATATATATATATATATATATATATATATACCAATGATTAATACCTTGAAAGTAATAGGGAAAATAAAATTTAAAGTTGTCAACCATGTTCGGGTGGTAATGTTGATTCGGTCATTGATACCTACTGCAAGTTAAAACAAGTCGTATACAATGATGAAAAGTTTTTTGAAACTAACTAAATGTGATCTTGAATACATGCTTTGTAAAAGCGATATAGTTCAGATTCTGCTACGATTCTTCAACAGACAACAACAGATAACAATAAAAACTCTGTTTAAATTAATTTTTAATAACGACTTAACATTGCGTAATTCTATTAAAATGATTTGAAATATAACGGTATTATTTTTATTGTTTAGCATCAATTTAATAACATTTGTTGATATAAGATGAAAATTGTGAATTTTGGTAATTGACAATTATGCTAAAATGTTTTGAAGTTACCTTGTTGCCATATGTTCCATTTAACAGAATTAAAACTCAGATATATTATAGACATTCTTGCAATTATTTACCATATGTGTATATATTTCTCTTGACAATAATTATTAATTTAAGAATAACTTATTGAATTAAAGTAAGTTATTTATAAGCACTAAATTCTACAATAATTAAAACGAGTTTGAAAATAAAAATGTATTGACAATGTAGCTATACTTGTAATTTATTCTGCCAGGATCAACAAAATATAATGCAAAATAGTTGTTTTAGGTATAAACCAGAACCATATAATTTACATATGGAGATATGTTGTTATATTTATACTATAAATAGCCCAATCGCCGAGGTCATTAACTACCATGCACTTTACTGAACGCGGTTGTTAAAGGGCGTTATATGAACGTTTTTTGCAAAGAAATAAGTAATATTTATCTCAGTTTGCGAGATGTTGAAACGTTTAGATCCGTAAGTTATGCATATCTTTTAGAAAACATATTTGCTTTTATGGACAAATTTTTGCTTTACATTCCTTAACTTTAATAATTTCACTAATCATGTTTACAGAGTCTTTTTAAATAATAATATCCTTTGAACATACTATCATCTGGAATACAAATTTTGTTATACCTATATCTAGTACTAATAATAATTAGTGTCTCTAGCACTGTAAAATTTAACTAGAATAAATAATTCACAATCTTTTATAGTGTTTAATTAAATCGGTCTTTTAACAACAAAAGAGGTATTTTGCACATTGCAAATTATTATTACCATGCTTGTAGCAATAAATATTACATAATAAATTGCTGGTTATTCACCTAACAATAAAATTTTACACTAAGAATATATAATTGGTGTATGCTGGGTTGCCTGCCATAGATATGCATATATTTTTAGAATTTATGGAGTACCATTCCGCATTTGAGAATGATTACATCACTATCCAAATTCTTCACCACGTTTTAAATAACGACATTATTTGCATACATTTAAAGGTTAAATTTTAGATCCGGGTACGAGTTCAGTGTGGTTGTATAAATTATTTTGGTAGTGCAATCATGAATAAAATAACGAGTGACCTGTCTTAACATGTTTTTTGCACACACACCAATATTTTAAATTAAAACCATTATAAAATACGAGTCGAATAATTTCTCCTATTCTTTTGATATTTAATACAAAATAATGGGGCAGAGCCCCGTTTAGGGCACGTTTAGAAGCTCCCTTCCCCACCATTCATCATTTTGAGAGTGATTATGTCATCCACCACATTTCCTATTTTTGCTTAACCTAAAATCTCTCTTAATTAACTAAAGCAACGAGAATAAAAACAATGACGAAGCTCTAAAGATCACCGCTAAATTCTTCACTACATGCACGTTTTGCATAACCTACAAATTTTTTATCACGTTTGTGCAATTAAACGAGTTATATATATACAATGTCTAATACGTCATCTACATACAATCACCAAACCGCTAAAAGTAAAAGAATTTTTCTTGCCACATAAATTAAATGTATAATTACATTTAAATATTTAAATATATTCAAATTGCTAAAATGTAAGCAAGAGATCCTTGATATAAGATTAAATTAATTTTTTATTTGAGAGTCAAATAAATCGTTATGAAAGGTGGTATATTTTGCATACCAAGAAGGAAATAGTCTTAACATGTTTTTGCAAACACACCTTATGTTAATTAAATCCATTATATTAAAAGTTGAATAATTTGCATATATATTACCAGAGAGCTATAATTCCAAACTCGAGGTTATATTCGACTGCGAATTCTTGTTATTTTATCGTGACATTGAAATCGCGAGAAGTGAACGACTTCTTTGTAAGCAAGACATCCTTGATATAAGATTAAATTAATTTTTATTTAAAAGTCAAATAAATCGTGATGCAAGGTGGTATAATTTGCATACCAATAAGGAAATATACGGCATACCTGTCTTGAAATGTTTTTGTAACACACCTTATGTTAATTAAATACATTATATTAAAAGTCGAATGTCGACGTGATTTACATATATATTACCAGATAAAAGCACGAGGTTATATTCGACTGCATGCAAATTCTTAGTATTTTATCGTGACATTGAAATTGCGAGATGTGAACGACTTCTTTTTTACAAGATTTTACCTGCAAACGTTTAAAATTTGACCTCCATCATATAACATTTCGTATATTTTCTTAATTTTATTTGCTACTTCGTACAAAACGCAGCTTATGAGGAGAGCTAAAACACTCTTTACCACTTGCACGCGTTTGCCTAATATTAAAAATTCTTCACAGCGGCGTTTTAATTTTTAGCTTAACCTACCCCAGAAAATTACGAACCAACACGTGAACTCCATTTTCTACACACACAACATTTTTTTAAAATTTAATATTTAATATTTGACGTCGGGAACGCTGCTAAAAAATTTCCTAAGAAAATATCTCCACCCCAGCGCACGCGCACCACCCCACGACAAAAATCTAACGACCCCGCCGAACGCACACCCCAAAGACCTAACGACCCCCCGACGCAACAAATTTACACACAAAGACAATTTTGTTCTCAAAGCGGCGTATACATATCTTGCTGCACGTTTTGTTTCCCAAAGCGGCTTAGCTGTTCATATTGTTCTCGAACCGGCGTATACATATCTTGCTGTGGATCTCTGTTGCCAAACCGGCTTAGCTACCCTACTTGTTTACTTAATGATATTATGCAAATTTGACGTATTCCTAAATCCCAATGACTAATCCTTTTATATTCTAGAGAATTCTCTATTTAAACGAGTTGCAATATCCACGGAATAATTAATTTAAACTTTCATTGCTTTTTAATGTAAAAAGGTTTCCGCTTTATAGGAAATATTTGCTTTCAGTATACAAAATTATTAATTAATTTTTGGGTTTTTAAATACACTTTGATTTTAGTTTCTCAAACTAAATGCATAAAGTCGTACTCTTTTATGCAATTTATAGCAAATCAAATGCATTTTACGGTATCTTAGAATTTGCATATCCAATTTACGTTAGTTGCTATTTATTTACAATATGCATATATCATACAGGGTGATTATTTATACACGCGCAATTTGCGTTTTTGCATTGTACATCAATGAATAAAGGTACGCTTGTATTATACAGGGTGTAACCATAAATTTACGAAAATATTTCAGTGGGATTTATTTTTAGAATTAGGGTTTCAATGACCTCTCGTGACCCCTTATCACGTCAATATATATATATATATATATATATATATATATAGCACTAGTTCCCGTACAGTAGCATATTAGGCCTACGAAAAGAAACGGTAACTACTCATTTAGTCATAAGTCAACGCCCACCAGAGAAAGCTGTAACAGATACGAGTAACATTAGTTCATTTACGAAGAAAGGTACAACTAAAAGGACTTACCACACGAACGGTGTGCACGAAATTTCTGTAGTCAACGAAATAATGTAACGACACATATTCTTTGTCGTATAGGTGCAGAAAGAATAAAAATGAGGAACTCGTTTTATAGCAAGAATTAAATACAATCCCAGCGTTACCAAACACAGGTGTTGACAGAAACTTGAAACAGACTTTATCAGATAGTGCGATCTATTATTTCAAAAAGTCTTAAGGATTGGATATTATAAGAATTAATTATACTGTATAGTAATATGCACCAAAACGACGGATAGTTAAAACAAGGTACCGATTATTTAAATAATAGTAGAACTTTCCATTTCACAGCAAATAGGTTTAAATGGAATTGTAGTGAAGCGTACTTATTATCGCAATGTGTAATATACAGGGTGGTGTATGAATATCAAAAGCAGGATCTATGCGAATAAATAATTAAATAAAATGGCGCAAGGTTTAGTACACGGTTGAAAGGTGGACGTATCAAAGTCTATTTCTATATTTGTTCCTATGTTTTGCGCTTAATTAGGTCTAAGAGTGGGTTCTGCACAGTCTTGAGTTGCCGCATGTAGTGTAGATATTTCTAGTTCTTTTATTTAAAAATGACTTAATTGTTATTTTAAAATGTCTTATTCTACTAATCTTATCCTACGTGTTAGTATTTGATTATATTGAGTCTTACTGCTATGTGTACATAAAGTCGATGCACAAATCACTTGAAAGGTGTTTTTTTAGGTCTTAGCTGCTGGTTCGTCGTATTCAGTAATTTTTACTTTATCCTTGACAACGCTCCTTGGTCATGGATCGAAACGTGAATAAAGTTACCATTTTCTACATAAAATCGTTTAAATAAATATGCTTTAATTCTCACTGATTATCAAAGAAATTGTAAAATCTGCATGTCTATGCTGTATTTAACGTATTCGAAACATATCTCAAATCGTTCACGGACACTGACCTTTTGATGTAATTTGGCAGATATGTCATTCGACGTTTAAAAGTCTGGCACATTTGCCAATTTTGAAAACAAACAATGTAAATAAACACAAACATTTTCCATCAAAAATATTTGAATTCAGAATGCTTTTACTATATGAAACTAAACAGCAAACAAATCGTCAAAAACGCTTTTTAAAGTGGAAAACCATGTAAACACACTGCTGATTACTAATGCAAATCAGATTTTGTAAATCGATACATTTCTGGCAATGTTTTCAATATTTCACGTGTTCTACCGTAAATTTTCAGAATTTATTTGCGATCTCTGCTTGCCTTATTATTTGTTATCGCGGCCAGTTTTTCAACTTACTTCTGTTGTTTTGTATAGATAATGCTTTTGGATAATTGTACAAAAATAAATGATGTAACTCTAGTGCTGTTTCCGTTCATGTATTTATTTATTTGAAAGTGCGTTTTCTTATCAAAGCGCTCATTGTTTCTAGCGTAATTGCATGAAGATTTATTAGGTTTTGTCTTATGTTTTGTATATTTATTTTGTAAAATTGTATAACACTACTCAACGTATATTTAATTACATGTACGATTATTCCTCTGCTGAATACGCGTTCTATTACTGGCATCGCTTAAAGTTAATTACGGTCTATATACAGGGTGTTAAATGCTTGCTATTTACATAATGTACGAATAACTTATTTTTTTGCTAAACAAATGCAGTTTTCTTATTCCCATTGCTGTTTATAATTATTACACAATCTTTACTACTCAATACAACCCTAGACATCCCCTTATCACTGCAATATATATATATATATATATATATATATATATATGTATTATATATGTATATATATATATATGTATTTATATATATATATATATATGTATATATATATGCATATATATATATATAGGTTAGGTTTATGTATAGTCGTATAGACGATTTAAATTTGTAAATTTCCCAATTGTCGTCATCAGTCCCGGTGGCGTAATCGGTAAACGCATGGTTCCGGCAAAACCAGGATACAGGTTCAAGTCCTGACCAAGACCTTATATTTTCCATCTTTCAATTACTAGCTCGATCTGAAATAATCATTTGGGCTTTAGAAGTCTAAGTTATTATTTCATCTTATTCACTGTAATACGAATGTATTTATCAACTTACCATGTGTAATTAACTATCTAAAATATTTATATATTTAATACTTGGCTTATAGCCGTAATTTTGAGCGTCGCTTCCTGTCTATAACTGACATAAGTCAAAAACTTGACAATGTCAGATATGATTGACAAAAATGCCAAACGTAATTGAAAGTTAGGTTTATGTATAGTCGTGTACACGATTTAAATTTGTAAATTTCTTAATTGTCGTCATCGGTCTTGGTGGCGTAATTGGTAAACGCATGGTTCCGGCAAAACCAGGATACAGGTTCAAGTCCTGTCCAAGACCTTATATTTTCCATCTTTCAATTACTAGCTCGATTTGAAATGATCATTTGGGCTTTGTATAAAAGTCTAAGTTATTATTTCATCTTATTCACTGTAATACGTATGTATTTATCAACTTACCTTATATATATTACTCATATTTAGACCAGGGTAGAAAATTAAATAATCACATCAAATAATTTTAATCACCGTGTAGAAGCTTTGGAAAGAGGTACGCTTTATTAAAACCGTGAAGCATAAAAGGTTATTAGTTTCATTAAACATAAGAGATTTAAATCATGTACAAGACGCTTTATATCAAAAGAAGCAGTATTAAAAAGCTCTGCGTGTAATGTAATTATTCCTAAACAAATGGAAATTACGTGCAAAATTTATATTAATTAACCCTATTTTAAGTAACCGGTAGTAAAACAAAGTGTACACATAATAATTAATAGTTAACTTGTATTCGCTAAAAATGAAAGGATAGAAGTCAATTTTAATTGGAGTTAATTAAACCATTATTAATAATAAGCATAAAAGTGTGAAAATCCAAGATTATAATACCAGAAAATAAAGCTCTGAGAATTAATATTATTTTGAACACCTGCGTAGTTTAAATATCACGTACGGCGAAAATTGGGTAGATAACAAATGGTTTCAAAGAATCTTGAAGAAACCGTGGCTTAATATTCACGAGAAGGTGCGATACGGGGTTATTTAACCCAGATAGTCCACATGGACTAAAATATAATCGATAATAAAGAATATCAATTTGCACCAATACGAACAGGTTAGAAAAGGAAAGAGAAAATGCGTCAAGCAAAGACACATATAGTAAAAGGCGTGATTTAAGCAACGTCACGAGGGTCACAATTGGTTGAAAATAGGATGCAAATATCAGAGGTAGAAACAACGATTTCTGTACAAAAATTAATTAGCTTTTCTCGGACATGTTTGCGTGCCGTGTGAGAATTTCTGAGATTTTAACTGGGGCGAGTGAAAAATTCGTAAAAACCGACGCGCGAGCGACGGAATGGGAACATAGCATGAGAAATTCTTAGAATTACCCGTTTTGGGGAACAAAGCGACGTGCCGGCTATTCGCTATATACACCGGTGGTAATATGAATTTCGGTCTCTTAGACTTTTGACTATTCGATGCGTTAAAAGCTTTTACATCCGCGACTTGATTCGAGATGTTAAACAGTGCATTTTAGTTTGATAAAATAATTTAAAATTTTGCTCGTATATTGTAGTGATTCAAAATAGTTTGTTATTTACGTGCTAACATGAATGTACTTCAGTGCACTTAGATACAAGGTAATAAAATTTAGTATCACTGTACCAATTAGCAAAATTTACAACGACAAATGTATACTCTAAAGTAGGCAGTTTTGGCGTATCTTGGTGAAAGACGCATGAATTTCTTTGCTATTTTTCGGGGTGTTAATAATTAAATGGTTCAAATACGTGTCTGGATCCACGAAACAAGGGTCAGATATATACAGATGAGTTCCGGAAAAGCCCAGAAACAACTTTAAATAAATGGTGATGGAGAAAATTTTAAAAGCGTTGAGAATTAGAAGCCGTAAATATAATCCTGTTGGAATGGTGTGATTAACTAAAGGGACGATGTACATTGAAGCTACGAGGACAGTAACCTTCAGGTAAATTATACTATTTTGTTTGACATTTTGTGTGTGTTGAATAACTTTATAATTGATTTACTTTAAATGGACATTAGTGAAATTGTACTAACCATAAAATTTTAATGTTAAGATGAAATTTGCTTGTTTAAGTAGAAAGGGTATTTAGTATTGATGTTCGGGAATATGATGAAACTTTGGGTATGTCTTTGAGCTCAATTAGACGAACCTGGTTAATTAACGTAAAGGGTGGTATTACCAATATCCTATTTAATTTTAACTAACTTCACTATCTTTACTTCCCTACCTAATTCTATATCCTATCCTATCTTATCTATTCCTAACTCCCCACTAATTTATAAGAAATATCTACACTTAATCACTTATTTTCTTCCTAATTTAATTTTATTCTTCCTAACACCTATTTCTAATATTTCCCTATTTACCTATCCTACTTTATTTTTATAAAACTTACTTCTATCTTATTTTTCCTACTAAATTCACCTATCTCTATCCTTTGTTCATCAAGTTATTTAAATCTAACTCTTCTTGACCCTCCAAGTCTTTCTTCTCACCAACCTAATACTCTTCATCCCTATTTCCCCCTTCTATATCTATACTTATCATCCCTATTATCTCACATACAATAAACTTATCCCCTATTATCCTTACTCTTAAATATTGCTTCTTCTTCAGTCCCTACACTTGTCTGTTTCTTATTATTATTTTTCCTTTTCTGCCGACAAACCAAAATACTTTTAAAATTATCGATTTTTCCTCTATGGAAAATCCTATGTACCTTCTAGAATTCTTATGTAATGGAATCCGCAAGAATGAATTCCTTAAATCTACTTTATTAAAACAAATTTGCCACTTAACCTCGTCAAAAATGTGTCCATGGATGAACAATGGAATTTTTGGTCCCTTGACTAATTTTTCGTGCATCTTTATTTAATTCTGCCTTCACCTGCTCCCGATATGCTGCTGTTGCTTCTACCCCACTAATTCTGCATGTTTTTGTACTAAAGCTTGAACCTCTACTCTTCTATCCTCTGGACATCTTATCGTGTTGATCTGTTTAACTTCATCATCCTCTACCTCTACTACATTAATACTAAACCCCGTGTCATCCTCTGTGACTTCATAACTGCCCTTCCATGGACTACCCTATCATTAATCCTTATTACCTTCCGTTCCATATCTATCAAAACCCTAACTTCATCATACAGTCAACACCTAAAATGCTCTGAAACTTCAGTCCAGGTACAATTACAAACTCCTGTTCACAGCTTAAACCTCTATATCTATCCTAAGCACCACAACACTATTTACTACAGCAAACTTCTTTTTATTTGAGCTACTAAATGGCTACGCTTTATAGGCATAATTCTATCACAAACCTTATCCCTAATTTTGCTGACGAATTCCTCCGATATTAAACTCGCCTCTGCCCCTGTATCAAGTAATATTTCTACACTATTCTCAAAAATTTCTATATTAATAATTGGCAAACATAATTTTTCCTTAGTTTCTGGCTCTACTTCCTCCTCAATTTTGAAAAATTCACGTGGATGTTCATATACATTTACACTGAAATCTAGTGGTCTGTCGCGTTCTAAAAATCCTGTCCAGGTCTGTTTTCCCTACTTGGTCCTGGTCTAGCCGTCACCTCAGCGTATGTCCTAGACGTTTCCACTCGTTCCGTGTCTGTATTAGCAGTCCCCTTAATGTCCGGTGAACTATTCCTTCTGGTAGGTTCCGGTCTCGGTGCAGGTCCCCTTCCTAAACTATTACTGCTAACGTACGGTCGTCGCTGTTCCCAATTCTGTCGCTGGTATCCGTAACTATTCCCCCGTCTAGCATAGTTGTCCCGTCTATTGTCAAACCTAACTGTGTTGATCTGTCTTTCCCTATTATCTCGAGGTCGTCCACTACTTACGTCGTCGTACCTCTGCAGGTATTCTAAAAACATTTCTCTGTCCACTATGTTCTGTAGTGCTACGTGTTGTCTTACTTCTATCTCGAAGTGTCGTGATAAATACTTAATAATTTGTCGGTCCGTCAGTGGTGGGTTCAGTTGCTTTGCTATGCTATACTTGCGTATAGTATATTGCTCCCTACTTCCTGAAAATTCTCCCTTAAATTTCCCGGTGATTAAGTCGTCTCGTACCTGGTCTTGTCTGTGGTCACTCCAGTAGTGCTTTAAAAATCTGTCTTCAAACTCTGTGTAGGTGTCTATGTCCTGTCCTACTAAATTGTACCATGCTTCCGCGTTGTCTTTCAATAAAGCCTTTTATCGTATTCAGTTTAGTCTGTTCGTCAAATAAATTTCCCACTAGATTTCTTACACTATTAATAAAAATTTGTGGATTTACCCTGTTATCGCCATAAAACTTCATGTGTTGGTCCAATGATACTCCACCTATAGAAAATCTGGGACCATCCCCCGTTAAATTTGACATGTTGTATTTAATACTACTAACTTCGCGTTCTACCCTGCCTAACTGATCCCTACATGAGTCCGTTACTTCAGTCATTTTTACATTTATTTCTTCTTCACAAAAAATGCGTACTTCGGACCTTAAATGTCCCATTTCCTGTCGAAGACCTGTAATATCACGCTCATTTTTTCAACCCTATTTTCAACCTCCCCCATTTTCACGGTAAGACTATTTTTAAATTCTGTAAATTCTTTAGTCGACTGCTCAATTTTCCCGCTTATCTGCTCTAATTTTTGGTTGGATTCCTCCCTAGCTCTATTAGATTCATCGCTTAGCAGATCTAATTTTCTGTTGGACTCCTCCCTAGCTCTATTAGCTTCATCGCTTATCTGTTCTAATTTTCTATTGAATTCTTCGTTCATCCTCTCTAGCATTCTCATTATCATCTCGTTTCCTTGATCCCCTGATTCCGTCCTCGACTGATCTCTACTGCCTCCAGCTTCTTCCATTTTAGAATTTTTCTCACACAATGCACTATCGTCACTTCCAATTTCCACTCCTTGACTCCTTAACCACTCTTTTCTCTGCATACGTTCTAATCACTCTCACACACTCTAAAATACTCCTAAATTTATACACACACAGAAACTCTCTCTCTCAGATCGCCAGTTTCCTGGAATAAAATCACAAAAATTTTATTTGGAACTCGAGCCTCACTTTTGGGTCGCCAAAGAATGCTGTGAATCCTTTAAATTAGAATCGAGGCCCAATGATTGGGCGTCAAGAATGCTGTGAAACCACCAAAAGCTATTCATTACCTTAACTGTGTTAGTCCATTGACTTTCTTCTGTTAATCGCCTCGGCTGCTCCTCTAGATAACTTTCATCCTCATACATAAAAAAAACAAACACATTCCTACCACAAACATCAACGTTAACTCTATTTACATCAATATTCACAATACATTAAAATTTCAAAATTAAAATTCAGCATAAATTTTAATATCAGAAAATTTCAAAATTAAATTCATTACCATTTTAATGTGCATCCAGAATTAAAGTCCTTGTAGGATGCCTACTAATTACTATAACAATATATGCAGACCGGAGTCTGAGTACAAAGGAGCATCTACCACCCTTTACGTTAATTAACCAGGTTCGTCTAATTGAGCTCAAAGACATACCCAAATTTTCATCATAATCCAGAACATCAATACTAAATACCCTTTCTACTTAAACAAGCAAATTTCACCTTAAAATTAAAATATTATTGTTAGTACAATTTCACTACTGTCCATTTTAAGTAAATCAATTATAAAGTTATTCAACACACACAAAATATCAAAGTTCGAACAAAATAGTATAATTTACCTGAAGGTTACTGCACTCGTAGCTTCAATGTACATCGTCCCTTTGTTAATTACACCATTCCAACTGGGTTATATTTACGGCTTCTGATTCTCAACGCTTTTAAAATTTTCTCCATCACCATTTATTTAAAGTTGTTTCTGGGCTTTTCTGGAACTCATCTGTGTATATCTGAACCTTGTTTTGTGGATCCAGACACGTTTATGCACCATTTAATTATTAATACCCCCGAAAAATAACAAAGAAATTCATACTTCTTTCACCAATATACGCCAAAACTGCCTACTTTTGTGTACTCATTTGTCGTTGTAAATTTTACTAATTGGTACAGTGATACTAACTTTATTACCTTGTATCTTTTTTTCTAAGTGCACTAACGTACATTCATTGTAGCACGTAAAGAACAAACTGTTTTTTTTTATCACAAAAATATTCGAGCAAACTGTTTAAATTATTTAATCAAAACCGGAAAACTAAAAAGCACTGTTACTTGACATTTAAAATTCTGCAGGTGTTTAATCTTAAGGCGTTTTAAATAACACTTCTACGAGTTGGATTTTCCACGTATTTCAACTCTACTGATATATTTGTTTGTTAGCAACGCGTCTCGCCTTGGTATTATTGGGTTTTTACACGCTTTTATGCATATTATACATCAATAATTGTTCAATTAAATTCAATTAAATTAATAAATTAATGGCAGTAGCTTCTACCATTAATTTCTTTGCAAACCTACTATATTTTAATTATTATTTGTACAATTTGATTAATACTCGTTACTTAAAAATGAATTAACTAATATAATTTTTGCACGTAATTGCTGGTTGTTCCTTTATACAGGGTGTTTTGAAATTGTTTCTTTTATATTTATTTTTGATCTTTTACAACCACTATAATATATATGAAATCTTTGGCTCCTACCATGTGGAGGACAAAATTTTTGAATACAGATTATATCAAAGTGGTTTAAATTATTTTCTACAAGTAATAATTTCCACTGTTAATATATTAGTTTACTTTTCAAATTACGTTGGTCGGCTGTTGCATTGAGTCGCCAAAACTAGGATGATTTGACACTTTTAACTTCAATTACATGTATTCCTCTTGTTGGTCGGCTTCAAATGCTTTCTTTCTCGTCAAAAACAAGGAATTCCGTCAGGCGCATGTATCGAAGAAACCTCTCATAGTACAGTGCAATCCAATTACAACACAAAATTACGGTTTCGCTAATATCCATAAGGTGACAAAATTGACATCCAAATTATTTTAAATTTAAGTTATTTTAGCGGCTATGTTTGTTGCATAGCTTTATCAATTAATTAGGCAAGACATAGGATGATGAATTAATTAAAGACTTCGCACGCATAGCCACACTAAACCTCCCAACGCATAAAAATATCCCCAATATAAGTTAAATAACTATATATTTAGATTTTTATCACCATGATATGGTTTCTAGTTCCTATCATTTAAAGGTTCTTCTTCCGTTTTAGTTTCTAATTCATATGCATTTGGACCAACTACTTTTTTGTGTGGACTTTCAAATGGTAGAAATAAATTTCCATTTCCCTCTTTTGGGACCACGGAACATGGTTAGATTTTAACCTTATTAAATGCTTGGGTTTGTATTCAGTCAATATTTTATCTTTATCAAATTTATTTCTACGTTATGCATTTATTTTTAGGTCTTGTCATGCTTCGGGTAGCAACAACTTCTTATTTAGATTTGCACGCTGGAGAAATTTTAAAATTTGTTATATTCTTTCATCCGGACGTGTTCCTTCTTCTAATCAAACTGGTGGTCCAGTGGAATAATGTGTGACACATTAAGTACGTTATTTCGTAAATGTTTTGCCCATGATTTTTGAGACTGGTAGCAAAAAATTCTTAATAAGCGAGTTAACTCTCGCATAACTTTTTTGACTGCATTTTTTGTCTTGAGAGTATCTAAAGTCACATGCGATATCATTTATTTCTTATTCTTTCATACTTTTGCCCTAAATTGTGTTTCATTGTCGCTTAAGACACTTCTATGTTTGCGTATGTTAAAAAGGTAATCGTTCATTGCTGTGTTATAATATAGAATTTTACATATTTTGTTAAAATATTCAAACTACTAAAATATATTTAACATTGTTAGTGGATGCTGGTAGTAAACCAAATATATCTACAGCAATAGTATCATTGACAACTTCTGAAATAATTCGGTTTAAAGAAAGGTCCCTGTAATTTCTTGTTGATAGATTTGACTTTTCGCATAGTTCCCAATCTTTTATGATTATTTTAACGAGTTTTTTTATTTTACGACAAATGAAACTTTGCTTGAATAATAAATATGTTTGCCAAACCGCAAAGTATCCATATTCTTCATGGTATAGCATGGCCAATTTAGCAGTCAATTGTTTAGACACATACATTTTCTATTTTTTATTACCTTTCTCCTTTTGGAACAATACATTGTTTTGTAGTTTATAATACGGTAAGTTTCCGCGTTCAGAGATTTTTCTACAAATTGGTTTAAGTTCTTGATCCTGTGGCTGTTTTAGTGGAAGTTGGTTAAGGTTATTAATAGATTCCTCATTGAAAATAAAATTTAATTTGGTAGTAGTAATTTGTTTAAAAATAATTTCTGCTCTGCTTACTTTCATAAGGTGTCTGCAATTAAATTTTATTTTCTTGATAGGTGTTTAATTTGTAAGTTTAATTTTTGTATTTTTAAGAGCCATCTAGCTAGTCTGGGTGTGAGTATTTCACAATTTATTAAAAATGTAAGAGCTTTTCGATCTGTTAAAATAATTGTGTCAAATCCCAATATAATGGTTCCAATTTTTTAATGCAGTTTGATACGTTTTATTTTAAAGCTAAAAGTTAGGTATTATATCATTAATTTAGAATTAGGAACTTTTTTAGAATTTGGAAAATCTCAGTTAAATAGTGCAATTTCGTTGAAGTTGTGAAACCCTGGGATTAGTAACGTTCACACGAGTCTTGACGTCAGTTGCTTATCTTTGCAATTGTAAGCGCTGACGTATGGTTCTGTTGTGAGGAGAAGTTCATTCTTTCACGAACGCAGGTGGAAGTACGTCAACATCGTTTAGAGTAGAGAGACATTTGAGGCGTGAAGACAGATTTACCGAACCGTTACCGTGCAGTTCTGAAGCGAGTGCGTTCCGTTACCACCTTTTTTAATCCATCCTTACCGTCTCGCCAGTGAAGCCCTACCAGCAGGAACAGGCGCAGTGACCACACAACTCACAACAGGACAAAAGTCAAAAGGACCGTCCCTGAGAACAACGCCCAAGTAGCTTTCAGGGCAAGTGTTTTTAATAACTTTATTGCATTTGCCCGGGGATTTACTGAAAGGGTTGAGGGTGATAAGTTAACGATAATCAAAGGTTTTCTTGAGCTGTGTTGTAATTTTGTTCATATTCATTAAGTTGTCTATTGGTAAATGCAATATTATTGTCAAGTTCTTCAGATATTGGGAATAGTCTTCCTTCAATCGCGTAATCATTCCTTATAAAATTTCTTATTGAAATTGAAACTTATCAGTTTGTGTCTAATTGCTTGAAAAACCTGTTTATGTTTTTGCTACCAACTCCGTTTGTGTCCTTGTTTTAATTGGCTGTGTAGTGATGTTATAATGTTTGAATAATTTTTAAAAATTCTACTGTGGTAATTACAAATAACTGAAAGTGTTCGTAAAGTTTTAGTATTGTGATGTCTCTCGAAATGTTGGATAGTTTCCATTTTTTTGCAGAATTGACTTTTATTCCGTATGTATTCAATATGTCTTAAAAAATGTACTTACGTACAAAAATTTAAGGTTAATTGGCATTTTGCAGTTTTTAAAAATAATTTTCAAATGTTATATGTGCTCTTTTTCTGAGGCCGAAGCAACCAGTACATTATTGACGCAAGATAATGAAAATTGTTCACATCTTTGTAAGAATAAATTTAATGAACGGGTCATTTCGACTAAAGCCGTGCTGGGACCGAACGGTATCCTTAAAAACTCGTATACTTTTCCATCAAATGCAAGCCCTCAATATTTTGGAGTGGGGTGGGTCACAAAGAAAGAAAAGAAAACCTCAAATTAGGAATTTTATTTACAAACCTTTAAGGAAAGCATGTTATGGAAAAAGACCATCTCGCAAAAAAAAAATTATCCAGAACGTCTCGGAAGGCGTACACTGTACAACAATAGACGCAAAAATAATTTATACCCATCTTAATTACCTAGAACTAATTTTTAACTTAAATTCTCATATGTGCAGAAAACAAACATTAAAAAGAATATGTAGTAGATTGTTTTCAATCCAATTACTAAAACCCTTTATATTTAAAATATTCTTTCAGAAAAATAATTTATATAATTGTATTAGTGTCCACAGCTTCTTAAAAATTACTAATAAGTAATAGTAGACCGTAGCAATTAAAAAAATTCTCCATCAGCTGAAATGCATTTTAACCATAGTAGTACAGAGTTATATTATAGTGTCACCTAAACATTGGAGTAAACAAAAAAAATGTATATAAACAAAATTTGTATTCAGCTCATGCTGATTTTATTATATAATTAATACTCAACCAATAACAGCTGTCGCCGTAAGCATATTCCACGATTTGAGTGAAGTAACATCGGGGCAAACGTAATCATTTTACCTTGAGCGATGAGTAAGCTAAAAAACTTATCAAAGAAGATCCAGATCCAATTTTCCATAAAGAAGTCAACAAAATGATGCAGAGAAAAATAGCAAGTCTTACAGCTGAACATGACATGCAATAACCTTTTGTATTCGACATCTGCCGGAACATATGACATCTCATACTTGTATCTCTTTATCTACAAGGTTATAGCTACAGATACGCTAAATCACAAAACAATACATACTGTTGTCGTTTTGTGTATAAATTTGAAGGAAAATAACCGGAACACCTATCCCATGGTCCCGTGATTTTTTTTGTTTAATATTACTTCGTTGTTCCACTAAGCATTACACAAATTATACTTCTTATTAAAGGAGATAGAATATTTCCTAATTTTCTACGAACGAACTAACACTAATTCGCACAACCAACTTACGCAATAAAGATAACCCGAATGTCACAAACTTAAGTCAAAGTGTTCTTAACAACGGATATGCATCAAACTCAAGGACTTATTAACGATGTGTAAGGAGAGTTGACTAGCTTTCGCATAACATTATAGAAAATGTAATATAAACAAATGCATAATTTATCGCCAATGCGGTGTAAAGGTAAACAAACTAGAAACGTTTTATGGATGGAAGCCGGTGTTTGCAAACAACTTTGTAGAAAATACGTCCAACCATTGTAATATTTCTGAATACAAATGTTCTAATAGCTGAATACCGCGTTCATAAACTTATTATAAGCTTTAAGAAAGCGACGTTCATAATAGGATACCATATTTTAATGTTATATCGAAATAGAATGGATTTGAACTATTTAAATTTATAATTGAATATTTAATAAAAATCATTCCATTTAAATTGAGAGGGCAGTTGAAATTGTTAATCGATACTCATATGGTCTTTAAAAAACGCAAGAAATGTAAGACTTAATTGCGTACGAAGAAAAACATTGCCTTAAAGTTTTTGTGTTTCATTTCTTTTAAAAATAAAATCCACAGCAAATTTTCCGCTGAAATAGCCAAGCACGGGAAAAAACACGGTAAGCTAGTAATTTTATATTTTCTATTGCATCCCCATTAATACAATTCGGCTGTACTCCAGTCACGGCATTAATTTGTGGCTGATAACGTATAAGCAACTCACAGTAAATTTTTATATATATTTCTGTGGATTTATAGGTTAGAACTGATGGTAGATAGGTCACATAAATATTTATGGCAGGGTACACCATGTATATAGAAGGAAAGTAATAATTTAAAACGCTTCTTTAAAGCTATAGCATAAGGATTTATAAATTAAAATAAGCTTTAAGGTTAATTTTGCTTCATTTTAGAGTTAGGGTGAAGATTAATTACAATTATTAGATATAGGAAATGTAAGTGCGTAAGATAAACACGTGTATTTAAATGTATAAGTACTATGCAAAGTTATTAGTAAGAAAGCTTTTCATTTCGTGACATGAAAATCAATAATTAAGGAGGGTGAATTCTTTAGTGGTATCAAGTAATGGATATTCAAAGTGTAATTATTCTATTTGTGTACATAACTTAGTGTAGGGTAATATAAAGTTGGAACATTTATAATTTTTCAAAGGTTTATAATAGCATAAGATATAAGTGTCGTCAAGAAACAAGTTAACGGTTATGAGTTTCTAAGAAAGAACGTGCAGCGAACGAAACACTTCCAGTAAAGTTTAGCATTGTATATATATTCGGCGTATTAATTTATAAACCTGTAAACAAGTATCAAGATTTGTAGGTAGAAAATCGTTATAAATGAAAAGCAGGTCTATGTTAGATAGGGTGTTGAAGGTTACATACAAAAATGGATCGATAAAATAAAGAGAAGGATTGTGTATTGTATGCGGTAGCAAGGAATGAAAGATATCATATGGTTAGTTGTCATTGACTTTGAAGAAATTTTAAAGGTAGATATGTAAGACTGAGATGCAACGTATTTTAATAAGAAATCGGTTTGAAAGGGAAATGAGAAGTACGGTAAAAGGCTATAAATAGTGTAGGACTGTTAGACTGTGTATATAAGAACGAAAAAGACGATAGAGTGTAGATTGGTAGGGTAGAATAGAACTTGTAAACAGCGGGGATAAAGGCAAATAGATAGAACATACGGGTTAAGCAAGGATACAAGAAACGAATAACTGACATAGAAAATTGAGGAAGGGTACAAGACAAAGGACAGAACATTTTGGATGCAAGTTAAAGAGAGGTGACGGTATATACGCATAGGAGAGAGGCGTGTTTTGGATGCTGGTGTTGGGGTCAGTTGACGGGGGACTTCGATGAATTTAAGAGCCGTTGGAGATTTTAATGAGGGTTTCGGAGTAAAATGTTTGTTTGTGATTGAAAATTCTGAGATTTTCGAAACGGTTGGCAAACGGCTGCCAATGTTACCGTGAATAGCTGAAGGTTAATGGCTGGGTTTGTAGAATTGAACGAAGGCTAGGTGTTGTTTTGTGCATGAGTTTGTGAAATCGGTAGACCGTTTAACAAAGGTTACCAAGGAAGTGTATTTAGTAGAGTGGTGTGAAACGATTCGGGAGGCATTTTTGAGTCTATATATACCAAGAGGAGACGGTAAATTATTTCTCTTAGTTTTCAGCCAAGCTTCGAACTACATAGCAAATAAGTTACGCGACTAGTGAGTCTGAGATTTTAATTACAATAAATTAAATATGCACAAGTTGGTGCAAGGTTAAAATAGCAGTGGTGAATTGTATAAAATACATTTTAAAAAGCGAAGCTTGATGAACGTAAGTAGACTTCTTTCTATTTTGGTTGGAAGTGCTTGTTGTGCACTGACATGGAGTAGTGGATGTTGATGGACCAGTAGCGGATGTACGATAGTTTGGAAATACCGTACATTGGATGCAGAGAGATCTGGGTAGATGATTGCTGTTCCTGATGATATTAGTCAACTTGGTGTGATTCCTGTACGTGCAGTCATTAAGGGAGACTACGTCAGAGATGGTTTCAGGGCATATATCTGGTTGTGCTACATTCCAGGTAACTGAATTTTATAATAACTTTTTAACTGTTTTGATTGTTTGGTGTTATGACATTTTGTGCTTCTTGGGTGGATTTTGTTGAATTTTGTGGACATAAGAATTGATTACTTACCTTTGCTAAGGAAGTCAGAAAATATATTTATGTAAAATTATGTACTATAAAATGAGTGTGTAATATTGGCTTTTGTACAAAGTGAACGGGTTTTTGGTAATTTTTCAGTGCAGTAATTAGCACTTAGGTACAGAAAGGTTTTTACTATGAGCTCGTATTAGACTTGAGGTTTTAAAATAACATTTAGGGATAAGCCCAGTTACTTCTAATAATTATAGATGTAATTAGACAAATTTTGAAATTATTGTATTTTTAAAATGACTTTATTTAAAATTGAAGATGGTTGCTAGATATCCGAGGTGTGAATTAAGAATGTTAAAACAAAGATTTTGGGTAGTGATTTGATGTTAAAATAAAGAGTGAGGTAATTTTAGTAGTTGAATTTTCTTTCTTCGAATAGTAGCGTAGTATATTTAGAGAGCAACTGAGAAGCCATGGCGAATATTCCTGAGGAAACAGAGCAAAAAGCTGGAGGTTTGGCGTCCTAGACGAAGATTATCTTCAGAGAGTAGAAACTGTAAGTGATACTAAAAGGAAATTCAGAGTATTTATGACGTCCCAATTGTGGCACCCAATAAGTGTGGGACTCGTTTCCAGTAGGATTTCAGAGCAATAATTGACGCCCAAAGTGTGGGGCACGAATTCTCCGACTTATTCCAGCATATATTTCAACAAGACTCAGCAGCAATAATGTCGGCCCAACAGTGAGGCTCGAATAAAGAGATTTCAGAGCAATAATAATCGGCCCAACGCTGGGGTTTCATTTCTAGAAGTTTCGTAGAAATATATATATATAAATATATATATATATATATACATATATATATATATATATACTGCTGTGATAAGGGGTTGTTTAGGCGTGTGTTGAGTAGCAAGAGTCGCGTAGTGACTGTAAATAGCAATGGGAATAAGAAAACTGCATTTATTTAGCAGGAAAATATGGACCGTAATTAACTTTTATCAATGCCAGCAAGCATAACTTCCAATGATAGAACGCGTATTCAACAGAGGAATAATCATACATGTAATTAAACTACGTTGAGAAGTGTTCAACAAGTTTATAAAAATAAATACGCAGAAGATAAAATAAAACTTAGCAAATCCTCATGCAATTACGCTTGTAAGAAAGAAGGAACAATAAGCGCTTTGATAAAAAAACGTACTTTCAAAGATGAGTTTAAATAAATACATAAACCAAAACAGCACTCGTGTTACATCATTTATTTTGTACAATTCTCCCAAAAGCTTTATCTACACACAACAACAGACATAAGCTAAAAGTCCAGCAACGATAATAATAACAAGGCGATCAAAGATCATAAAACAGTAGTAAATAACAGCATGATACGGAACTCCAAAATAGTTTCATCAGAAATCAGCTTGAAAATATACTAGGAATGTCCAGAACTAATATGGTTGGTTGCAAGGCTGCTTGGGAAGCTAGTATAAATGTAGAGGGCAAAGCTATATAACGCCCAGAGTTGATAAGAAACAGCCAGTCTCAATTTGAAGCACGTCGAATCTGCAATACTCTAAATCAGATATTTACGCGTTAAATACATAAGTTTTATATATTGTGAAGAGTAGTGTTGTGTAATAACAGTTGAAGACGATTTACGTTAAGAATATATAAGAAAGCTTTTGCCGTTTTGTAGAAAACGGCTTCTAATCCGCTTCTAATGCACTGCTAATCGGCTTCCAGTCCACTTCTAATCCACTTCTAGTCCACTTCTAATCCATGGTCATAAGTCTGTCATTTTAATCTAATTCTAATTCACGACGATGAGTGGAATAATTTTAAATTCATAATACTGAGAAACCTACAAATTCTCAGTGGTATTTAAGTGAAGAGGTTCAAGGCGTATCCAGAGAAATATAGAATAAAGCACGAGGTGAATTTTGGAAACAAGGAGTAACCGTACTGAATTATTGGTTCAACGTACGTTAAGGAGTACAAAGCAGAGCATTGGTTTTCAATTAAAGATAATAAAGGGGTGTTGATCCACAACACGCAACAACTCATCAGAATATCACAGGTTAGGGTTACCTAGTTTTAAGGAATCTTTTCAAATTTAAATTTTAACTTTGATTATATTAATTTTCTCTAAAGCTTGTAAGGAGTCAACAAGAATATTGAATACGTTGAAATTTACGTAATAATTATAAAAGGGTCTTGAACGTTCCAGATTTTTTTGTAAAAAGTGTCGTTTTTGGTGACTTGATATTAAATTAAAAGGATATAGATTTTGGGATAAATGATTCGTATAATATTAATTGATTGAAGGGTGTATTTAAAGGATTACAAAAATTGTGAAGTGTAAATATTATTTCCTTTCATTATATGAATATTGATTGACTTTGTTTTATCAATTCAAACAGGTAACCATAAAGAGGTAAATTAAATTGATCATCGTAACTGGGCTAGCCGTGGCATAATTAAATTAGAAGATTAGAGAAAAACACAGAGTGGTGGCGTTCAGCTGGACGTTTATTATATCCGGCTGCTCAAGCGTGGGGGAGTACTCCATCAATTTAAATCTGACGTAACAACGAGGGGCGGAGAAGTACAGCAATATATATTACTGTGTAGGTTAAAGGTCAACGTGTGTAAATAAGCAGAAAAAGTATTTTAATAACGACCCTGTAAATAGGAAAATAATAAAGTATTTATTACGCTTAAAATCGATTAGTTGCATACTTTAGTTTAAGGCAAGCTAGACAAAATTTTTAGTGTTAAATGACATATTTTTATGTAGCTTCGTGGTAGGGAAAAATCAATAATTTATATACGTTAATTGCATACAGCCATGGATAATACTAAATCTTTGCGGTAGGTAAAAATCAATAATTTGTATACGTTAATTTAATACAAGGTTGACTATTGCAGGCAAATATTAAAGCTTCGCGGTAAATAATAATCAATAATTGTTGCAACGGATATTTTAGCATCGCAAACTAAAAGGTACGTTAGCTTAATTCGTAGAAGAATAATATAACCAAACGGTCAAGGAGTTCAAAGAATGAGAGCTTCAAGTAAATAAATATTTCTTTGAAAGCTATAAAACGAGACGATAACTTTGCAAGGTATTGTACAGCGTGAAAGGCCAGGTTAACGAACGAGTATGTTATTTGTGAAGCAAAATCAATATTTTTAAGCGACGGAAAGTCGTTAGCAAGCAATCAAGGGAGACAGGTAATACATTAGCTGATAGAAGTATAAGCACTTTTCAAGCGCGTGACAGACAAGTATATTTTAACAGACAAATGGGTGAAACAAAAATGCAAGATGTTTGTCGACGATATCGATTTTCAGGCACACATTTATCGAAGGAACTGTAACCGTAGATAGTAGAGCTAGATAAAAGGAAGGGAAACACGAGTAAGACATAAAATAATGGTTATGAACGCATGACTGCAAGGAGAATAGAGACGCAGGCAGATTTGGAGAGGAATGAATTTCTGGATAGGCATCGACGCTTGCAACTGCTAGCCAGTTTTTGTTGGTAATAACGTGGGGGAACGAGTGAATTCTGAGTTTCGAAAGTTCGCTGTGTATTTGAGTGGAGGAATTTCGAGAATTGGTTGTAACGAATGTGATAGTTCAGCGAAAACCGTTGAAATACGTGACTAGAGAAGGGCTTGAAGATTATAAAAGCTCTTGCCAGAGGTGGTGGGGCTCTCTTAATCTTCTGATCCGCTTCGAATATATTAAGTAGCATCGTGAAGACATCATAATTTAAAATTAAAAGCCGCGACATACTGCAGTCCGTTGTACATTGTTGCAAGTGTTGTAAATGCACGAGTGGGTGCTAACAGATTAAACGGGCTGATAATAAATTAGTATAAATAATTGTACGGGTACATCAGGATGCTACAGAGGTAAGCGAACCAAGTATTTCTTGAACGAAAGTGCTGGTGGCACGTAAAATTAAGATAATTTGGATTTGGATCCATGGTGGTATGAAAAACATCCTCTAATAACTGGGGGAACTGGATGAATGTGTTGAAATGGATTTGCTGTCCATGTAGGAGTAAGAACGTGGAGGTCATCCGAGGAGGTGGTGCGTCCGAAGAACACGCCAGGTAACGAATGTGTTGAACTGTATGGCGCTGGCATTGTGTTATAAAGCTAGGTGTGTTTAGAATTATGTGATGAAAATATTATGAACTGAAAATTAATTTGAGTATCGTATATAAAAGACAATTTTCCATTATTATTTGAGTAGGTAAAACCAGGAGTAATAATTTTTGATGTAAAGAGTAAACGGGTCTTTAGAGTAATTTGACCATGGAATATTTTATGCATATCAAGGAAAAAGGTTTATTCTGAGCTCACCATAGACCAAGTAAAGGTAAATTTAAGGTTTCACGATAGGCCCATCTACTTGGAAAAATAAAAAGATTGAAGTGTAATAACTCACAAACAATTTAAATTGGTAAACAAAAGGGTGAAATGTTGTATTGTAAATATGACAATATAAATATTGAAATTGTCTGAATAATCATTTTTGTAATATGAATAAGAGAATGTATGTTTGTCCAAGGATTTTATTTTATTTTTGTATTTTGTTGTGTATAAAGGTGTTGAAAGAATGTGTAGTTGGGGTAAGTATATCATAGTAGGTGGTGCTCAGAACTAGCCGTGGTAGATCAACTCGGAAAAGCAATTTTTATAAATATCAAGCTAGAACATATTATAATCAAAACACGAAATTTGTAAAGAAGTTTTATTTAGGGGAAAATTGCTGGAGTTATACTTCTATCCAAGTAAGACCACTGCAGTATATATATATATATATATATATATATATATGTGTATGTATATTGAAAAATAATAAATTACGCGATGTTTCATTTAAAAGGTTACAGATAATCTCAAATCTTTAGATTTTGATGCTTCTATATTAATAATGAATCTTAAATGGAATGATCATTAAGCAATCCTTTATTGTTGCTATAATTATAGGGTAGTTTAGGAGTAGGTTAAGTCGCAGGGGTCGTAGAATAAATAAAAGAAACTTCCAGTTAACAAAAGCACATAATTACAGATATTATGAGAGTAAATAGGTCACTATATATATATTGTTAGTTAAGAGCACACTGTATATAACAGTACATGAGATTAAACGCATAAGAAATAGAAATATCCAAGAGTGGTTACAAGTTAAGATAAGATTTAAAGACGCAACGAAATGCATTAAAATTAAATCAACGGAAAATCTATATGAATTGGCTAGATAAATATTGAATCAGTGCGTAAAATATATCATTGTATACGCAAGCTAAAATTATGCATTATTTGAATAAATCGTACGTGACATAAAATATCACATTTGTTCAAAAATCCAATTTAACTAGGAAATAAACAAACACCAAATTTATTTCGGTTTAGATTAGAATAAAGCAATCAACAATGAATAAGTGACTTAATGAATGAAAATTCGTGGGATTACTCAATTAAATATCATGGTATGTAAATGAATACGTGACAATTTAAGCATTCATCCAAGTATTTGAACAATACAATTGGTAAAATTTCCGAGAATACACAAAAGATAAACGCAGAAGGTGTCACCCAACACATGAATAAACGAATGGGAAGCAAGAGGTAGGGCTATAAATACGATAACAATTGAGCGACGAGTTAGTATACATTTTAAACTGGGCTACCACGATACTCAAAAATGCTAAATTATTTACGTAACCAGTCATACGAAAATAATTGAAAATCATTTTATACAAGTGTAAAAATTATGCAAGCGAGCCCATCCATTACAGACGTAAGTAAACAACAATTTATTATAAATATACGATTTCTAACATAAATAAAACAGGGCTCTGGAGACTACTCTGGAGACGGCTCTGGAGACTACTCTGGAGACTACTCTGGAGACTACTCTGGAGATTACTCTGGAGATTACTCAGGAGAATACTCGGGTTAATTCTCTGGTTAATCACCTCCTGTTAAATTAATATTGATGGAAAACCTTTTATTTATTGATATACAAATTGAATCTTAAATTGGATTAACCTATGGGATTTTGAATAACGATTTGGATAGTATTTTGGTTTGATGTCGACCTCCAAATTCGACACTAAATGTTCAGACTGGGCACGAAAACTCTTGGGGGATACAGACGAACTATAGGACCATTTCAGGTTAACTATATTGATATAACTTATTTCTGTAAACTGTTTTAATTCAATATTTTTTGCATATGTAAGAGTGAACAAAACAGGGGTTTCATTGAACAATTTATGAAAGGTAATAGGCATTTTGGAACGTTTCAATAGGAGTCAAAATATAAACAAAAAGCTCGTTTTGCTGGCTTTAATTTCTTAAATTTGGTATATGTAAATATTCTGAAAAGGGGAAGATTTTAAAGTTTGTAAATATTTAATCATAATAAAAATATTATAGTAGAATTGCTTTATTTAATTGAATCAGCTAGTTGAGGCAAAGAAAATTCATAACTTAACAATTCACATTATAAGTGCTTGATAAACATAAAGGAGGAGAAATGCAGCATTTTATGACGTGCAAATTGTGGGGTTGAAGTATCACAGCATTTTATGACGCCCAAAATCGTGGGACGAAAGGAACACAGAGTACAATGGTGTTAAACTTCGATGCACTTCATCTGCAATTATTCAGTGATCAGAATTGAAGGAACGATTAAGGACATACAAACGAAACTGCCGTATGCAAGTTTCCAAGATGCTATCAATTGTGCTTTATCTAGTTTTACATATCTAAATTACCATCGCGAATGTGGTTACAATTCTATGCATTTTAATGCTGTCAATAAATAGAACAGCAGACGAGCATGGTTATCTGATTGCGCACGTAAAAACTAGACGCAGTTTCGATTTGGAAAATAAAAAGCGTGAACTTCTTTGTTTGATTTGGACTCTCTTTGGTATTGCAAACGCCAGCTCGTTATACTTGTCAAATAACTGTCTTATATGTCTGCAAAGGCATGCTCTATAATACATGCCCATAACCCTTGCATCTTTGTTTTCACAAGCGTGTAGCTGAAATAAATAACCGGTTTTCTATTTCAGAAAACATTTTTAACACTGTAGTGGGTTCTACGCATCATCCCTACTCCCACCTAAAAGTCAAATATGAATTTAAATGGTATATTCTTACACTTTTTGTGATTGTTGCTATACACATTATTGTATTATATATGAAAAGGCGACAACAAAATTTATCTCTACCACTGAAATAATGAAATGTTTTCTGCAAATCGCTGACACGTTTTTGTCTTCTTTGATTTTTAGGTTTATCAAAATCTTAATTATCCTCAAAGAAACATTCGTTTAGTGCGGCGAATACACAATGCCGTAAAAAAGCAAGTTTCGCTAAGATTTGGAAAACTAGATGCCTCTGTAAGCAAAAACGCATGCAATAACCACAGATTTTCTTCAGATTGTGATTAGGTTGTAGTGACAAGTGGTGTGAGATTACAATTTCAAAGGGTCTCGTTAGGATACTACAGCACAGTATGGTAGTGTTTGGAGTACTGTCTTTTGAGATCAATGACTTATTAATTTTCTTTTAATTTACAAGCAACAAACTGCTTAGATAAAGTAATTGTTCAAAGAACAAACTGATACCTTACCCTAAAACTTTATTATTAATAAATATTTCTGATCACGATAGTGTGGTTCGAGCTATTTGTCGGTAATTTGTGGATCAGATTAATACTATTAAAAATAAGAAAAAAATATCACTTGTACTGAAGTCGGAAATGCTTTCAGATAGTATTAGAGTGCACAATCCGTGAGAAAGGAAATAGTATGCAATGATCCTAAGACGTAAAACTTATAAAAACCGACGAATAGCAAAAGAGGAGGCAGACAGATCAGATTATAAACGAGCGAACCTCTGACCGGAACTGCGAATTCGATAGACACGCACTCATCGGGCGTTGGAAATAGGCACGATAGTTAACGTGACAGTGTAAAGCTCGAGGCTGTTAGTAAAAAACCGGAGTTTCAGACTGCAAAATAAGACGCGTATATGTATACTAGTTAACGTGAAAGCTGCCAGTGTGAGAGAGCTTTTACCAACATCAACAGTTGGATTTTACACCTGCAGCGAATACTGCCCTAATGGTCGATAGAGGTTCAAGCCAAAAAGGTTTAATCCGTTTAAATATTTGTTAATAGTCATCGTTCGCCGTTTGTTTGTGCCTTTCTTATGTAATAACTGTTATGATAATAATAATTATGTGTAAAGCTTATTATTAAGAAGGACTATTCAGGTTAGTGCATGCTTATTGAAAGCGCATGTAAAGACAGAATTATCATATGGAGTAAAAATAACGTACTATGTAAACATTAAGATCGTTAAATCTTTAACAATAATATTAATAATTATTTTCTCAGCCAAACGCATTTTGGGCCGCCAATTAGAGATAGGTCTTAGTTTTTTTGTTACTCACTGTTGTAATAATGTTTTACAATGTAGGTTATGTATACAAGACGTGGAATCCTTATTTGTATTTATTTTAAACTACTAGGAGGAAAGAGTGCAAGTGAGGCTCCATCAACTTTTATTGATAACCACTATGCTATACTGTTACCAGGAATGCCCACCTTCCGGGTAGACTTTGTCTGTGTTGATTTCTTTCAGGTGGGTTGGTTCTCAAAAACAAGATATAAACAAGAAAGATTAAAAATCTCTCAAGATAAGTGTAAAAGTATTTAGTAGAAGTGTTACATATTGTATAACTTTAAAAGTAGCGTATTTGCTTTCATAGAACCCACTCCATACCACTGACAGCTGACCATTGCACTAATTTACTATTACGACACACAGTAAAATTAATTCAGAAACGTAACGTCAATTCAGCACGTAAAACTGTGTAGGTTCCAATAAAGCTTGCTTCTCTTTATTAACGGTGGTATAATGATTGCCCTTAAGAGCATTCTTGAGGCTAAGGAGGAAGTAAAAATTACTTGCAGTCTAATTCGGAAAATATAGTTAATGCGAAGGAACCCAGACTTCTGCTTGCGAAAGCCTCTGTGGCGGTGTGCGATATATGAGGACCCGCATTGCCATGTTGCAAGATTATGGGCCTTATGATTTTTCAAACGCGACATCCTAGTCTTTTGAGGAGTCTTAACGTTTCAATATACAGTGCTGGGTTCACAGTCGCCCCATGTTCCGCATTCACAGTCACATACACGTGTTCGGCGTCGTAAAACAAATACGCTCGTGGTGCATTCTCAATTGTCGCTTTATCAGCTTCTTCACATTTGTGGAATTTTAACACCCACTTATTCACAGTACTACTGTTAAGTCGACCCGAAAGGCGACCTGTGGTTTGTGTTCTAAGCTGACCTGAAAGACAACCGGTCGTTTGTGAAGGAGCACCCTATGTGCAGGGGAATGAAAAACTTAATAAGTTGATAAGGTTTAAATTTAATATAAACAAAAGTACAAAACAAGAAGTTACAATGACAATATGGAATTTGTATTGTACACTGAAGTAGCTAGTGGTGGATTGTGTTGCTGCTTATGGTTTGTTTCATGGAAGCTATAAAGAGAAGCCTTTAAGGGTAATAAGGAGAGTGGCTTACGTCCCTCGTATGTTGATTGACCATGGAATTCGTACATTAGTTTTATCTTCAATCGGTAGATTATTCGTACCCGCACTGCATGATTCAACGGTTAATTTATAACCTGACAATAAACTCTACTCTCTTGTCAATCGTTACATATTTTTAAACATGCAGAGTTCAATTAGCGAGAACGTAGTAACTTCAAGAGTAGCAATAAGGAACAGTCATGCTTCATCACGTGATGGGGTTTTTATTTCTTGATGCTTTACATCTCCTCTTTTAAGGGTTAAGTTTAAGGGTGCAAGGAATGTTTCTATTGGAAGGTAGGAAAACGTAAGCTTAATGGCAGCCAGCTTCAATTTATATTAATGGGAACAAAAACTAGTACTATAATAATCAATAAGTAAAATGGGCACTCACCATACCGCTTACCAAAATACCATGAAATCAGGTAAGCAAGTATTCTTTATGCCACTTGCGCGAAAAGTTTTGTTGAAAGCATTGCACTTCTATTTGTTACAGTTCTGTGGTATCTGATCCTTTTTATTTCGCGTAATAATATCAGAAGAAACAATTTTATATTAGCACTGAAAGATATTACTATTTAATTTGCTTTGGATCTATCATAAGAAAATATTCAATAGTAACAAATATTTTAAAATTGTTCCAAGAACAGAACGTCTTAAAAATAGGTTATAAACAAGTTACTTGTGTTGCCTAATTCGTAGGCGGTCTACAACCACTTTAAGGATTGCTAAGTTATTTTAACGCTTGTGCAGAGTGTCACGAGGAAACGCTTGAAACAGATCACCTGTTCTTTAGATTGATCAAAGGGAAACTCGGCCATTTTGCTCTAGTACAGCGGTAGCAACACGAGGAGAGGAAGATGTTGGCACTTTACGTGCCAGCTGGTGCATAGGAATTGCCCTCTAGGTCAGCTGAAGGTACACGGTCGTTTTAGAAGGGGGCCCTAAACTTGTAGATTGAAATTTTTTTTTGAAGCTAGTTTCTTTACATGTGCAAATAACCAGGTATATAAAACCCTCGCTGATATAGGAGTCAATTCTTGGTGAGTGTTGGAATTATTTTTGCTAGTTATGGTTGAAGCTTTATAACCTCGTTTATAAACTTTGGAAAATGCCCGTAGAGTTGTTACTGATATTAAATTTTACGAGAGGATTAATTTCGCTTTAAAGATTTAGCCTAAAAGGTCGTAGAAATAACAATGCTCTAATAATCGTATATCAGATTTTTTTTTGTTTAGTGTTGAAATTTAAAAAAAGGGAAAACCTTGCACTTTCGAAGTAACTCAAAGTTATTTTGAAAAACATGTGAGATATGCATGTGGCCGCATAAAAAGTTTGTAAAGTTCACTTTCACTTAAAGAAATCATTACATAGTGTGCTTGATGATTAGTACTTTAACAGTGTTATTCCTGAACCACGTCAATTTAAAATAGTTCTAATTTGTATAATTCATATGCTACTTAAATTTTTGTAACAAATACTACGTGCGAGTTTTTTTTTTGAAGCTCATTTGAACAGAATCTAACAGATCTGTCAATTGGGGTTATTAAAATTTTGTTTTTGAAAATAGTACCAAATGCTAAAATCTCATTATGTAGAGAGAAAATTTATGAATCTTTAAAGTGCAATTTTACTTTTAAATACTATACTTGTGATTTTATTTGTATATGTTAATAGGAAAGAAAGGAATTACTTCAAATTATATTTTTGGTTCAAAACTCTGTCTTTTATTTATTAGTTAAATTTAATGGCATCACAATTTGAGAATATAAATTTTGAGTAATGAAACTAGAAGAATACTGAAGCAGAATGAGGTTATGGAAGTGATGTACGTGACTTCTCTTTGATATCCATTTTTAGGTATAACACTTTTAAGGTGGTAGTTTCATGATGATTAATTTATAAGTATTGTTGTACCCTTTTTGTTGTAAAACACAAACTATGCCTTTTAATTAAAATTTAATGTGTGACATTTTCTTTCAGGACCATCGTAGCAGGAGTTGAAGTAGATACATTCGGGAGGTTTCCAGAGGTGTGGTTTTGTATAACTGGTATGTTTCTTTTATTTTTGATAATCATTACAGCCTGTGGGTTTTCGCATCTTCTCATAGGATACTTTTCTGTTTTATTACCCATATAGATGCGGCGGCGCACAATTTCCTCTTTTTCATTCCTTTTTATAGTTGAGTTTACTTTGCATCCACGTCCAATCTCATTGCTCACCCTTAGGGTAATTCCCAGACTAAGCCGCGAATACCGTGAAGTCCGTGAGTCTACTGGAAGTGATAACTTCAAGAATAAATTCTTGTCAGACAATAAAAATAAAAATCGCTTCACTGACGCCAAACGTCAAAATAGTTACATTGGTGTGCCCGACTCACCTCGCAACAAAATTTATTTCCATGCAAAATAATGTGAGGATGCAAATGGCTTCTATTCATTATGGTCATTACTTAAGCTACATAGACACCTAGAGTTACGTCACTCTATTCGAATTAGGGCCGTATTTAATACCTCATAAGTGAAAACTTGACTTCCAACAACGCGATCGAGTGCCTCTTTACAGATTTAATGCCACCTTCCCATAATCCCCCCCCAATGTGAGCCGAAGAGGATAGATTAAATGACCATTTAACATTTTGTTGTTCAGCAGAAATTTGGTAAGTTATATTAATATGCTATTAGCTCCTTTAAAATTTGTTCCGCGATCGCTAAAAATGAGACCGCATCGCACGCGGCGAGTAATATAGCGGCGCAAAACTGCCAGAAAGGCATCTGTAGTCAAATACGATTCAAGTTCAGTATATACCGCTTCATTAGCAAAACAAGCGAATAAGAAAAAGTAGACCTTTAATGATTTCGCATTTCGTAGACGACTGGATTTAATTGTAAACGGGTCCTCATAGTCTATACCAATACAACTAAACGGCTTCGATTGATTGATTCTATATTTGGGCAAATCATTCATAGGGGGCATTACCGCTTTAGGGCAAGTTTAAAAACATTGACGACAAGATGCTAAATAATGCCGGGATGGAAAAATCTTTTGTGAATTTGAATGATTAATAATTCCATAATGCGGTGTCATTTGGGTAATAACGCCGGGTGTTTTTCGGAATATAAAAGTGTAGTGACCTAACCTACATCCCACCCTCAGGATGTCTTTCGAATCAATAAATAGGGAGAGTTTGCGAAAAGGTTTGACGAAATTAGTGTTATTCACGATTGTGCGTATTTCCTTTTCAAAGGGAGTAGATTGCACGTGTTTAATAATAATTTTAGTGCATTTTGTATTTGTATTTTTTCTGCTTTGTCGGTCCTTTAATGCAATCGTTGGAAATTGTACCTAAACGAAGACAGTAGGCAATAATGCATTCAATTCTTCGTAAAAAGACGAACTGTGCTTAAAGGTTATCTATATGGTTTTTATCGATTTGAACTATCAAAACCTGTTTTTACTTTTTCTGAATCGAGAACTGATTTAACAGATTCTTTAACTGATTTTATCGACCAGTGCTCATATGGTAAACTATGTCAAGGAGTGCCCGCTCGCCAAAGCGTGAATGAAGCGTTCCAGGCAACAAACCACGGGATCCTGGATCCTTACACCTGACATGATGCCAAGCGCTGGGGGAAATAGTCTCTTGGGTTTAGACTGACTCAATTGGCTACAAAAGTTTTTTCAGTTATAGAGATGTGTTCGGACGTACAAAAAAGTATCTATCAAGTCGCTCCAGCCAAAAATATCAGTTATTGTAAAATAGTTATGGTAGGTTTCGAAAACAAATTTTACCAGATTCAATAGCAATATGACAGCGCACAATTCAAAACTTAGTATAAAAAGACGTTTTGTAGATGCAACTCTAGTTTTGGACGCTACCAATTGACAAGATATTTCACCACCAAGATTGATGAATCTTAGATAAACAACGTATGCATAACGGACCTCGCTAGCATCGCAAAACGCGTGTAACTGACAAGCAATTGAAACACAGTCAGTTAACAATCGCTGTATTTTTAGTGAAGATAACAATGGAAATTCTTGTTGAAACTGTTGCCATTATAAAGAGATTTCATTTGAAGGTTCTCATCCCACGCTAATCCTAATAACCACAAATGCTGAATTTGCCTTTTGATGAAAAGTGTCACCGGACCTAAAAATCTTAATGGGTCATACATTATAGCTACTTCGGGTAATATTGAAGCATCATTTGCATATCATATGCGAAGCTGAAAACTTCCAGAATCTAAAAGGCGAATAAGCTGATTCCTTAAAACAAGTGTAGAGTTTATTGAGTTTGCTCCACACGCAAAATCATCAATGTATAAATTTGCATCAACAGCCTTGAAAGCCAGAAGAAGTTCAGACACACCTTCACCGGAGAATTCTTGTAGTGACCGGATCGGCAAGTAGGGGGACGAACTTACGCCGTATGCGACTGTATTTAGCTGATAAGTTTGCAAGGGGTCGTTTGGGGAAAAGCTCCAAAATAGTAGTTGATATTTTTTATGATTTTCTGAAACAGATATTTGACAGAACTTTTGATTTACATCGCAAGTAAATACATATGAATGTATTGGAAAATGCATTAAAACAGAAGTAATTTCATTCTGTGATTTTGGACCCACCAACTGGGTATCGTTTAAGGGACACATTATTTAACGCTTTGACCGAAGCATCAAATACAACACGAGGTCTTTGATTTGCATTTCCATTTCTAAACACTGGATGGTGCGAAATAAAATAGCATTCACTAGATACAGGCGGTGATGTCAACAACGTCATATGACCAACTTGCAAGTAATCTTGCATAAATTCACAATACACTTTACGTAACTCTGGCTGTTTATTCAGTATGTTTTCGAGTAAAAATTATCGCTTAACTGCTATTGAGTGAACTCCTCTTGAACCGTACGCGATTTAACTTCAGGTTGATTTTCATGTAACCAATTTTCTACATGGTCAGAATCATCAGCCCTTCCAAAAGAAGAACAATCAATGACCATCTTTTTTATAAGTTTAGGAAAAAATGAAATAATCTACATAAGTTTAACCGTGCATATAGCACAGCCTGTTATGAGTAAATATTTATCCCATGATCTGTAAAGTTTGTTCCGGTTTCCTATATGTATTATTTCTTTTATTTTATTTGTTTAGTACCATTAACTAAGGGACAGGAATAATCTAGATCCTAGAAGGTCGTGCTTTAGTCGCAAATTGTTGAAGCCAGGTGATTTGGTGAGTCGATTCGAGGTATGGTTCATTCCGTTCTTGCAACTACCTTACAATGAGATCAGAGAAAACGTCGTTGTGGTCGTGGATGCTAGGAGTTCTATTGATGGTGCTAGTGGCCTATAGTAATCTATTAAAAGTCGGTATATACATGGAACTAAATAAATTACTGAATATTTATTTTACAGCACACATGTACCGAGATGTTTCCTGAATTCTACAAACGTTAGTAGTATACGTTGTAATAGTCAAAACGCACAAGTAAATTCATAAAGGAACAGTTGCAAATGTAGAAGCTAACGCAACCGAATTCAAAAAGTGCGCAAATATCGCGATTGGTGCATATTAATTGATGTAAGGTGAATGATTGAGGTCAGTTTTTTATATATCTTATTTTCGTTGGATATCAGCGTTTATGGTGCAAAATTTGTTACCGGTAAATTTGACATTACGTTACAAATTTCGATTTACCCAGAAGATACGGGAACTCCGTTACAACTTTTAAGATGCACCGGCTAACTACAGCGGTGCTGGAGTAGGTTCCTATGGAAAAGGAATAATAAACATAATAAAAATAAAATGTAGGCTGGAATACAAAAATACTTAACAAGTATCACTTGCCTTGACAGTCTTTACTAGTTGTCGAAGATATAGGGCGCCAATTCGCCCAGTCTCAGCAGTTTCTTCGATATTTTTGTTACTCGAAAGACGGTTATTCAAAATTGGCTTTTTTGCATTCGGTGATCTAAAATCTCGTCACTTCATCTATTAGCGCTCTTAACCATACCTTACAAACACTTATTCACGTTTGTCAAAATACAGCAATTATTCAATATAACAGCCTCTCCCAAATATAACCTCGTCACAGGTGTAGCTGGAAGTCTTTTTACAATGATTACATTTACCTAACTTATAAACAACCGCAAATAGATTGCTAGGTAAGCTTCAACCGTGTTAACAGTAATTCCAGAAATATATATGCATTAACCTAAGGAAAAGCAAACCTAATGTATCAACCAACTAACCAGGTATTATTAACGGAACTCCTTAAAAAAACAATGCCTAAATAATACATCGCCTACATTGATTTAGTTGTCAAGATTGCTCTATAAGACATTTTAAATCCCGTTTATTTGGAAATTCCTTAACAAAAATGCATAGAAAAATAGCGCAATATCAACTTTTACTTTCTCAATTCCACTTAAATCTCCTAAATTCTTTCCAACGGCAAGTAACGGGCGAATATTATAAACTGTTCAAGAATTATGTTAACTATTGGATATCAGCGAAAACGCTTAATTTTTTTATTGATGCTACAATCGATGCATTTTATTGTGGATTGTAAGTGGCAACTACTCTAAATTATACTTGTTTTAAGCATCTAAGAATTATAGTTAAAAATAAATATTTTGAATAGTTACCGTAACACTAATCTGGTTGTAAAAATCACAGATGATGGTAGTCGTAGGTTACAGTATTAATGTTCAAAAATCAAATGCCCACGGCGACGTATTTATAGTAAAATCAATAAATCAGATGTGCAAATAAATTTTCTGTGAACCGTAGTAAAAAATATATAACAGCAGCAACAGAAACAGATAATGAGATAGCAAAATTAGAAACAGCTACGAATGTAAAACAACATTCAATTTGTAACATATTTTAATTAACATGCATATGGAGCAAGCAATAAATACGATAAAGATGAAAATAATATTACTGCATGATATGAAGAAATATTAGATAGCGACAAAATAATGACATGTAGTCAACAGTATGGCAATAGTAAATACTAACAAGTATATAATCATACAGATAAATAGACATACAGTTCTGCCATGAACATTATGCAGAAAGTTAGTGAGTTAGAAGCTTTTGAAACATAATGTTGTAGAACAATGCTTTAGATGAATAGAACAAATAAGGTTAGTAAGAATAGGTTCTCAGAAATGATTAATAAAATCAAAAATATTACTAGCATAATTAAGAAAAACAAGATTCTTCATATCTTGAAACATGAAGAAATACTTAAGACAGTAATAGACGACAAAATTAATTGTAAATTGTACATAGGAAAAAAAAGTTGTAATAAGTAACAGATTATAAAAAGCACAGTTGTAACGCCCTGTTGATAGAAAACGATGATCTGGACAAAATGAATCTTGATATGAAACAATTGGACAACAAAAGATCAATGTGTAGAGTTTAATATAACACTACTGTTATTCAAGAGAATCCACAATTTTGTAGCTCAGTTTGTTTATAAAATTTATCCTACAAATTTCTTAAGTAATGTGTTAACAGAAGCTTATGTATGTTTCAAATTTCCATTGATTATATTTTAGTAAACACTATCCCATAGCGCTATGTAGAATTCTAATGAGTTACAAGATAAACCCTCATTGTGTCGCTATGTAACATACGTTACACCTCTGTTCGCATGCAACCCGCAATACAACGCCTTAGAAGACAACGCTGTTGCTATTAATTCACATAAATTAAACATGCGAATTAAAATTCTTCCACAATATTTCATTCACGTCAACAAAAGAATCTAGTAGGCCGAGTCTCACATTAGTAAACGATCAACATTAATGAACTCCGTTAAGATAGGTATTGGGCCTCTTGGAGCGTCTTTTTAAAAAGGCTTCCTCAAAAAAAAACTCTTCTATCAATTTTTATTTAAACAGAAATTACAATATGAATTTAATAACGGGTACGTTATGTTCAGTAACGTATTGAGATCAAAAATATTCTAGGTTAACAATCACTATTTAATTTAACTACAATTAGGTTGAGTAGCTTGAACAACCAACAATGTTAAAGTTGTGAAGCTCGAGACTGACTGACCCTCCTGGGGTTCTCAGGGTATTTATGCTATCTCTGCTGGGAAACGCTTATCTCATGTCTGCTGTTTCTTTATTCAATACAAAGTATTACTTTTTAGTAATCTTAATTCTAACAAGTTTCTTATAATCTATTGCGACCTGCACCTGCAGTGTCATGATACGTCTGGAATACAAAATAATTGCATCCGTTCTCGTGTCTGGTTTATGAACTTCCATTAACCTTTTGTAATATGTCCTTCAATTATACATTGTAACAATCTATTCTTTAGATTCAATAGTTCCATTTGATTATACCTATATACTAATTTGCGGATATGTAACTCGTATTATTAGTTAAAGGTAACTCAACAGCCACCTCTAATGACTATTACAAGCTATAAAGCATGAGCATTTTGCAATAAAATTACTTTCTTGTTTGCTTTCGCTCGTATACATGGAAGAAGTTAAATGGAAGTATCAGTGCCATAAACGACTCAATACGCCTGCTAATTACATGCTTTCAGTTATATTTGGATAACTATGTTGAGTACACCATTCAGAGTGCTCATACTCTAAACTTACCTCCTTCGTAAAACCATCGTATCCAAGTGGGATAGTGCAATCTGTGTAATGTACGACTCTATACGTTCACAGATTGATCGAAATACAAATATAGTCAGCTTATTTTATATACCAGTAAGACATTCCACCATCTTCTCCGAAATATACGGCATTATTGCACTGGAAATACTCAATTCCGCTACTATTCAATTTCCAAGACAGGACCCTACCATATCAGGGAATAAACTGGACGCCGTCTTGTTCAAGGACCCTACGGCACACTACTTAATTATTTATTATTGCATTTTGTTAAATAAACTTTTTGTTAATTGTTCTACGAAAAGCACTGCCACACAATTATCTCACGTTTCTAGTTTGATGTGATTAGAATTCTGTATTTTAAAAATTAGAATAACAGAACTATCGGGTTTTCATATCGTTTATAAAGTTTATTAAACTGGTGGTAGTGTCGTCCTCGAGTATTAGAGAGTAGAAATTTTTACATGCCCGTTGTATTTTACAAATTTACGTCTATAAAGAAAATATTTTTAGAAAAAATATTAAGCATAATAATTCAGAAGGCCTTACAGATTTCAGCAACTTCAGGTTTTAAACGTTTAAAATTGAAACAAATAAATCTCCCCTGCAATTTGAAAATATTTTTATTTATTATAAATCACGTGCCAGATTTCAGCAGAAAAACTTATAGCATGGATTTAGAAAAAATATTTCTACACTTTTTGTGCGTTTTGCAGCAGTAACGGAATATATTCCATTGACTGTACAATTATTCTGTTTGAAATGGGCAATAATAATGCATTCCTGAAAACAGCAGAATTTTGTGATAAACCTTTATTTTTCTTTGCTATAAGTTTTCAATCATATTCATCTTCACACTAATAGTTAATTCTTGTTTTTGAAATTCAAGTATGTATGCTCTCTTGAGATATAGGGTTATATGGTGCCTCTACAAACGAAAATCCACGCTTCAACCACAGCAAACCCTTAGTTGATGCTCTCGACAAGTCACGCTAATTAGTCAACAAAGTTGTTTAGATTGCGTTTAGCCTGTTAACAAGTGGCACGAAATTACAACTACAAAAGGTCCTTTTAGGATAAATGTAAAATGGCATGTTACTATTAGATTAACCTATTGAGACAAATAACTTGCCTCATATTCTTATTGTACACATATCCTTTGTTGCTTTGCAGCACGAGATTTTGAGTATGATTTCAACTGAGGGATTGTATTTGACTATAAAGAATCTGTTATTGAAATCCCTAATTGGTAACGGCTGTTTTAAAAAGAGCAACTTAACAACGAACTAGTTTTAAAAAATCCTACATGTATATTATTAATCGTTCCTAATTAATGCCCTAGGACAGTGGTGGCGAACGAACTTGGGCTCCCACTCTTGAATAACACGATAACATGAACGCATACGATAGAGATTTCAGAGATCCCCAATTCTTGAGGTTACCCGACGCATCGCACACAAGCAAGCTTTCGCATGCGATGCACCGAGTGGGCAGATATTAATCGTTGCCATGAATCGCTGTACTTAATTTATTGTTTCCTAACCATTTTTAACTGGTTTGTGTCTTAACCTTACTTCTGTCATAAAAATAAGGTAGGGGACGTCTATACCAATCGAAATTTTTTATAAGATTAAGGTTTTTGCTAGCACAAAGTTTAGTAGAATAAAATGGATTTCTTCGAAGTAGCGGCTATTCAAGCAATTGAAAATTTGAATCAGGTTGAGGTTCATGCGGCTCGTCCCCGTAGAAGATTTTTACCCAAAAAAAGTCCATTTGATACTTACAGACGAAGCATTCATAAAAATGTTTCGTTTCACTAAGAGCATGGCAAGGGAATTAATAATTGCTGTTTCACAGTCTATTCAACAACAATCACGAAGTGCAACAATCAATGTGGATTTAAAGGATAGTTTTCATGTGTTTGCAAAATAATGTCATATACCTCACAGGTACTAAGAGCATTAAGGTTTTACTAGCAGTCAGTTATCAGCTAGATACTGCCGCAAATGTTTATTGTACTGTTAGCCAAGCAACTGCCAGCAGGGCCATAAATGAGATCACAAATGCATTAAATCAACCTGAAATATTCAACACGTGAGTTAAGTTTTCTTCAACTTTAGAGAAATTAACAGCCCTACGAACTAATTATATGGTTCAATTGCTGTGATGGTTTAATAATTATTATAGTATTCGTTATAGATTTTATCAAATTAGTGGTTTCCCAGGAGTGATAAGGTGCATTGATTGCACACACGTAGCGATAGTTCCCCCAACAAAATATGAGAGAAGTTACAATCTATTCTAATTTTTAGGTGATAGTGGATTCGTATTAAGACCATGGCTCATTACAGCACTGAACAACAATCCTGATGAAGACACTCCGGAGGGCAGGTATAACAGGGTGCATAAATCTACAAGATCACGCATAGAAAGGTGTAATGGAGTATTGAAAATGCGATTACGGTGTTTATTAAAACACAAAGTGGTACAATATTCTCCAGAAGTTGCGTCAAAAATCATCAATGCGTGCGTAGTTCTGCACAAAATATGCATTGATAACAATCTTCCAGATCCCGAACCTCAGGAATGAGATGCTGATTTGGATTTTGGAATGTATGATAACATGAACCTTGAATATCTTCAAATTCCTCTAATTGAGTCACGAATAAATATAAATTTACAAAAAGGGAGGGTCCTGCAGCAAATATTAATTACACATTTTTGATTTACCAATTATTGTCTACTATCTATAATAATGAATTTTATATATAAAGATATTAAGATTTCTAAAAACTTTTATTACTAATTATCAAAAAGTTTGCATTTGCAAATGCAACTCCAGATATTTAAAAAAATGTAAAATGCACTTATGAAAAGAATAACATGAACACCTTTTGAACATATAAATTTATTAATATGAAACATGTTAATTTGCTACACGTCTCCGTTTATGTCCAGTTTTACGTTTTCCAGCAATAACTTCTAACGCTGAAGCAATTTGATGAAGTGCATTGGCTTGAACCTTTGCAATTTTAATTAGGAGTTTAATTAGGAGTTAATTAGGAGTAATTAGTCAGTAAAAGACCTGTCTTTTACTATTTGATTTGCCTTGGGGCATGAACCCAGGTGTCGCCGCGAGAAGGTTTGTTACGTTTGCAAATAAATTTTGCCGTAACATTCCGCAAATCTCAAATGGCCACACGTACTTGTATAGCCATCTATAAGATTTACTATGTAGTTTCGATTCAATTTTTGTACTTCCACGCTTAGTACATCTTATTTTATATATTGTTTTACACAATTTATTATTGCGGACTGCAAATAACCTGTCTTTTACTATATATATATATATATATATATATATATATATTGCTGTGATAAGGGGTTGTTTAAGGGTGCACGTTATAGTAAAGGTCATTTGGAAATGGGAAATTACCATAGGCAGCAGAAAACGGCATTTATTTAGTGAAAAATTAAGAAATAGACATAGTTTGTAGATAGTAAGCAGTCAACACCCTGTATATAAAGTATAAATAGTTTTAAGCAACGCAGATAAACCTAGGAGGACGCATAGTTGGCATAGGAATGAGAAATACATTCATTAAGTAAATAGTAAATATTAAATACCCTGTAGATAAAGTTTTAGTTAATTTAGGTATAGCAAGTAATGATATTTTTCAGTGGAAGCACGCGTATATTTATAAATAAACGTTAAAATGTAATTAGACACGCATTCAAAAGGAGTTCCAGACGATTAGATTAATACGGATATAGAAATAGAGCTTCAGGTAGCTAATATAAATGCGTACAAATATCTAACCATTTTTGATAAGAGAGCAGATTAAAAATTGCGTGAATCGCATGTAAATATGAAAATTTAAAGTCGAGTTGCATCAGTTGTTTATGGAAAGGCAATTAGATCTATCAAAACACAGCATGTTGATAACGAAAGACAGCTGCAAGCATGTTATGATTATGGGGAATCGTGGAGCATTACATCAGAAACTGCTTTAAATGTAATTATTTGATTGGTCAGAAATAAGCGACGGGTTCTAGACCATACATACGGATGGAGTGGGAAATAAAGTATATATTAGCAAACACCGTGATAACGAAGTTAGTTTTGAACTCAACAAAGGCCGAAGTACGTTGTGATGAAATAAAATAATACGTAAATTTGAAAAGTGAAAGATAAAAATAAGTGCCAAGATGAAAACTATAATTGCCGATTAAAAACGTAAGTACATTTTTAAGGAATTTATTTTTAAGCTAAAACATAAAAATAATAGGGCTCTGAAGTCCGGGGGAAAATCCAGTGATACAATTCTGATGTATGAGGGAGAAAAATACAAATCTGATGTATTAGGGAGAAAAATACAATTTTGAAGTCCAGGGGAAAATACAGTAATACAATTTTGAAGTCTGGGGGAAGGATAATACAATTCGAAGTTAGAGAAAATTGATTGATAAGAAATAATAATTCCGAAATAGAACGACAATAAATTGGGGGGGATGGTGCATAAATTAATAATGATAGTCCATAGGGTAATGGCAATAATTGAAAGGTAATCCTGAATTGGGGAAAATAATCTTTATTTCAAATGGAAGCGTCGATGTGAAGAAATAAACCAGGTCAGATTTTTTAGTTATGACATTTTGTTTTTCTATATATTTTTATTTTTATTGAATTTGCTTGATATAATATGCTTGTGAAAAGGTCAACAAAAGAAGTTGCATACAATGAGTAATATGATAACAAGTTTAGAATATTCTACACTTCGTTGATAAAGATAATAGGTTTTTTTTGGTGACTTTGGGTTTTGAGTAACAAACCTTCTCGCGGCGACACAATTTCTTATTGCGGACTGCAAATAACCTGTCTTTTATTATTTGATTTGCCTTGGGGCATGAACCCGGGTGTCGCCGCGAGAAGGTTTGTTACGTTTGCAAATAAATTTTGCTGTAACATTCCGCAAATCTCAAATGGCCACACGTACTTGTATAGCCATCTATAGGATTTACTATGTAGTTTCGGTTCAATTCTGTACTTCCACACTTTAGTAATGTTGGTGTTTTATCACCTGATGGCGGTTTTATTTACTTTTGTCATAGTACAGAGATTGTTTTGAAATTATACCAGTATAATAGCTTCGATTACTTCATAGGGTTCTTGGAGACTATTTCACTCTGAGGAGGCTTAATAAAGCCGAAACCGTCGGTCAGTGGATGTTTCCTCCCCTATGAAGTAATAAGCTAATGTTTTGTTAATGGCTATATAACTACCAGCCCGATTTGTATTCGTCAATAGACTCTATTATTTTCATAGAGTTTGTTTACAGATACATCTTATTTTATATTATGTTCTACACAATTTCTTATTGCGGACTGCAAATAACCTGTCTTTTATTATTTGATTTGCCTTGGGGCATGAACCCGGGTGTCGCCGCGAGAAGGTTTGTTACGTTTGCAAATAAATTTTGCTGTAACATTCCGCAAATCTCAAATGGCCACACGTACTTGTATAGCCATCTATAGGATTTACTATGTAGTTTCGGTTCAATTCTGTACTTCCACACTTTAGTAGTGTTGGTGTTTTATCACCTGATGGCGGTTTTATTTACTTTTGTCATAGTACAGAGATTGTTTTGAAATTATACCAGTATAATAGCTTCGATTACTTCATAGGGTTCTTGGAGACTATTTCACTCTGAGGAGGCTTAATAAAGCCGAAACCGTCGGTCAGTGGATGTTTCCTCCCCTATGAAGTAATAAGCTAATGTTTTGTTAATGGCTATATAACTACCAGCCCGATTTGTATTCGTCAATAGACTCTATTATTTTCATAAAGTTTGTTTACAGATACATCTTATTTTATATATTGTTCTACACAATTTCTTATTGCGGACTGCAAATAACCTGTCTTTTATATATATGTATATATATATATATATATATATATATATATAGTAGTTTATCCCTACTACTATTCAACTGTGTACTGGAGAAGGTAATGAGAGAGTAGAGGAAAAACATAGAAGAAAAAGGAATTTCTAAAACAAAAATAGGAAGAAAGAAAGATAATCTGGATTTTGCAAACGATCTGGCAATACTAGCGGAAAACGTAGAAGATGCAAAAAACAAATTGATATACTGAAAGAGACAGCAGAAAAGGTTAAACTACAAATATCATATAAAAAGACAGAATATATGACTGATAGAAAAGATATACCAAAACAGATCACAGAAAAATATGGAAAAATTAAGGGAGTAAACAAGTTCAAATACCTGGGAGAAGTAATTCAACCGAACGTCCTTGACAAAGAAGCCCTCTTAAAAAGAGCAAGAAAATAGAACTAGCATTCCACTTCACAAAAAATATATACAATAAGAAGTCCGTATTCATGAATCAATAAGGCACTATAATACAGTTATCAAACCAGAGGACTTCTATGCCGCAGAGCCTCAGAATGCCTTATACTGAACACAGTCAGACAGCTAGATGCGGTAAAAAAAGAGAAAAAATATTTTTACGGAAAATCCTGGGACCAAAATGTGAAGACGGAAACTGGAAACTGAGAAGCAATAAAGAGATTTATTCAAAGACAGAGAAAATAACAGACACAATGAGAAAGAGAAGTGATATTTTATGTTCACATTAAAAGAATGAATCATGAAAGATTAACAAAGAGACTAATCAATTACTTTGAGAGAAACCCTAAAACACAGATGACATGGATCAAGGAAATCAGAAAAGATATGGAAGGAATGAAAATAGATAGAAAAGAGGCAGAACAAAGAAAAAACTCAGAGTAAAAGTAAGAGGGTTCAAAGTATCCAAGAAAAGGAAAAAAAGAAGACTGGAGCAAAATGGACAGAAGAAAGAAAGAAACAACACGGCGAAAAATGAAAAAATACCGTAAGAGAAGAAAGAGGGGAGAAAGATAATCATCATTAGTTATTTCAGGTGGTCCATAGTTGGCCGAAATCGAAAGAAGAAGAAGATATAGTAGCAATAACAAGGTGCAAGGAAATCTTATACTTGTGATTATAAATCATAGTGTTAACCTTGCAATAATATTGTTAGTGGCATAAGGAATTAATTGTAAAGCCAATATAATCTGAATACATAATTCTATATAAAAGTTCGAGAAAAAGTCACCAGAAGTCACGGTGTACGACAGTTCGGTCCCAATCCGCTATAAACTCAAAATGGAAGCCAAAAATATACAAGAGGTACCTAGACATTACTTTGGCCATTTGTGTAAGTCAGGATTGAGTCATATCTGTGTTATGGACAAACATCTGAGCTATCTCAGATAACTTTTTGATAACGAATTACAACTTCTCTAGCAAGCGATTAACCCACAGTTTTGGACACAAAATTCAACCATAAATTGCGAATCTTTTAAACAAATAATAGTAAACGGAGCTAGACGAAGTAGACCTAAACGAAGTATAGATTTTATAGGCGATATCTTCTCACTTTGCTGTTCCATTACCACACAACGCCAAAATGATAATCTTGAATTTGACCAGAGAGAATGGCAATCACTTTTTTCTCGTACTGATTCTGGTTTACGGACCAACCTTAGGGATATCGTATGCTCTTCACAATAGGTACTCTTGTGGAATTTGATAGTAATTTAAGAAATACTATCGATAAATCAGTAACGGAAATAAATTTTAAAATCGAACGAGATATGTTTCATACATATGGAACCTTAATTCGACTTCTAAATTTTGAAAGGCGAGTCAATACTATAGAATTGATTAGCGTCTGTCGCGATCATAAAATTCCACCATCAGTCCTAATGCCATTAATTGTAAAACACTATTTATTAAACCTCGCAAATGAACTTATGAGAAGCGATCTCAAATTAGTAATTTCCCAATATTGTAAATTACAGATTTCAGAGTGTACCTTTGAAGAAAATTATCTTTTTGTTGAAGTCAGAATACCAATCATAAATCTAAACATTGAAAACTATACGAACTTATAACGACTTTATTTGCATGAAACAATGCCACCTGCTTATTATCACATGACACATTGTACCTTGCCGTGGCCACTACTTTAGAAAATCAACAACAATCACCAGTTTTAAAGCCAATATCTGGTTTTTCCTTGAATCATTATCATCTTTATAGAGATAAACTTTGTTTCATTCCACACTTTGCGTCTGATGAAACGCAAGGCCATTTATGTGCCCATAAGATGTTCTTGGGAGGCACAGTATTGAAATTAGCTGAACATTGCACATTTCATTGTTGTTCTTTGACGACTTTAATAATTTCAGAAATTAGAGACGATATTTTTGTTATTAGACATCTGCAGCGCGAACTGCGAATACGTTGTTCGGACCACTCCTCAGTGATGAACGAATCTGTTCATAACCAACCAGGAGTACTCCAATTGCATCTTTCTTGCATTTACTCTCTAGATTTAAATGAGAACGAAGTAATTTCGCCACGCTTTCCATGTGGTAGCGCATCTTCGGACATAATCATGGTTACCCGCTTACTACCAGCAATCTGGACAAACTTGAAAACTTTAGGTATTCATTTTTCTCATTCGGAGTCTACAGTCAATAATGTCAGCGAGTGCTTGAATCATAATTGGACCTTTTCCATTTATCAGTTCTTCTTCTACACTTACTAAAATTGAACATTAAAATATTTGTAAAAAGTGAACTGAAGTATACAAGGTGAATCAAATTGCTATATACCGATATATACTCCAAGTCATCATAATCACGATCGGCACCGGCACCACCTTCTGCTATCATTAAAAAGCGCAAAGTTTTAATATCAACATGGTCAACATTTTTAGGTTCAGGGCTACTACTGGAAGTGGGAATTTCAGCACGTTATAAACTACATGCAGTAGTGCAAGTGTCTAGCGTTATTGTTCCAGAAGTGTTTATTTTAACGTTGAAGAGTTGAATGGAATTTCGAGTATAAGAACCGAGCGCCAGATTCGCCATTCGCTTGCTCTCCGAAAAGTATACAAGAAGATTTATCGAGAGTTATCCAGTGGTTATAGCATAAAAATGGTGCTAGTTTATGATGGTAGCGGCAGTAAACCAAATATTCGCCACAAGACACCTTTTGGCTTTGAATGGGCTAGTGAGTCTGCTAGTTCAGGGGTAACTCTACTCTTTACACTTTAACTTGTCTACTTAATATTATCATTCTTATCTTTATTATTTTTATTTTATTACTCATTTTCTTCTTCTTCTCCTGATAAAGCCCCTTATAAAAGTGGGCGAAACGTCGACCTTAGTTTATAAAATGACACGTTCCCAACCCGGAACCATAAATATTTATTTTGATCGAAATTTAACCAAAATATTTTATTAAACGGCAACCCTAAGCTTGTAGTGTGTTACGTTCATTTTACGACTAAATTAAAATCTACATCCTTTCACTTCTTTATTCATTTATTCAGATCCTGTATATCTTACCGTTTTATATTAAGTACGCTTCCTAACGATTTTCAATTAAACCAATTTGGTGCGAATTCCAAAAGCTTATTCTATAAATTAACTAGTCAATACCCTGTTTTAGGTAGCCATAAATTTGTTATACGTTGCGATAACGTGTAATTACTTTCTCTATTGTTTTAATCTAAAACTCTTGGAAATAACGTATTGAACCATCCGATAAAACCGTGTTTTCAAGTTTGCTAATCACTTGGAGCTTTGGTTGTTTAGTTAATCAAATTAATATTCACTTTCTCTTTCTTATACACGACGAAAACATTTGTTATATTTTTGTTGTTTCCGTTTTCTTCGTGGGAATTTCGCGCACGCAATACAGCGTGATAGGTAATGATGGTTTTACAGACCTGTACTTTTCGGCGTAAATAAATTAATCTTTTTCGAATTATTGTAGCTTCGTCTTCCGGTGGCCCTAAAGCCACAATAGATTGCCGCCCCTAGTTGTGACGGGAGGACCTGCGCATGGCATGATCCCAAAAACATCTGTTTCGCGTTGTCCTTGTAGACGGCGTGACTAACCTACACTTTGGACATGCCGGTGAGTGTTTCTTCCTTGTTTAAGTTGAAACCATATCCATTTGGACTATTTGGACATTCTAAACTCTGGCATTCACAAAATTAATCAATCCGCATATCCAAAAATTATAGAACTATTTTCTTATTTATTGCCTTGCTATGAATGCAGTACTATTTGTTTTAAATAACTAAAAAAAAATTTTTATGCTACTTATTTATGTGTAAATGGTTTAAAATGATTACCTTTAGGGGAGATGATGTTTGTCAATAATATTGTATTTATTACGACTATGTTATGTAATGAATTTGGTATTTACACTGATACTGTAAGGCTGTGGTTTTTAGAGCTGTAATTGGGTAATTTTTCTCTGTGTAATTCATATGGGGAGGGACCTAAAAACTACAGCTCGTCATTTTAAGAAGTAGTTTTTTTTTGTTCCTCCTGACATATGTGTATTGTGGTTATTGACTTTGTTTCTTGTTTTTTTTTGTATACTACGCTGCTATGTCTAACCATAATGTTATTTAGAATAATTATAATTAGTACTAAATCGTGTTAATTTCTCTTCTTTATTTCAGGCTTTCTTTTAGATAATTCCGATTGAGTCCGGTCACAATTTTCTTTCTTTGGTTTTTTTATGTTATACTAGGTCGATGTACGTAGCAAGTGGTACATAAAAATTATTATCCTTGGTAAGTAAATTTGACAAATATGTTAACTATTTAGACGTGTGTGCTTATATAAAGTATAACTATCGTGAATATGAAAAACTACACCATGAAATGTTGTTGTTTTATAAAAATATGTGACGTAGAAAACAATAGGCACTACGTGGCAACATTGCCCATCTAAGACATGTTTTCTCTGTTATTTTACAAATGGAAGATTCATTTGCAGAAATACCTATTGCAGCTTTATCCGGTAAAAAGAACTGTTTTGCCACCAAATCCACATATTTCTGATAGATCTGATTCTTCTAGTGACGAAGAGGTCGCTACTGAACAACCCAATGTTGTACTAAAAGGTGGGTAATTTGTCTTTTTGTGAGCATGTGAAATATTTTTATATATTTCAGATTCTGAAAGCTCTGATGAAGGCGCTGTTTGTCGACTATTCCCCATTCTTCAACATCAAAAAATACAAAAAGAAATGAATGTCGTATGAAAAGACATAAATTGGAGGATTTCGATGAAAAGTACGAGTCGGAACCTCAAAACAAAACACAGAAAGGTAATAGTAAAAACTAGTCGGACAAAAGTACTACTAGAAACTGCCGTTATAACCAAAAACAAAAATTTATCAAGGCGAAAAATTCAATCGCTTATAAGTGGACCAAAGACGATTTATCAAAGGGCCCTCCATCTGAATTTCGTCTTCAAACTAACGAGGAGCCTCCTAGCCCACTCGATTACTTCAGTAACTTTTTTTCTCTCGATACCATTACAGATATTGTCTACCAGACTAATTTATATAATACTCAAGTAAGAAGTCAAAGCATTACCCGTAATAATAGTGAAGTGACTGATTTTATTGCAATTTTGTTAATGATGGGAATTGTGTACCTGCCTTCCTATGAAGACTATTGGTCTGCTAATACACAAATAGCTCAAATAGCAGATATTGTGCCTATAAAACGATTAAAATTACTGACTGAGACGTTTTATACATTTCAATAATAACGATCTTTTGACTGAAAGGGTAAAAGATCGACATTTCAAAATACGACCTCTAATTGAAGAAATTCGTAACAATTGTCAAAGTTTCACCTTGAAAACACAATTGCTGTGAATGAAATAATGGTAGTCTACAAGAGAATTGCTGCTGGCAACTTACGTCAATATATCAAAGACAAACCTCACACATGGGGTTACAAAGTTTTTGTACTTGCTGAAATAATTCGAGATTTCATTCCATATCAGGGCGAAATCACTTTTGATCAGTTAGAAAAAACAAAAACTGAATAATTAGATGAAGATAAGTCACTTGGTGTGGGTGCTTCTGTATTTCTTTATGCAAATCTCTACCCGATCCAGTATATTCGGTGGTTTATTTTGAAAACTACCTAGCAAGTCTCCATCTATTTACATATCTAAATGAAAACAACATCATTCTGAGTTTAGGAACTATACCAGTTACGTATCTCCAACCCAAATATGTATAATTAAGTAGAAATTGTTAAGAAACTATTAAGAAACTTAAGTTAGATGCAACATTGTAATTCAAGGCTAATAAAAGAAAAAGTTAATGAAAGTTCACAAGCAAGTTGTGAGAACGGATGTGAATACATTGTATTCCAGACGTAAGTGATACTGCAGGTGCAGATCATAGACGGTTAAGAAGCCGTAATTATTAGAATTAAGATTATTACATTGTATAATGAATTGAATAAAGAATTAAGCAAACATGAGCTCTGCAGTTCCCACAGACATGTAAGGGGCAGGGACAACATAAATACCCCAGGAGCCCCAAACCAATCAGTCAGTCTTGAGTATTTCAGCTTTTACATTGTTAGTTGCTTAAGCTATTCGCCCTAATTTAAATTCAATTATTAGTAAATTTCGACTTAGTATAACTTATATATTTTGTCAAAATTCTATATGTAATTTCTGTTAAATAAATAAACTTGTTACAAGAAGTTTTGGAAGAAGACTTTTTAAAAAGGCAGCTCCTAAGGCCCAAAACGTAACTTACGTTCTGATAGAATTTGTGGCCGCCCTATTGGAAATGATAAGCTTCTGAGTAAGCATGGAAGAGGATTTGATTATAAAACAGATGCTGGAAAAGGTCTATTTGTTCTCAAATGAGTAGACAACCAATATGCCTTACTTGGAAGTACTCTTTACGGAATAAATGCCACATGCACTATGAAGCGATATAGCAAGGTTGCTGATGGTAAAATAGATGATATTTCTCCAAATTTAGTAAAGCAATATAACAAACACATTTAGAGTGTTGATAAGGCCAATGCATTGATGGGTCTGTACGGAAATCCCAGCAAAGCTAAAAGGTGGTATTTTTTAATATTTATCTATCTTTTGGATATTAGCGTTGTAAACGCATATTTGGTATACAAAGAAGACTAAAACTCTGAAGGCGAAACACAAACCTCTTAAATTTTTTGGATTAACGATTATACGAGCCTTGTCTCATACTGGTAAAATTGTTTGGCGAGGTAGACCAAGCTTAGTTAGATAGATAGCTAGATGAATTAATTTATTGTTGTGGACTATACCTAGGCCAGAGCCCATACTAGTCGTACATTATAAGTATTTACATATTTGAAGAACTTAGAATAATTAATTCAAAGACAATTGTGGTTTTTGAAGTTCTGATGAGGAAGATTTGTGCCCCTATTTTAGTCGTCGTCTGTGCACGTGGAGTTGTTCTGATTGTGTGTATAGTGCGAGTGTAAGTGTGATGTGGTAGTGAATTGCAAGAGTGTATATTAAGTGTGTTAGTGCCGCCGGTTGTGAGTGGTAGGTTTGGTTAAGAGGATGTCATTTAGGAAATGGTTAAATTCTTGAGGGTAGTTAGTGACTAGGAAGTTTATGTTAGGAAGTGGAGAGAACGGGTCAAAGTTTGTAGACTGTTTGAGGTTGAGGAGTATATCAGGTGTTGCGGGGTTTTTAGAGATTGATTGTTGCAAGGACAGTGAGGGGAAGTAGTTAAATGAAATTGATGAAGTTTATTACGGAAGTTACCATGGCCAAACAGAAATTGCATTGTAGGAAGATTAAAGAAAGGAATATGTGAAGGGATGTTTGTGATATCAGAAAAGATATTAAATGTATATCTACTGGTGGTGAAGTGGGACCAAAGATCTTGCCAGGAATGGAGTAGGGAGTTATGTATTCGGGATTTTATGTCAGTTTTAGGGAGAGTACGGTATTCGTCATATTGAAGTGTTCTATCGTGCAGGATGATTGGTAGGTTATGTTTGAGGTTTCGGACTTGGAGTCAGGAGTTTAGTTGAATTTCGATCGGAGGGATTTGAAGCAAGGTATACAATGACGCTATGAAGGTGGTTCTGTACGCTCTTGAGGTGTAGAGTAGGAAAAGTCTTATAATGATGTTGAGCGTACGTCTGGAGGAGGGGGTGTAAGTGGGAGCCAAGAATCTACTGCGTATTTGATGATCGAGATTATGATGTGGTTAATGATTAGTCTTCGTGTTGGATTGGTGAGGCAGACTGATTTTGGGAGAGCGTGAAGTAAGTTATGGAGAATGATTTGTGTTTTGGTTCGAAGTTTGGAGAGATGAGAGTTAATTTTTAGGCGAGTGTCAATGTGGAGTTCAAGGTAGGGAGCTGTTGTTGAGAGGGGAATTGGTGTGTTAAGGATGTGAATCTTAGGATTTCGGTTTTGGTTGAGGTGGCCTTTGAGCAGGAGCACTTTTGTTTTAGATGGGGAGAGGGTTGTTTGTTTAAAGAGGACCAAGATCCAATTGAATTAATCAGTATTGCAGTGGTGGATTCTATAGAGGTACGGGAATTGCCGTGGATAAGGAAAGCTACGTCATCGGCGTAAGCGAAGGTGGAGGTGTTTGGGATATTAAGGTTTAGGAAAGGATTGATTGCGAGGTTCCATAGGGTAGGTGATAAACGGAAATCTTGTGGAGTGGAAATTGGAGGTTAGCGTGTCTGTTCGGGATGAGAGGAAGGATTTTATTAACAGGTAGATGATCTAACCAAAAGCGCTAGGTATGCGCACTAGCCAGTTCACACATCAAAAGGAGGATATAGGAACTGCAGTACAGAAACAAGCCGTATAAAATGTGATAAATGTGATACAAGGAATGTCTCACTGAATCTAAAAATTGTTTTGTAGATTTTCAATCTTGAGGTTATGTTTTAACCATTTATTTTCTGCTTTTTTTTAATAAAAAAATGTTTGTATGTGCATTAAGGTTTTTGAGTTAGAAACTTTTATCGGTCAATGTAACCATATGGTAACAATAGCATAATTCTATTTCATAGTAACTAAAGGACTACTAAAAGTTTTATTATGTTTATTAATGTTATAAACTAATGACGAAAAGATAACTGTGCTTAAACATGATGATTATTATAAGTAACTACAAGAATTGGTTGGGCAATATTCTCGAATAATGTTAAGTGTGTGAAAGGATTTACTGGAAAACCATTATTTCGGCAAATGTCTAAGTGTTGGGGGATCTTGGTAGCCACAGGTTGATTAACCTCCTTCACTGAATCTTGGTAAAATAGGGTATAAAATAAGAAAACAATAGAAAGGGAACGAGCTGAATACACATACTCGTTGAAAAGAAGAAAAAGGAGAAAACCACCAAAAACGCAAAATCAAAGTAGCTGCTTATGTAACCCTACATAAAAATAACTGAGTTGCAAACGAATCCGTGACTTTCAGTAAACAATGGATTCCATTACTAAAAGAAATAACAATAGAAATAACAAATGAAAATCAAATGCCCACAATATCTAGGTAGCATTGCAAGTTTTTCCTGGGTTTTCCTTGCAATATTAACATGAAATACAGCCTACATACATGATTTCTATTTATACATAAAATAAATAATTACATAAAAATAAGCATATTAACAATTCTTGTAAAACAGCATTGGTATCTGACAAGTATAAAGCCACAATAAGGTTACCTCAAAACCATATACAATCTCCGTTGAACAGTATTGGTATCTGACAAGTGTAAACCCGCCATAGGGTCGCCTCAGATCCATATACAATCTTCATAGAACAACATTGGTATCTGACAAGTGTAAACCCGTCATAGAGTCGCCTCAGAACCATGTTAAAATCTACCAAAGAGGTAACTTAAATCATAATGAATTTTCCCCCTCAAAATAAATATAAAAAAACGACTACTTAAGCCTTTCAATAATGCAATCGCACACTTCTTTAATAACCATCCTCTCAATGGTACAAATAGAAACATGTTAAAAAATGTTTTCCAATTCCAAGTTATTGAATTTATATGAAATTCACCAATAAAAATTAATCAGCTGATTTCACGTTAAGCGTATTGACTACCTAGAGAAAGCCGATCCCAGGTCGCAACACAAATTGAAGGCAATCATTCTGTTAAACTTTAAAATTTTTTGCTTAGTATACTCAAACCAAATATTTCAAACATCAATAAATCAAAGTCACCTTCAATTTATGTCATAAATGTCAAACTTGAAGTTTTTATTATTATTATGACAACGATCCTAGGTCATGGATCGAAACGTAAATAAAGCTGATTTTAAAAACTATGAGTGGTTTAATTCCCAAAGAAGATTAACCTGAATACACATGCTGTGTGAGAATTTCAGGGAACTATGTAGGCTAGCTCAGAATATAAATAAGTGCAGGTACGTGTCCAACCAGTTATGAGACGGAAAACCTAATGGCTGCGAAATACCTGCAACTAATGTTGACTGCAAAAAGATAAATTGGAAAATATATTAATTCACCAAATGGTTAAGTGTTGGGGGAACTTGGCAGCCACAGACTGCTTACCTCCCTTCACAACCATTGAAGGTCGCAGAAATAGGGCATATAACTGTAAAACAATAGAAAGTGATCGAACTGCATCTAACAAGAAAGAACATCGCTTATGAGGAAAGACAACAAACATAGAATAAGAAGAAAATTGTTGAAAGCATATGTGTGGAGCACAGCACAGTATGCCTATGAAATACGGGAAGTCTGAAACGCAGACAGAAAAACGGTAGCAGCCTTTTGAAATGATGTGCTTCAGATGTATGAGGACGATTGCATGGACAGACAAAGATAATAACAAATAAGTTACAGAAATAGTAGGGGAACAAGGATATCTGGGGAAAAAGAGAAATAGTAGGGCGGAATACGTTCTAAGGCATTTTTGGGGAATAGTATGTGAAATATTACAAGCAGAGATAGGAAAAAAGAGGTAGATGTAGACCTAGATCAGACAGTTATAGATGCAAACTGTGCATATTTCAGGGAAATCTGTAGGTTAGTTCAAAATAGGGAACAATGATGGTACGCGTCTAACCAGTTCTAGGACTGAAGACTTAATGATGATGATAATGTTATAAGGACGTACGCAACAAGTTGAAAGATTTAAATTGCAGATATACTGAGTGTGCCCGACAGAGGGATAAATAAATGGAAACTTTAAGAATTACTACATTAGGTTAACTTAGTTTATAATGGTTTACTTACGTACAACCATGTTCGATCGTTAAGTAACGCGTAATACAAAGCCATGGTTAAACGATGTATTTTTGGATCCGCAGCTGTAATGAAATAAATTTCTGAACCAAAGGAAGCAATTTCCAATAATTTGCTTAAACACAAACTAACCAACGATCAAACGTTTACAATTCAATCATGAGCTTTGAAAAAACTTTAATTAGCCCTAGGTTACATAAAGTTTAAATTGAACTAAGCTGCCTGAAAATGTATCAAAAGGAAAAGTTATATACAGCACCGCCTGGATGATACTGCAAATATTCAATTTCATTCTCGAATTGCTCTATTTTTGAGTAGTGTGTGCTTTCCTTAACCAAATGCACTAGGAAGTTAATAAAATAATTTATTGCCGACTGCATAGTACAATTCAGATTGGGTTATCATTTGCTTACGCTTTCCATTGATTTCATGTGCATACAGTGACCATATCTTTATATAAACGATAACACTATCCAAACCAGCTGATTCGATGTACGATCTGGGATAGTTAACAATATCGTTCCATTCAAGTTTATCTATTTAAATTACCATCGTGAATATTGGTGCAAACTCCATCCATTTTAATGTGGTCAATGAATGGAATAGTAAATCCCAGCGGTTATCTCGCTGCATCGTAAATGTTCATTGGGCTTATTTGGTTTTGTTTTCTGCAGTTGAAAGCTACAAAGTTTGTTTGATGAATTTCGTGTTCATCCTGGTAGACAAATTGACAACCCTTTGTAATAATTAACCACTAGAGCTGCAAGTAATGATTTACGTCAAACAGGAGAATTTAATGCTAGATTCGAACACTACAATTTGAAAAACAATTAATAGCTTGACATTATCGAATGCTAACCTATTTAAATTTTGTACAAAATAGTAAACGTAGACAAGGTATTGAAGTGCCCCGCTGTCGGCTTACTCCAGCATTATCAAGGACTTGGTAGAGTTTGAACACTTTATGTGCCAAGGTGTTTCTTGTGTAAGGCCAAAGTTTGGAGTACAATCTTTTGAAATTTTACTTTTGGTTTATTTTTGTATGTGGTATCAACTTAGTAGTCGGTGGTCACGCTGCTATCCTGAATGCCTAATGTCAAGTTAATGCGGCTATTTTGTAGAAAGCAGACATAGAAATTTGAACCAGTGTCCGTATGACAGAAAAAATTAGTTTTATAACGCTTTTATCACCAGGTCGTGCAACGTTAAAAAAGTTTGATTTGCGGCTAAAATAAATTGGTTACTAACACTAAATATACCATTACGTTTTTTTTTAGATTTTATGCAAATAGTTACACAATTAAAATTTCAGGGCGTAGGTGGTATCGCCCAATGGTTAGTCTCTTGAATTAAGGAAAATGTGAGAATGCAATTGGTTTATAACCCCTTGTAACGCTAGCGCGTTACGTAAATTAATCTTAACTAGTAGAAAAGAATTTAATAATTTCAATTAGTTCAATAAGCTTCTAGCACGGAAGGTATACTGAAAAATTTAGTGAGCTTTGGTAGTTTATATTAATTACATGGCCAATTTCATTATAATATTAAATTCGGATACGGAAATAAACAGGAAAGCGTCTAATGTGTATTAAATACAACCAGTAATAATGATTGGGGTTTTACACTTTTTATATTAATTTAGAAGAATAGAAATAGACTTCGATGAATGACCAGCTTAAGAAAGCGTATTCCTAAACAATCACATGACTTCAAAGAAACCGCAATAACCATAAACTCAAAAATTTACAGTCGTAAAGAAATGTGTTGCGAACGTAAATAAAGGCGTCGCTTTTGAAAGTGTGAGAACAAAGTAACCGAGGACATAAACAGAATGACATTGAACTCGATAATCGAGAGGGAAGTTTTTAAGAGAGGTAGATCGGTATATAGGACTAAGTTCGAAAATGTTGAAAAGTTAAGTATAAAGAGAGCAATTATGGTTCAGCCACAGCGGACGTGTAAGCCGTAGGCGCCCTGTTAGGTAGCCGAGAACGAATTGTTTAAACCTCTGCTGAATAATTAGGCCAGAAAACACAAACACGCGCGTTAAGCACGGAATGTAAATTTCGTAAGCGGTGATCAAATAAAGTAGTTGGAATGAGAAACCAAACGTGCCGAAGAAGTAAAATGTTGAATCAATGGAGTTACCTGGACATCCTTAGATTCTTAAACTACGAGTAAAATTGACCTTTTTGTTGGGTAATGATTTATAATTATGTACTTGTGGATTACTAAACTAAATGGCTTGAATCTATTTAGTGGGAAATTAACATTTTATTAAATAATTATTCTGCTGGACTAAAATAGCTACGGAAATAGTTTTGTTTACATCTAAGGTCAATATTATGGGTAAAGGAGGTTGGACATTCTAAGTGAGTAGAAATATGTATATGTCAGCTTATTTGCAGAATTTGTTAGTTAAAAAGTGAAAAATTCAGTATTTGGAATGGACATTAAAGTGGCAAAAGCAAAAGTTGGTATTCCGTTTCGTTTTTCTATGTATTGCTGTTAAGAAAATTACCAGTAATGGGATCTAATATTTTGTATAGAGCAATCTTGAAAACTAAAACGATGAAATGGTAGTCTTATTTACAATTGAATATACTTTTTTTAAGTTGTTCTGTTAATAATACCTTGCCAGTTGGATCTTACACTTGATTATATGTGTATTTGCCCATTTGCGGTTAATAGAGTTTAAGTTTCCATAGATTTTTATTTGGATTCATCTATAGTATAGGTAAAGGTGATTGATCATTGTGATATCCAGCTTCCCTAGTGAAAAAGTAAAATTTGAGAAAGACTTATTTTTAAAAATCGTTTTATTTTGACAAAAATGAGCGATTCTTTTTAACGTATGGTTAAAAAAGGTAATCGATAAGGTGACGCTATTTTAAAACACCGAAAGCAAAAACACCTATACGGAATAACCGTTTTCCAGGTAGCAAAAATATAGAAGGGATTGCTAGGACTAGGCGGTTTGGTGCAATTTATTTTTGATGACTAGTAATGGCTTTCAAGGTAAGTGGAACTTGTAAAGTAGTAGTCCGGTCATTTCACATTTCATTCCTATTATGTTTATTATTCTTTTACCATAGGAACCTACTCCCGTGCTACTGTAGTTAACCGGTGTAGCTTTAAAATGTAACAGGGGTTTGATCCCTTCTGGGCAAATTGATGTTCGTAACGTAACATAATTTTTACCCGTATAACCAATGCTCAAGAATTTCGTCTGATAGGCAATAGGATCCGTTCCGAATGGACCAGCACCTTGAAGAAGTTCTAGATTACCAGAACCGGTGGAACGGTTTGCGTGTTCCAGTGAGCAAAAAGAGCCATACTAGAGATTTAACCAAATTAGTGGGGTTTTTTAGTGGGGAATCAGACTATGACAGGTCCCCGAAAAAGGGTAGCAGCTCTTTTGGTACTTAAAGTGACAGAGTGACATAGTGGTCGGTATGACGTTCTAAGCCACACTACAGCTATGTGTAAGGCAACGATAAAAAACCACATTACCTCCCAAGTACTTAAATTGTTGTTTAAGATGCTGGCATCCTATGGGGTAAACGATTTCGAATTTAAAATAGTTCCCCATTCGGATTCCCGGGAGCGCATACCTTTGGGTAATTCATACAGGATCAGAGAAAAGAAATTCGGGTGAGGGTATACTTATGCGAAAAAAAGATAAGACACTGTGTAGAAAACTACTCACAAAAGAACGAAAAAGTACTCATGGTTAGATTACAGTCTAAACCAGTAAATACAGTAATAATATAGGTATACCTGCCCACCCTTAGCTACAGTGAGGAAGAGGTACAAGCGATCTACAAAGATATTGAAGACTATTGAAGACATACCAAGATGCGTAAAAGACATGAAAATGATGTAAAATAGATTACGTTGTTGTTAGAGAATGGTTTAGGAATCAAGTAAAAGATTGTTGAAGCTACGCAGAAGCAGATATAGACACAGACCACAATATTTTAGTTATGAAGGCAACGCTTAAATTAAACAATTTTAAAATGGGAATGGAAAAAAGCACTTTGATTTTGAGAAACTAAAAGATAAAGATATCCACAAAAGATAAAAAAAAAGGCAAGTGAATTGCTGAAAGATATCAAGAAAATTTCTTATTCTAAGGACGTAGAAACAGAATGGAATAACATTAAATCCAGCTTAGACATGGCGGTCAGAGATATTGTGGGGAATACACAAAAAAAAGGAACCATGGATAACAAAGGATATCCTGAATTTAATAGATGAAATACGAAAATACAAAAACAGAGATACAAAGTCATAAAATGGAAAATTATTCGCAAATGCAGGAAAGCTGAAGAACAATGGATTGATGAAAAGTGCAATGAGGTACAAACTAAGATGGAAATACGAAAGATAAACGAAGCATACAAATTACTTAGAATGAATTTTAGGTATATAATATCGTATGGCACAAATATAAAGGGCGTGAAAAGAGACAACTTCATAGAAAATGTAGAGAAAGTGGTTAGATGACAAGAATATAGACAATTTATATGCATGACAGAAACTAGCAGCATTAGAACAGGAGTTGGACATTAAAAATGACTTGGAATATTCTATATTTTGAGACAAGTTTGAATAATTAGCATTAAATGGTTTGAAAAATGGTAAGGCACCGGGTATAGATAATGTGTAAGCAGATATTCCAAAAGCCGCTGGATAAGCAACAACAGAACGTCTCTTCCAACTTGTAAGCTATATGTATGAGACAGGCGATACCCAAAGATTTCGAATGTAACATAAGAGTCACTATACTAAAAATTAGGGCCACTGATATATGGGAAAATTTTCGAACAATGTTTGATAGCACGCGTATCAAAAATATTATCTAGAATTGTACAAAGACGGCTGAAAAAATGAGCTGAAGAAGTACTAGGAGGAGTTCAATTTGGGTTCAGCCGAAACACAGAAACGCGCGTGGCTATTTTAGCTCTATGGGTGATGATGAAGAAGACAATGATAGGCCACATACTAAAGCATAAAGGAATAGTTCGGAAACCATAAGAAGCAGAGATAAGAAAAAAGAGAGGTAGAGGTAGACCTAGGTTAGACTTCTGCACACAGATAATCAAAGATGTAGGATATACGAATTTCAGGGAAATGTGTAGACTGGCTTAGAATAGAAATCAATGAGGGCACGAGTCCGACAAGTTCCAAGACGGAGTATCTAATGACGAAAAAGAAATTGTACTTGAACCTGATGATTACCGTAAGCAAGTACATGTGCAAGTTTGTCAATATTCTCAACCAATGTGGATTGTGCGAAAGGACTTATTGGGAAACTACTAATTCGGCGAACGGTTAAGTGATTGGGGATCTTGGTAGCCACTGGTTGCTTAACCCTCTTCACATACCACTAAATATCCGTGAAATATTGTATATATTTAGAAAACAATTGAAGGGTTACCGAGCTGTATCTAACAAGAAGGAGCAGCGGCTATGTTCAAAGACAGCAAACATTGAAACAAAGAAAGAATTGTTAAAGGTATATTTGTGAAACACAGAACTGTGTGATTATAAAATAGGAACTCACAATAGAAGAGGCAGACAGGAAGAAAGTAGAAGCCTTTTGGAATGTGGTGCTTCAGATGTATGACATTGATTGCATGGACAGGCAAAGTTAGTAAAAAAGAGGTTTTAGAAATACTAGGGGAAGAAAGGAATAGGAGAAATAAAAAAACAGGATACGTTCTAAGGCCATTGGGAAATGTAGTGGGATATATTACAAGTAGAATTAGAAAAAGAGAAGTAAAGGTAGACCTATATCAGCCCATTGACCGCAGATAGTGAAAGATGTGGGCTACGGGAATTTCAGCGAAACGTGGAGGTTAGCCCAGCATAGGAAACAACGTAGGTACGCGTCTAACTAGTTCCAGGACTGAAGATCTAATGATGACTAATAAAGAAAGTAACTCAATAGAGTACCAAAATATTGCATTAAATGTGAATACGCATTCACATATGACTATAAACATTTATTGTCTTTCATTAATTTTAAATTGGAAAATGTATTCTACCCTTGTTGTGTAAACCACGGGGCTAACTGCGTTGAAATATCTACACTTAGCTAAATATAGTGGATACTGTGGGTGTTATTTTGAAGTCACTTATAACTACCCAGGGTTATTCGCTATTCTTAATTTAGCTGTTAAAGAGATAGATACTTCTAGCCCTGGAGGGTACTCCAAAAAGTAGATCGGTGGATAGACCTGAAATACCTCTTTGCAAGTACTGTTCATTTGTTACATGCCAAACTGGTCATGTATCATGTTTTAGGTTAAGAGATACTTTGTAGGTTAATTGCCTCGTATCTTTGAAATGATACGCTAACTTCCGCCGTCGGTGACGGTTGAGTCTGCGCAGAAGGGATGCGATAGTGCGCGAGTCGAGGGAGCGGCATTAATTAACTGAACGGGGACGAGGCAACAAGTGTGGGAATGCGGTGTATTTTTTAATAGAAGGTGTGTAGTTTCCCTTTATCTTCCCTTACTTTATTGTACACACTACCCATTTCCTTTCAATCCCCTACAAGAAGCAATATGAATACGAAGATCAACGGATAATAATGTGATGGTCAACCCGGCGTAACTACGAAAACCATCCCACGTAGTGAATCCTGAGATGAGAGATTTCGAGATATACATATCACGTAAGTAATTTGAATATTACCTAAAATTTGCATGTAAATTGACATATACTTTGCGATTGCATCATCCGGTAACAACGTGGTGTGTATAGGTTATAGTAATGGCGTTAGAGCCAGCCGCGTAAATTGTAATACATCGTACTTAAACCTTTTGATTATTATAAGCAACTACAGGTGTTGCTTTGCAATATTCTCAAGTAATGCTGATTGTGCAAAAAGATTTATAGAAAAACAGTTAATTCGGCAAATGTCTAAGTGTTGGGGATCTCGGTAGCCGCAGATTGCCTAACCCTCTTTACATATCTTACATGTGATTTTCCAATGCTCCACCCAAAGGTACTACATTGGCCAGAAAGCGAGTTTTTTTAACTGGAAAATTTGGAATTTTGCCGAACTCTTGCTTTTCCAAGCAAGATAGGGCTCTTTAACGTGTGTGACAACACTCACTCCATTTTACCTCTCGTCCGAACGAGGGTGTATTTTTGTGAAAAATTCTTGCCTAACATTTTTCAAGCGGACCGTGTCGGGATTCCAACCCGGGACCTTGGGCGTAGTAGTCAAACACACATACCACTACGTCACGGAGCCGCCCCTCTTTACATACCACTGAATATCGGCAAAATAAGGTATATATTTAGAAAACAATACAAGGGGAACCGAACTGTATTCTAGAAATTTACACTTTAACTTGTCTACTTATCTTTACTATTATTTTGTTGACCTTAGTTTATAAAATGACACTGTCCCAACCCGGAACCATAAATATTTATAATGACTCCGGCCGTGAAAGCCTCCAACAATATCACAAGTGCTTGAAGTTGAAATTAGAACATTTTTTCAACGATCAATTGAGATGTGCATAATAATAGGATTTATATGTAATATATGTGGTAAATTTATATGTAGTATAGTGCCAGTTATAAGGTGAACAAGTTGCTAATTTTGAAGAGAATATGGAAAGCGGACATGGAAACTGTATTGACCAACGTTTTTGTGTATTGCTAAGTTGACAATTCTCGAAATTAAATTCAGAATGTAACTACCTACATGCGTATAACGTAGAAACTTGGTTTGATAAGGTAACATTAATATTTTTAGGGTTCAATTTTTTTTTTTAATAATACTTGTCCAGGTTGAGGTTAAGAATTTACGTCTTTTTAAGTATATTTGCTTCTGTATTGCAATTATTTAATGTCAATAGAGATTGTCTGCCGACAAAATTTTATTTGCGCTTTTTATGAAATAGATAAGAATTAGGTTTTGTGGTAAAAGAATATCCAGTAATGGAGTTGTATTTGGCAAAATCATTCTATTTTACAAATTTATTTTTTATGTGACAAAATTTAGTGAGTGTTTTCTTTTACGGTATTTTAGAGAAAGATAGGTAAACTAATAAATTAATAAAACCAAAGCAAAAGGGACAGACCTACTCGAAATAATCGTCATCCGTATAGGGAATAATATCGAAAGAGATTGTTAAAATAAGACGGTTTTGTAGTAAATAGTGATATGTTGATATCATGTTTTTACAATTATATCTGTATATGCTGGTTAAATGAAATTTACCTAGAAGAGCTTTTATTTCAATTTCAACGGTGTCTTTAAAATTGCTCTTTTGATAATCATCGACTTTTAATTTAATTTCTTTAAGTTTTATACTGGTCCGGGTAACTACCTTTTGAAATATATGGTGGTTAATCAGCAAAAACATAATGCCATCGGGATTTGGAACTGGACCTAAGATTCTTACAATATTTTTGACGCCTGGAACATATTTTGTACGTCAATATGGCGGGTGTAATTAAATTTATGCGCACATATCAGACACATACTTTGGGTTAAGGGTTAAAATAATATGATCGCAGAAAAAATCTTGTGCGAAATTTGAAGGAGAAGTTCGTTGTACTTTTTGACAGATTGTCTCAAGCGAAAAAGTACTACTTTCTACTCTTAATACACAAATAGCTGTTATATATTCCAAATACAAGCAAATCCAAGTGCATTGTTGAAAAATTTCTTTACTATCTGGCTTCACTCTAAATTTGAAGTGGAACCGCCTTGTCGCATCATGAATCAATCAAACAAAAAATTCCTCTTTTCAAAGTAGACTAAAAATTAACGAAGGAAACTTAGGACTCTGTAGGTAATTTTTCGAGATATAAGCCTTTCCGGAAATAAACAAGAGCATGATCACTTTGGTATTGGTTACACAATAAGTACAGCTTTTGAATAAAATATCGTCCAACGTACATACAATAAGGATTACCGTTGACTCTACTTTGTAGTTACTGCGAGACTACGATCAGATTTCCGGGAAAGATTACGTTATATAAACTCGTTTGTTACAATGCAATCTATGTAGCTTTTAGCCCACATATATAAATTACATCAACAATGTGCTAAAGCTAGGTATTTTGATACAGCAAATGCGTTGAAACAATATCTATTGGGCTTTCTGGTTATATTTATAACTGCTTACCGAACCGAAAATAATTTTATTTCGTGGTATTATAATGTGTTAAGCTGTTCATTTGATCAATCCCGCATGGAAATTATATTTATAGTTAACTATAAAATACAAACCAGTTCGGTAAATGTAATATTAGAGGCAAACTTCCGTTGGAACTCTTTTACGCCCTGTAGTTCATCAACAAAATAACGTTGCTGCGTGCAGTTCCTGCATTAGAATATTACCATTCTTACTTAATAAATTTTCATATCTTTTATTTTATTTACAATAATTTGAATATTTATTAACGATTTCGACGGCCTTTTCAGTTTAAACGGTTGCTGTTTACTTACTTCAAATTATAATTTAAAACACTTCGATCTATCCTATTTTGTTGTGACAATGAAAATGTAGTGTTCTGTTAACAACGTTCGTTTTCTTAAATATTACAATTAGTTTATGTTACGTTTCTGTAATTTCAATGCGGGAAGTTAAACAACTCATCCTACGCGTTTTCATAATTTTTAAGAGATTCGTTGTAATATTTCTTATCTCGTATGTAGATACGTTGACATATATTCTTGTAGTTTAAAACGCTATAATCGGTTGCCATTATTGGTCGTAGTGTCGCTGGTTAAAATAATATAATGAGATTTGATGTAAGAGTTTATCGAAGGACTTTTCAAGACAAGTGCAGTTTAATTAGTTTTTCTGGTTTGCTAATTGACAGATGGATGTTTTGAGGAAAAATACAATTCACGTGATACAATTATCTACACATGGATGTTTTCGGCAGTCATTGAGTGAACGGAACAGAATTGATTTCCGTTATAAAAAGAGTGTTGTCCTGTTTCGCAATATAGTGTTATAGTTTTTGCTTGTTAAAATGATAGAGGGTGATATTCCTTCGGTTAGTAACTGTTGTAAAAATTAATTTAAAACCATGCAAAAAAATTAGGTAAAAATATGTTGTTTACATTAGGTTTCATTGTGTGAGAAATTTTGCGTATCAGGTTCTAATTATGCAGTTTAGTTTAGATATAAAATGTGGTTACGTGATTGTTTACAAGTCACACTGAGTTAAACAAAATTTGTTTGAGAACAATCTGGTAAATTTTAATTGCCTTGGTTTAATGTTATGAATATGCTAATGACGACAGTTTTTATTGTGTGTTTATTAATTATAAAATAAAATTAGTATTGACTGTCCATAAGATCTTTAGAGTTATATTATTATTTATGTGTGACGTTACTATAGAACTCTTTACCGTTGCTCTGAAATACATTTCGTCTGGTAGATGATTTTTGTTTTTTTATTGCTGTAGTCGACTATTATATTATTTTCTTGGTATTTAGTTATCAAGCGTTGCTTTTAATAAGTGCTTGTGGACCCTATGTAAGATATATGGACGTGATAATCCCACCAAAATATGAAAAAATCTGGAAAAAAAGATATTTCTGTAAATTCATGGTTACACCCTGTATAATATACATAGCAAGTAACGTATGTTGTACATGTAAAAATAATTAATCGTTGATATACCTTAAAATGCATTCAAAGCGAACGCAAATCAATAATTTTAAGATAAATACAAAACTACTCGGATAAAAATAAGTAATTTGAAATTTGAAACCCCTATTCTAACCTTAATAAGTGTATTAAAAACACGTTTTGACGTAAAAGCAAATATTATCTATAAAATGCAACCCCTTTTGCATTAAATAGCAATTAAAGTTTAAATTAATTGCCCTGTGGATTGCTCAAATTTATTTTAAATAAAGAATTTTCTAAAATTTTCCCAAAAATTCTTGACAGACAATCTATTAAAAGGTCAGAGTGTTTTGAACTTTGAACATAAACTTTCCTGGTAAAGTCCCTTGAAGAACTAAAATGATTAGGACTTAATCTGTCTTAAACTAAATGACAAAATTCAAGCACCAGTTACAAACAATGTTTAATAATATTTATACTTGCAAAAATCCACGAAGGGCTTTTCCAATTAAATACCTTCGATTTCTTGGTTTTAAATTGATGTTTAAATCCCAGTTTACAAAATCCTGTATTTTATTTAAATCTTCATTTAGAAACCAATGTGCATCCTCGGAATTATTTAGTCAAATTTTTATTAGCTTTTTATATCGAAGCATTTCCCATTTTCATTGTATATAATTGCATTTAATAATTTCCATATTTATGTGCCAATAACGTTTAACTTTAACTTCTTTATTGACTGTTACATTTTAAATATTAAATTACAGTATACATATTACATTCTTCAAATAACGTCTTTGCGACTTAATTGAACATTTTGCGATCGAATTCATAAATGAATGGTTTTAATACAATTTCTCGTTTATATAGAAAATTATCTATTTCCAGAACCTACCAGTATTTACGTGATTCCAATCTAAATAATACACACCCACCTATCTTACGTAATTTTCTGAGAAATCCTCATTAGCCTTCAAAATCGTCGCGTTTTATTATCTCGTTAGTATTAATTTATAATAGTGACGCACGCTGCCTCGTCTCTGTTTAACGTCTAAGGGTATTATGGCGTCGCATAGTAATTCAGTAATTGCAAAAGGTATTAAATATTTTTTATGAATTTTTTTACATTTCATGAGTTTTTTTGTTGTTCCTGACGCTTCGTAGAATAACAGTTACTTCGCCACAAGACACCTTTTGGCTTTGAATGGGCTAGTGAGTGTGCTACTTCAAGAGTAACTCTTCTCTTTACACTCTAAATTGTCTAGTTAATATTATCATTCTTATTTTTATTATTTTTATATTTTTTATTTTGTATTTTATTACTTATTTCTTTTCTTGTCCTGATGAAGCCCCTTACAAAAGTGGGCGAAATGTCGACCTTAATTTATAAAATGACAGGGTCCCAACCAGGAACCATAAATATTTATCGTAGAATAAACGTTTATTTATCAATGAGCTTAACAAAGTTGACGTATTTCATCTCAATTCCTCTCGAACTTTCAAGAACATGTTTTATTTAAATTGAATTTATGTAGTACACAGAGTAATTGATATGATTAATTTAAGGCTTTAATGGCTTTATAATGCAAATTGTTTGCATTTTTACAAATAAATATTTGCTTTTACGACAAAAGGTGTTTTAAATACACCTATTAAGATTAAAATTGGGGTTTTTAACAAGATTGATTGTTTTTTTAGGCAAAATGCGTAAAACAAGCATTATCCTATGTTTCCTACAATACGCTTTTATCATACACGGTGATTATTTATATACGCGTAATTACATTTTTGGTTGTACATCAATGAATAAAAATTCGCTTGTATTATATAGGGTTTAACCATGAATTTTCGAAAATTTATATTTCTTCCGGATTTATTTTAATCATAGTGAGATTTATTTGTAGAATTTGGGATTCAATGACCCCTCATCACTCCCTTTTCACGTCTATATATATATATATATATATATATATATATATAAATATAAATATATATATATATATATATATAAATTTTTGTTTTATGTGAATATAAACCATTTAAAGAATTTTATTAGACAAATGATGGAACAATCCGTAAAATATTTATTTGCTAATTACTGTTTGATGTGATTAATTAGAATTGAGGTTAAAAGTTAGGTTGAGGTGGTTAATTATTTTTGCCAAAATTTTTGTACCGTATAAATCCTTCGCAATGTATTGGATAAATATTGTTTTTTCTGCGGATTGGTTTTCCTTTTTGCAACAGGTTTTTTGATTAAAGGCTTTGTAAATAAACTTTTTTAATTGAGGTTTTCTTTTCCTTTTGTGACCCACCACACTCTACGACTTGTTACGGTATTCCGTGCAGACCAAAAAGAAAGTAGTAAAGTAACTGAGGAAAATCGTCGGCACCAAATACCGCAACAAAGCACAAGGATAGAGTAGAAATCCAAAAGAATTGGATTTTGTGCTAGCTCGAAACGTCGTAGAGTAGGGTAGGTCACACAGAAAAAAGAAGTGGAAACTTCTGTAAAAAATTTATTTACAAACCGTTAGTGAACAAGCATAGTATTAAAAGAAAAATTTATTCAACGTTACATCAAACATTTACGTAATAGTTCTCTTATAATATAATGGAAACAAAAGCGTCAAATCGCATATTACACAATATAAAAATATACATTTAAGCCAATGTAGATGTAAAATCTTAAAATCTAAATCATATATACATATACACTTACATAATGTGTCCAACCCTAAATATACACAAGAAGAAAATTAGACATACTGTGTATGTATCATTACCTGTTCTTTGAAGTGCACTTTCTAAAAGAAATAACGTAACCCAAACTGAAATAAACCAAGTGTTGACTTACTCTAGCTTATAATTTAGTAAACAAGTTGCTGACGTTAGTATTTTGTAATATTAATTTTAAAACGAATAAAAATAGCTCTAACGCGAGCTTCGCGTTGTATTAAAATGACTGTTAATAATTACGGAATTACCTGTGCAATAAGATGAAAAAGTTAATTTTTAACACGCAGTCTGTAATTTATTGTGCAATCACGAGCAAGAAAACTGAACCATTTAAGTGGTTATCAACCAGCAACAGGAGTAGCTCCCATAGCAGTATCAAGAAAAGAAACAAAACATAGTACCATAGAAAGTGTAATTGTCTGCTTCTGGTACAATAGTAGTGGACCTACAAGTGTGAATTACATTTTTCGACGGACTAGATACTATATGAAACAATTGTACTAGACTGTAACACTAAGTAAAACAATTTAACAAGAAGGCGTCTTAATTAGCAGCACCACTTACGGGGTTCCCTTACATTTAGAGGGTTCTGTATAGAAACATACCGCTTTCAAAGCTCGGTCTGTATTTATAAGACAGAGAAAACCACGTATTTTTATTTCTAAACACAATTCCCATCATAAAATGTCAATTATTTCTACGAACAGCACCTGCAAATCTTTTCAATATAGCACCGTGAAATATTTCTAGACACGACTTGCGACCAAAGAGATAACATAATGATTTCCAAAAATTGCTAACAAGGGGAACAGTTTTATTGCTCGCACAACTGCACGTTTGCGAGATAACAGAATACCGATTGATAGAATTTCTCGGTATAGATAGCAAACTCATTACAAGTGTTCGTTTACGATGCAGGTGGTTAACTTATTTCAAAGAATTTGTAATCGCCGGTCTTTTAATTTCTTAAAGCAAACCACAAAAGCATTTAACTTATTTCAAGGAATTTATTTAATCTTTGCAAAGCAAAGGAGTTTATCACAGAATAGATTCTTACGTATTTAACGATGTATTACTATGAGGAAATTTAACAGGATGTTTAAATAGTATTCATTCAATTGGAAGGAAGTCGAGCTTATTGATTGAAAATTAGTAGGATTTACATTAACATAAAAGTGTAAGGTAGATTAAGTTAGAAATCTTAGGGCGTTTTTAATTAACGTAATTTGAATTTAATATTCATGCAGACATAGATCGCTTGCAGGGATTTAATGTAACAAACCTTCTAGTTAGCACGGCATTTTTTGGATTTTTCTTTATGTTACGGTACTTGGTGTGGGCTTTTTTTGTTGCGTACGTAACCAAAATTATTTTGGCACGGAGAGATGCTAAATATATGTCAAAACGCAACAATTGTATGAATATAATAATGACCGTCTAATGTTACAAAGCAAGAATTTTACAGAACAAAAACTTTCACAGCTTTTTCTGTGTATTGCATTTCTATGTTCTATAAACATCGAACAAGTTCTAAGAATGGAAGAGGATTACCTTTAATCAAGAACGTAATTAAATTCCTTAAATAATACTACTGACTTTTTCACCGACTCCATAAATGTAAGGTTGTTATTATCATTTTCGGATTCGAAACCAGGGGAAACTATTTCGTCTGTATAAGGGTTTTCTTTGTAAAAAAGTTAGAACGATATGGCTGCAGTTTCATGCATTTTGATGCAGTGTATAAATAGAACAATATACCCGAATGTTATTGGGGTTAGTTTGTAAATGTGCACTGAACCGGAAGTAATTTTGTGTTGCAAACTAAAAAGTAAAAGTACATTTGATCAATTCCGCACGGAAATCATGTTCAAAGCTAAATGTACATTGCAAACTATGCACAAAGTCCACTACATTAATTATTGCAGCGAAGTTACAGCCGCTGTAAACGTCATCGTTGTATTATGTTACACGTCCTACATTTTAGTTTTGGGATTTTTCCGTAACCTTAATGCTATGCTTTTGTTTTCAAAACATCTAGATTTGAAATAAACAACTCAGCCTCGCATTCCACAGAATCTTTTTATATAACTCTGCAAAGTTTTATCCCTTTGCTCCAATTCCGGCACAAACGCTTGATATGAATTTAAAAGAAAGATCTATTCTTACAATTTCATTGTGCCTTTTGCAATATCCACAGTCATATTTCACGGGGAATATGATAATTTTATGTTTGAAGTTGGCAATAATAAATCTTTTTCTAGAATGTAAACTGTTTGCGCTGCCAAACCTTCCTATCTATCTTAGGTTTAAAAATATGTTAGAATTTAATTATTTTTGACACTAATTATCTGGAGTCCATTGGAAACTTTTGGTGAGATTCATTTTCGGTGTATTTGAAAAGAGCATTAAGCTTATAATCTGAGAAGTATAGATTTAGGGTGCATTTTTAATCTGTTAATATGTTCCATGAAACTCGTATTCGGGAAGGGTAATTGTGTATAGCTTGTAACAGTATAATTTACTGCTACAAATTATAAAATGAATCAACTCTACTCGTCTTGGGTACCTTGGATGAGATATGTGTTAAAGGTGGTTGTACTAGAGCTAATCAATTGTGGCAGGGTGTCGGGATATAAAGAAGATTTCAGTTCTCTACTCCGGTCCTTACTCCTTTCGGTTCGAAACCGGCTCCGGCTCAAGATGGTTGAATATAGGCTTTCTTTTTAAAACAACGGGTTCTTTATACAGGATAGTGGTAAGTGAAACGTGCTATATTTAAAAATTTACTAACAAGCGTATTATTCATTTTTACCTTTTTCCTGTACCCGGATACAATAGAAAGTAATCGATGTCGGTGAGATGTACGGTAATAGCAAGGACGTTATAAAAATGAACCCAGTAATACTTGCATAAATACGGGCCAACATAATTCGGACGTGCGTTTACTATAGTCCATTAGCTTTAACTTTAGGATGACGTCACGACTGGATGAAATGCTACATTGTCAATGTTAGTTAAAATTATAATATATTTAGTAAAAGATATAGGAGTATTCCCATTGGCAAGAGGAATTGGTGGCAATACCGTACAGAACTGCCAACCTTTTCTCTGTTAAACGACAGTATCCTTCAAGCGCAATTCTAGGTATTTACTTATATACAGTTGCCAACACTTTATTACTACATTTGACGTCATCCTAAAGTTACAGCAATTGGACTATACTACTTGCTTTTCTAATATTCCTAAAATTATATCATCTTTTATCTGGTTCTCACCAATAAAAATAGTACTTAAAAATGGAGGTAATTTGAAATCAGTAGTGTATACTTAGACCAACATTAACATAAAAGTCATAATCTAACCTTACTTTGTTTAGTGCTAAATGCGTAGTGTCCGATAATAAAAACACATACGCCCGTAGTAGGATCAAACAAGTGAGGTTATATACGGACACACCATACGTTTAACAATGCTCTTACCCTGCTCTTACATCACTTTGTGAGAAATGCAGATCTCATGTCTGCTATTTCTTGATACAATACAAAGTATTACATTTTAGTGATCAACAAGTGAGGTTATATACGGACACACCATACGTTTAACAATGATAGAGGTAATGCATTACCATTACCCTGCTCTTACATCACTTTGTGAGAAATGCAGATCTCATGTCTGCTATTTCTTGATACAATACAAAGTATTACATTTTAGTGATCAACAAGTGAGGTTATATACGGACACACCATACGTTTAACAATGATAGAGGTAATGCATTACCTCTATCATTGTTGAACGTATGGTGTGTCCGTATATAACCTCACTTGTTGATCACTAAATGTAATACTTTGTATTGTATCAAGAAATAACAGACATGAGATCTGCATTTCACACAAAGTGATGTAAGAGCAGGGATAGCATAAATACCCTCAAGAGCCCAAGATAGCCAGTAAGTCTCGAGCTTTACAACTTTAACATTGTTGGTTGTTCAAGCTATTCATTTAGTTTTAATTAAATTAATTAGTAAATAGTAAGTTTGATTATTTTTATTTTTAAAAGGTAATGAACATAACGTACCAATTTGTTGAAATCATTTGTAAGTACAATATAAATAAATTTGATAGAAGTGTTTTTGAAAGAAAAGTCTTTATAAAAGAAGCTTTCAAAGGCCCAAAACCGACTTAGCATCCTTGGGTAATAGCAAATTTTCTCAGTAGGAGGGCGATCAGAAGCTAAGGACAAGGCATTAAAATTGGTTAATCGTGGTTTTGACGATTCAGAGTGACTGAAATTAGTAATTGTTTTATTCAAAGCCCAATTTACCATACTTGTACACTTAGAAATTTGCACTCCAAAAACTGGTTTTAGCTGGAGAGGTCAACAACGTATCAAGGACGTTAGAGGCATTGATCTAATATCATAAACAGGCATGTTTATGAACTCACACCTTAGGGCCCCTGGAGGATTAAAGTCGTGAAATGCAAGGTTGTTGCAGCCAGATGTTTTTGTTTGTCAGTACTTTGCCGGTTTTTATATCTTTAGTCGGTTTCACAGCTTTAGGATGATTTATTCAACGGTTAGTTTTACTGTGCTATTTCACTAAAGCTGACAGTTTGACTAACCTAAGATTACATGTACACATTTTACTTATTCATGCTTTTTTAACAAATCTTCCAACTTACATAATCTTATTAATTGTTCTAGCGGTTCATTACCTGGATAGGATGAGTTTCTGGTGGACCTACGTTTGCTATAATGTTTAACCGTACTTTGATAAGTAAGCTCCTATACTGTAACCGGTAGTCAGTATTTTGATATGCAACTATTAACTATCAATTTCAACGATTTGTTGAAACACTGAGTATAGTGCCATCACCTAATATTCCATCTTAGTAGATATATGTGAGACATAGTTTTTGTATAATAATATTCCTAGTAGAAATTGAACTTACACTTATAAATATTTTTCTATTGCGGTTATAGACTACTTTTTTTCTATTGCGGTTATAGACTACTTTTAGATCATTTGTACGCTAATATAAAATGGAGCGCTAGTCGAGTTGTCTTTGTATTCTTGTTGTTGTTTCCTTAAGGCATGGTAGATTCTGGATGTATGCATTAAATAGTGTTGTTGAAAGGCAGCTTCCTTGTGGGACGCCGGCTGTGACGGGAGTTTTGGTGACACTTTCACCTGTATCTTCCTGTTGGTCAGGTAACTTTATATCAATTGGATGTAAGGCGTCGGAAGGTTGTGAATGGTGGCAATTTCAAACAGCAGTCCGTTGATCCATACCTTGTCAAAGGCGTTTTTGATATCCAGGGAGATGGCGACTTTGCTTAGTCCTCGGTTGTAGTTGGTGGTTATGTTGTTTATTACCCGGATGGCTTGTAATGTGGTGGAGTGTTGTTGCTTGAATCCGTATTGCTCTGGTCTGTCTTCCAGCAGTGGTTTCAGTATTGTCGGTAGTAATCGTTCAAAGATTTTGGATATCGTGCTCAGCAAGGAGATTGGTTTGTAGTTTTCGGCGTCCATCCCCTTCTTCTCTGGCTTCGGAATCATGACCACTATTACCGTTTTCCATGAGTCTGGCAAGTATTTGTGGTTGATCATGCTGTTGATGATTTTTGTGATGAACACCAATGTCCTTTTTGTTATGTATTTTAGCGCCATGTGCGTGATTCCGTTCTTTCCCGGAGCCTTCCTGTTACTTTGTTTGGTGCTAGCTTGTTTAATTTCTTGTGAAGTGATGTGTAGGATGTCGCTCTCTGCTGGTGCTTGTAGTATTTGATCGATTCTTGTGTTTATGAAGTTAGTGAATATATTGTCTATTGTTGGGTTATCTGAAAACACTTTTTGGAGAACTTCTGCGAATTTGGCTGCTCGCTCTTCGGCGCTGTACAGCATTCCGTTTTCTCCTTGTTGCGATGCGGCGCCAGGATTCTTCCGTATCGATGGTTTAGTCTGTACAAGTTTCTTTCTGTTTGTATTGTGTAGCTGACGTGGTTGGTCCAGGATTCGGCGTAATGTTCATCCAGCATAATCTTTATTGCGCGTTGCTTTCGGTTAAGTAACGTTTTTACTTTTAGATCTCGGGTGTTCTTCCACCTTCTGACGAGAGTTTCCTTCTCGTTGATGGCCTCTTTTATGTATAGTGGGATGTCAGGTTTTTTGTCTCGGGTAGCAGTCTCTACGAAACACTGTTGCATTAATTTCTGTATGGTTTTCGTGAGATACTGTAGTGAATCGTCAATATCTTGTGTGCTGTTTATGTATGGGTTCCCGTCAGATTTTCCTTTGGAGAGCCTTGTTGAACTTTTGCCAATTATATCTTATCCTGGAACGCCTGTGTGTCGTGTGGTTGTATCTGTATTTCGGTGATAATCCGAACTGAGGTTTTGAAAAGCTTTTATGTCGAGCGGGTACGGTATGTTCTTTATGATTGAGATGTCAAAGATGTCTGCTCTATGTGTTCTGTCTGGTAGGATTCTTGTCGGTGCGTTCGGTGTTACGATGTCGAAGTTCTTGCCGAGAGAATGTGTGTGGAGGATGCGGCTGCTCTTGTTGGTAGTTATTGCTCTCCTGGCGTCGTGTTAGGCATTTAGGTTTCCTGCGATTATTGTCGGTGTATCTTCCTGTAGCAGGTCGTCGATGCTTTCAGGGCGTATTTCCGTGCTGTTTGGACATCTGTAGACAGTTATTGTTTTAATGAATTGCTCGTTGGCTCTGAACCTGACGCCCACCCTGTCTATAGCTGCCGACTGTAGTTGGAGTTGTTCTTGAAGTAGTCGGTTGAGTATCAGTATCGCAACTCCTCCGTGAGCTGGTTGTCCTGGTTTTACGTCGCGTTCTTTCCTGTAAATGTAATCTGCCAGGCTGAGTTGTTTGTGTGCAGGTAATTTGGTTTCTCCAATCATTGTGACGTCCACGTTGTGATGCTGCAAGAAGTGTTTTAGTTCGGTCATCGTGTTCCGTATCCCGTATGCGTTTCAGGAGAGGACTACTAAGTTTCTTGGTATTGGTCTATTGTCCATTATAGGTTTTCAGTATGTCGTACATTGCCTTCCATAGGAAGGCAGTTTCGAATGTTCCGACCATATAGCCACTTATAAGTCTTTGCGCCCATTGGAAGTGTTTTGTTAAAAAGTAATGTTATCGTCGGGGTGACGCAGATGGACGGATCTGATTGTGGTTGAGTGGCAAACGTTTTAGTCGTTCTATAGCTTCGCTGCTCATCTCTGTTGATTCTTGTTGTATTCGTCGGTGATTTTGTGTAGGTAGTGTTGATGGCTTTGAGTTAGTGATGGCTGTTTTCTTTCCCCGTCCGCTCTTGCTTTTGTTTTGATTAGCTTTTCTGCGTGGCTCTTTTTTAGAGCTTGATGGTTCTTCGTCTTTTATGGTACTTTTGTCGTCTTTGGCGATGGTCTTTGGAGTAATTATTGAGGCGGTCGGTCGAGCTCCGTGTCGTCCATTTCTGCTTGTAGTGAATCCCTCATCGTCGGTTTCTTGTGCTGTTGGTGGGTTGCGTCGTTGCTGAGTAGCGGTAGCGTAATTGTTCGTAGTATGCATGGCAAATTCGATAGTTAGCCGGATGTGGGCCACTGCAGTTGGCGCATATAGGTGGTAAATCCCTGCTATTCTGGCATTCTGCTGCTATGTGCTGCTTGGCGCATTTGATACAGCGGGGTTTGTATCTGCAATTTAAGCTTAAATGTCCAAATCGCTGGCACAAAAAGCACTACGGGAGCTTTGCGAATGCGGCAACTTTAATGTGACTGCAGTAGAGTAACGTAGTCAGGTTGTAGATTTCAATCGATATCAGATTGTTCTCTAAAGATACGAGGGCGGTGTTGCAGTATTCTTGTTCTTTATTTTGTAGCTTGGTCAAATAGTTAATTTTGTACCCCATTTCGGTGAGTTCAGTCCTGATGTCTTCTGCCGTGATATTGGCGGCTAAACCCTTGGTGACTATTTTGAGTTCACGTTCGAATGTAATGGTATATGTGTAGTATTTGATATTGTTCTTCTTTAAATAGTCCTGCAGGTATCTGAATTGCGTACTGTTGGTGGTTATTATTCTCTCTCCTTGTCCAGATGCTTGGATGTCGACTTTGTTCTGTAGATGACGGTTAATCTCGCTGGCGTGCTGAATAAAGTTAGGGAACTTCTCGATGAAAATAGGAGGGATGCGGTTACTGCTTGTCCGTGGCTAAGGCTGTAATTGTTTTTTGGTATCTGAAGGGTCCATGGTGGAGATGGTTGCGGCGGCGTTGGCGTAGCTTCTGCTAGTCAATGGTTTGTGCAAATTTCAGGGAAATGCGTAGGCTAATTCAAAATAGGAAACAATGAAGGTACGCGTCTAACCAGTTCCAGGACTGAAGACCTAATGGGGATGAGATATTTTAGTCAGTTTGTGTAACTCGATCTCTTTTTAACACTAGGGGTTTTTGAAAAACATCCAGAAGTTTCTAAAAAGACAAGTAAAGGAATAACGGCAGCTAGCGCACATGTCTCGGAACAAAATATTAAAAACTAGTTTACCAACACTGAAGGCTGTATTAAAGAAAAGCATCTAGAAGAGGTTATTAAAGTGACATCAAGAATTTTTATTGGGCATTAGTCAGTATTTCAAATATATCCTTCTACTGGAGGAGTATTCGCAATGAAAGATTCAAGAAATGATTATAGTGTCGAACAAATCTGTTTAAAAGAAATGACACTGTTAGGTTTACCTGTTTAGCAGACTGTAGAATATGCGTGCCTATGATTATTTATCTTTACCAACGTATCCCTGAAAAAGTTGGTAACAGCATTAATTCTAAATGGGGCGTGGGCAGAAGCAATAATGGCTGGGTGACAGCAAAGACATTTTATCAGTATATAGCGAATGATTTTTACCCTCACTTAATTGAAAACAATATTAAACTGCCGGCCATTATTTTCGTTGATGGCCACAAAGATCACTTAAGTTACAAGTTAAGTACTTTGTGAAATGAACAGCAAATTGAAATACCTGCACCTGCACTTCATCCTAATCCCACAAGAACTTTGCAACTCTGTGAAGTTTCGATTTTCCATCCAATTAAAGAAGCTTGGCGGGAATAGGAAGAGTAGTATCCAGGAAAGGTGGTGGATAAAGTTGTATTTACTTCTATATTAGAGCAAGCTATGAAAAAATGGTTTTTAAGTAGAAACAGTCGTGAATGGTTTTTCAAAGCAAATGCCATTGACTACACAAAATGTTTAGGTAAAAAATTAGCTCAAGAATTAAATGAAATAAACAAAAGACATGTTACCTACTTTGCTTATTTCATTTTCATCTTGTCTTTTGACTCGCTATTAAAATTTTGTCTGGTAGTGCTACCTCAACTATCACGTCGGAGACTGGAAACAGTCATCGATAGTTAGTTGCTTATATTCGAGTATAGAAGGAGCATGTGCAAAATAACCAACAATTTATGTATTGATTTTTGTTCCCTATGCTTGAATTACTTACCTCATGCCAGGCAAAATTATTCATCAAGATTTAAAGGTTCCATAAGACCTCAAAAATAACGCAAGCTGGACTATACCACCCTTATAAATATCTTGGATCTTTCAAAAATTCAAAGTTCACAGAATATTAAAAATAATCCAATGAGCAATTTACATACCGATGAAAATTTGAATTAGATATTCGAAGTTTGGGATCATTTTGAATATGATACAAAACATTCGGTAAACTTATATATACTAGTAAATCAAAAAACAAAAATTATATTATACAAAATACAGTCATTTCATTTTCCGTTAAAAATATTCAAATTGAATCAGAATAAAGTGGTATCGAAAATATAAATATTTCTGTTCAGCCTGGTGCCAAGGAATTTCAACTCAAGAAAATAACACTAATATTTATTCCGTACTACCATTTACCAGTAAAACTATTGTTAAACACAATTTGTTAGGCAGTTTCTTAACTTCTCCCTGGACACCGGAAAGAAAAGGTAAACGTAACATTGAACGACTGCTCTTTGTTATAACGTCTGCACGATACTACGAAATGTTAAGGAAAAAGCAGGAGTTAAAAGAAATGCAGGAGAAACCAAAACAAGAAAGAAAACGAAAGAGAAAGGAAAAATTCAATAAAAATCAGTTTAGTAATAAGAAGAATTCAAAGCAACAGATTCAGTATTCTAATTGTTCGAATTATATTAAATCCAAAAAACTAAGGTGTCATGATTACAAGTTTTACTATCGTAAATGTTGTATTTCTGTTTATCATGAACTACACATACCAGCCAGCTTGACGATCCTGGGCTTATTTTGTCCATCTTCTTATGTAGCATTAATTTTAAAAATTTTGGCTGCCTCGTAGCTATTCTTTTTCTTTTTCTTAGGGCGTATTTGCCCATCTGGTGTTTTTTTCTTACTTGTTCGCTGGTTGGTATAGGTGGAAGGTGGCCGTTTGATGACTGATTGACTGATTGATTCCTGCTGGCGGCTGCTCGATGGTTGTTAGAGGTGGGCGGAGGTGGTTGCTTGATTATGACTGGTGTATGATTGCATGTTTATTTGAATGTATAACTGTGCCTCTGCTTTTTTTTAAAAATTGCTATCCAATATTTAGTATGTGTCGGGGATGTGGCTTTCTTTTGAATTTGTTTGTGTGATATGGATATGGGGTTGTGATGTTGCGTAGGTGTGCTAGATCTGTGGTGTCTGTGGTGTTGTAAGTGTTTGTTGCTAATTGTGTAAAGTAGGTTTGTAGTGTTGGTAGTTGTAGGTTCTGTCTTAGTGTCTCGTTGTGTACATACCAGGGTGCTCCTGTGATGGTTCTCATAATCTCGTTTTGTAGTGCCAATAGTTTACGTTTGTTTGTTTGGTTAGTGTATGTGTACCAGGCCTCAGTTGCGTAGCTAAGTATTGGTCCCAAGTACGTTTTGTATGTCTTTAGTTTTATGTCTAGAGGTAGTTCATTTTTGTAGGTATGTATGCCGTGAAGGTAGCCTTTTGCGCGTCTCGTTTTGTTCAACCTTTCTGTTACGTGTTTGTTGAATGTGAATTGTTTGTCAATGTGTATATCTAAGTATTTTATTGCGGAGTTTCAAGTCAGTTGTTGTCCTACAGGTCGTGGTTGGTTTTGTGTGGTTGTCCTTCGTTTGGAGAAGTTAATTGTATCTGTTTTTTGTACGTTTAGTTTGATCCTCCATTGATCAAACTAGGTTGGTAGTGAGTCGAGCTGTTTTTGTATTTTGTTCGAGCTATTTTGGGTGTTGCGTCCTTTTGTTACGATTAGTATATCGTCGGCGTAGATTGCGTAGAAGGAGTCGAGTTGGTTCGGTATATCGTGTACGTAGGCATTAAATAGTGTCGGGGAGAGGCAGCCCCCTCGTGGGACACCTGCGTTGATGTTTGTCGGTTGTGAAAGTGCGTCCTCAACTTTGACCTGAATGGTCCTGTTCGTTAGGTAGCTATGCAGCAGTTGTATGTATGATGTCGGTATTCCGTGTATGGTGGCGAGTTTGAAGAGTAGTCCGTAAGTCCACACCTCTTCCAAAGCGTTCTTTATGTCTAGTGCGACTGCTACAGTTGTCAATCCTTTGTTGTAGTTTGTGGCAATGTGGATAATCACTCGGATCGCTTGTAGTGTAGTGGAGTGTTGTTCTTTGAATCCGTATTGTTCGTGTCTATCTTGTAGTAGTGGTTTAAGGCTTTCGAAGATTTTTGAAATAGAGTTTAGTAGTGATATGGGCCTGTAGTTGTTAGCGTTTCTTGTGTTTTTGTTCGGTTTCGGTATGATCACTACTATTGCGGACTTCCAGTCTGTAGGAAAGTGTCTATAGTTGATTATGTTGTTGAAGATTTTTGTTACTAGTGCGAACGTCTTTTTTGTGATGTGTTTCCATGCGATGTTTGATATCTCGTCCTTTCCAGGTGCCTTTGTGTTACTCTGATTGTTGATAGTTTGTCTTATTTCTTGTGGTGTGACGTGCTGTATATCATTGTCTGTTGGTAATTGTAGTAAGTGGTTTAGTGCCGTGTTCACGAAGTTGGAGAGTTGGAGTTTTTGTCTTTAGTAGGGTTAACAGAGTGCACTTCCTTCAGTACGTTTGCGAATTGTGTCGCTCTGTCTTCGGCTGTGTATAGCATACCGTGTTGCCCTCGTAGGGAAGCGGGTTTGGGGTTCTTTTTTTGAAAGTAGTTTCCGATTTAGTCTGTAAAGATTACCGTCGGTTTGTAATGTGTCGTGTATGTGTTTGGTCCATGATTCGTTGTAGTGTTTTTCAACATAATTTTGATTGCTTGTTGTTTAGTTTAGGGTGCGTTTTATCTGTGGGTCACGTGTATTGCGCCATCGTCGTACTAACGTTTCTTTGTCTTTAATGGATTGTTTAATGTATTCTGATAAGTTCGGTCGTGTGTTTTTAGGGGCGATTGTTTCTTTGCTGTATTGTAGGGCTTGTTTTATTGTGCGCGTTAGGTTTTGTACTTGAATGTCTATGTCTTGTGCGTTGTTTATATCCGGGTTGCCGTCCCTGATCATTCTCTGCAGTGCTTCGTTAAATTTTCTCCAGTCGTGTCTATGCCTGGGTCGTACGAGTGTTCTGTGATTGTGTTTGTATCGTTGTGATTATCGGTAGGTGGTCCGAGCCTAAGTCGTGTATTAGTTCTGTTTGTATCGGATAGGGTATGTATTGTAGTATGGATATGTCTAAAACATCTGCTTCGTATTGTTTTGTTGGGGGGGATTCTAGTCGGTTCGTTAGGTGCGATTATGTCAAAGTGTTTGTTCAATCAGTGCACGTGGAGTAAACGTCCGCTCTCGTTATCCGTTCTTGCTCTCCATGCTTGATGTTTGGCTTTTAGATCCCCACTGATTATTGTCGGAGTGTCGTCTTGTAATAGATTGTCTATGTCTTCCGTGCTTAGGTCAGGTCAGTGAGGGCTTCTGTAAACAGCTATGAGGTTTATGTAGTGTCTGTTTGTCTTAAGTCGTACGTCTACAGCGTCGAGGTAGTGGGTTTTTGCTGTAATTGTACGTGTAGTAGTCTTTTGTGTATTAGGATGGCTACCCCTCCGTTCGGTGGTTGTCCAGGTAGTATGTCGCTGTCCTTTCTGTATGTACTGTAGTTTGCCAGTTTTATTGGCTTTCTAGTGCTTATCCTCGTTTCCGATATTGGTGCTATGTCTACGTCATGTTTCTGTAAAAAGTGTTTAAGTTCCGTGAATCTGTTTTGTATACAGTGTGCGTTCCAGGATGGCAGTACTAAGTTCCGTGCGTAAGTCGTGTTATCCATTAAATGTCTGTATAATGTCACATAGTGCTGTTAGTAACGATGCAACCTCGAAAGTCCTTGCCATGTAATTGGTTATTAGTATCTGTGTCCAGTGGATGATTTTGTTCAGTATTTTGCTGAATTTGGAGGTGGTGTCGTTTGTTGTGGTTGTCATGTCGACGTTGGACGCTGTGAGTTTCGGTGTGCCTGTGTTGCGTGGTGTACTTGTCGAGGCTACGTGGACTAGTTTTGGTGTCGTGGCTTGCGTGTTTTGATTTCTCGATTCAGTTACGGTCGTTATGGTAGTTGCTTTGTTCTTGCGTAGTCGTCGTCGTGTTTGTCTTAATTTTTTTGTCTCTTACTTTCTGCGTCGGAGTTCGAGTGTTCATCACTATCGAAAGTATTGTCAATTACCATTTTATTTGCTGAGGCGACTGAGGTTGCTGGTGGGAGTCTGTGTCGTTGTGTAAATCCTTTTCCGTCGGTTTCAGGTAGTTTATGTGTAGTGATAATTTTTGGTTGTGTTGGGGGTGCTGTAGTAGGTTTTCGTTTTTGTAGTTCTTGCTTGTAGGCTGGACAGTTCCTGTAGTTGGCAGGGTGTGCCCCGTTGCAGTTGACGCATACTGGTTCCGCTTCTTTGCTTTTAGTGCAGCTAGCTGCCAGGTGGTTTCCGGTGTATTTTACGCACCTTGGCTTGTAGCTACAGTAGAGGCTCGGGTGTCCGAATCTCTGGCAGGAGAAGCATTGTGCTATTTCCACTCTTGACTCGAACGCTACTATTTTCAGCTTGCTGCAGTATAATAAGTTGCTGTAGTTGTTGATGTTGTGCGATGTAGGCATGCTTTCAAGTGCGACCATTATCGTGTTGCTGTATGTTTTCTCCATTTCGAATGGACCTGCACCTTGCCGAAGTTCTAAATTACTAGAACAGGTGAAATGGCTTGCGTGTTCTAATGAGCTAAAGAGCCAAACTACAGGTCCAACCAAAGTAGTAGGGTCGTTAGTGAGGAACCAAACTAAGACAGGTCCCCGAAAGAGGGCAGCGGCTCTTTCGGTACTTAGATTGGCAGAGACCATAGGGGTCGGTATGGCAGTCTAAGACACACTACCGCGATGTGGAAGGCAACGGGAAACCACCACATTATCTCCCAAGTACACAGCGTACTTAAATTGTTACAAACATGATGGCATTCTCTGGGGTAAAAGATTCCGGAGTTAAAATAGTCCCCATTCGGATCTCCGGGAGGACTACTTCGGAGGATGCGATCGGATAGTTAAAAATAAGAGTAGGGAACATTCTGCGAGTCGGAGCGTGGAATGTTAGAAGTATGAAGCAAGTAGGTAAGCTAGAGAACCTAAAAATCGAAATGAATAGGTTATCACTAGACATAGTAGGGATCAGCGAAGTTCGGTGGCCAGAGGCGGGGATTTTGGAGTGGAGACTTCAGGGTAATTCATACAGAAGCAGAGGAAGGAAATTTGGGTGTGGGGATAGTAATGCGGAAAAGATAGGATACTGTGTAGAAAATTACTTACAAAAGAACGAAAGAGTACTCATGGTTAGATTAGAATCTAAACCGGTAAACACAGTAATAATACAAGTATACATGCCCACCTCTAGCTACAGTGACGAAGAGGTAGAAGCCATCTACAAAGATATCGAAGACATATTAAGATACGTAAAAGGACATGAAAATTTAATAATTACGGGGGATTTTAATGCCGTGGTAGGCGAAGGTAGGGAAGGAGCGGTAGTAGGTTTATTTGGTTTAGGCACGTGAAACGACAGGGGAAATAGGCTGGTAGAATTTTGCGACAAGAACAATTTATTCATCACAAACACATTATTTCAACATCATGCTAGAAGACGATATACGTGGAAGATGCCAGGAGATATAGGAAGATATCAAATAGATTACATTCTTGTTAGACAACGGTTTAGGAATCAAGTAAAAGACTGTAGAAGCTACCCAGAAGCAGATATAGATACTGACCACAACATCGTAATTATGAAGGCCGCACTTAAATTTAAAAATCTGAAAAAGAGGAACGGAAAAAGGCACTTGGACTTAGAGAAACTAAAAGATAAAGATATTCAAGTAAGATTCGAAAAAAAGTCAAATGAATTGCTGAATGATATCGGGAAAATATCTGAAACTAAGGAAGTAGAAACAGAATGGAATAACATTAAATCCAGTCTAGACATGGCGGCCAGAGATATTCTGGGGTATACACAAAAAGAAAATAAGAAACCGTGGATAACAAAGGATATCGTGAATTTAATAGAACAAAGACGAAAATACAAAAATAAATCAGACGAAACAGGAAAACAGAGATACAAAGCCATAAAATGGGCAATTATTCGAAAATGCAGGAAAGCTAAAGAACAATGGATTGATGAAAAGTGCAAAAAGGTACAAACTAAGATGGAAATAGGAAAGACAGACGAAGCATACAAATTAATTAGAATGAATTTTAGGGATATAAAACCGTATAGTAAAAATATAAGGGACGCACAAGGAAACGTCATTATAGAAAACGTAGAGAAAGTGAGTAGATGGCAAGAATATATAGGGAATTTATATGCAGGAGAGGAACTAACTGCATTAGAACAGGAATCAGACATTGAAAATGATGACTTGGGATATCCTATACTTCGTGACGAGTTTGAATTAGCATTAAAGAGTCTGAAAAATGGTAAGGCGCCGGGTACAGATAAGGTGCAAGCAGAAACTCTAAAGGCCGCTGGACAAGCAGTAACAGAACGTCTCTTCCAACTTGTACGCTATATGTATGAGACAGGCGAGATACCCAAAGATTTCAAACGTAGCATCATAGTAACTATACCAAAAAAGAAAGGCGCGGATAGATGTGCAAATTTTCGAACAATAAGTTTGACAGCACACGTGTCAAAAATATTAACTAGAATTGTGCAAAGACGAATGGAAAAACGAGCTGAAGAAATACTAGGAGAAGACCAATTTGGATTTAGGCGAAACAGGGGAACACGGGAGGCTATTTTAGCTCTGAGAGTGATAATGGAGAAAACAATAGAAAAGGGGGAAAGCATGTATATAGGGTTTGTAGATCTGGAAAAAGCATTCGACAATGTAAATTGGAAAAAAATGTTTGAAATACTCAAAAAGATTGGAATGAGTTATAGGGATAGACGAATAGTACATAGCTTATACAAAGAGCAAACAGCAGTAATAGAATTAGAGCAGGAACGTAGAGAAGTAAACATTAGGAAAGGGGTGAGACAGGGATGTGCCCTATCCCCATTGATCTTTAACTTGTACATAGAAGAGGCAATGAATACTGTCAAATGCAGGAAGACATTTGGAATTACTATGCAGGGACAAAAAATTGATATGCTTAGATTTGCAGATGATATAGCGGTATTAGCGTCTAGCAAGGAAGAGTTAGAAGCTGCTCTTAATGAAATGGAAACGGTTCTGACAGAGAGATACGGTATGAAAATTAACAAAACTAAAACTAAAGTTCTAGTTTGCAAAGGTGGGAAAATAAATCAAAACAAGAATACAAGTATCTAACACGAACTTACAAGAGGTTAAGGATTTCTGCTACCTAGGAAGCCAAATAACGCAAGATGAGAAAAGCACAAAAGATATAAAACAAAGATTAGCACAAGGTCGTGCTACATTTAACAAGAAAAAGCAACTACTGTGCTCAAAGACCACAAACATAGAAACAAGGAAAAGATTGCTTAAAACATATGTGTGGAGCACAGCACTGTACGGCTGTGAAGCCTGGACAGTAGGAGAAGCGGACAAGAAAAAGGTAGAAGCCTTTGAAATGTGGTGCTACAGGCGTATGATGAAGATATCATGGATAGACAAAGTTAAGAACGAAGAGGTACTAAAAATGGTAGGGGAAGAAAGAAATATGTGGAAAACGGTACAAAATAGGAGAGATAGGATGATAGGCCATATACTACGGCATGAGGGAATAGTGCGGAATATATTAGAAGCAGAGATAGGAAAAAAGAGAAGAAGAGGCAGACCTAGATTAGACTACTGCACACAGATAGTAAAAGATGTAGGCTGTAGAGGTTTCAGGGAGATGTGTAGGCTAGCCCAGAATAGAAATCAATGGAGGTACGCATCCAACCAATCCCAAGATGGATAAACTAATGACGAAAAGATAACTGTGCTTAAACATGATGATTATTATAAGTAACTACAAGAATTGGTTGGGCAATATTCTCGAATAATGTTAAGTGTGTGAAAGGATTTACTGGAAAACCATTATTTCGGCAAATGTCTAAGTGTTGGGGGATCTTGGTAGCCACAGGTTGCTTAACCTCCTTCACTGAATCTCGGTAAAATAGGTATAAAATTAGAAAACAATAGAAAGTGAACGAGCTGAATACACATGCTGTGTGAGAATTTCAGGGAACTATGTAAGCTAGCTCAGAATATAAATAAGTGCAGGTACGTGTCCAACCAGTTTTGAGACGGAAATAAGCGCAGATAAATCTGATGATTAGTATAAACAACTAGTTGTTGGTTGCGAAATACCTGCAACTAATGTTGACTGTGCGAAAAGATAAATTGGAAAATATATTAAATCGCCAAATGGTTAAGTGTTGGGGGAACTTGGCAGCCACAGGCTGCTTACCTCCCTTCACAACCATTGAAGGTCGGAGAAATAGGGCATATAACTGTAAAACAATAGAAAGTGATCGAACTGCATCTAACAAGAAAGAACAGCGCCTATGAGGAAAGACAACAAACATAGAATAAGAAGAAAATTGTTGAAAGCATATGTGTGGAGCACAGCACAGTATGCCTATGAAATACGGGCAGTCTGAAACGCAGACAGAAAAATGGTAGCAGCCTTTTGAAATGCTGTGCTTCAGATGTATGAGGACGATAGCACGGACAGACAAAGATAATAACAAATAAGTTACAGAAATAGTAGGGCAACAAGCATATCTGGGGAAAAAGAGAAATAGTAGGGCGGAATACGTTCTAAGGCATTTTTGGAGAATAGTATGTGATGTATTACAAGCAGAGATAGGAAAAAAGAGGTAGATGTAGACCTAGATCAGACAGTTATAGATGCAAACTGTGCATATTTCAGGGAAATCTGTAGGTTAGTTCAGAATAGGGAACAATGATGGTACGCGTCTAACCAGTTCTAGGACTGAAGACCTAATGATGATGATGTATGTTTTCTGTTTGTTCTGTAATTTTGTTACGTATTTGACGTTGAAGCCCAGTGGCGTCAACTCATCTTGTACGTCGTCTGTAGTTATGATGGCCGCAAGCCCTTTTATTACTACCTTTAGTTTACGCTTGCTTTTCGGGGTGTACGTATAATATTCTATACTATTTACTTTAAGGTAGTTTTGTACAAAACGGTACTCATTCATGTCTTCCCGCAGAATCCTTGCTCCTAGCACTGAGGCTCTGATATCAACGCTTCTCTATAGGCATCTTTGCATCTCTCTCGCATGCGTAAGGAAGTTCGAACAAACTTTCACTAGGATGGGTGGAACTTTTGCGGTTATGAGTTGTTTCTCACCTGCGTCGATGGCCTTCGTTCTTGTCGCTGTCGGAGTTGATGCGGTCGATGTCGGTGTTGCTGAGGTAGCTGCTGCGTATGTATAGCTCGTCGAGGGTGCTACTTGTTGTGTTTCTCTTGTTCTTTTCTTTTTAGTCTCTTTTTCTGAAGATGATATGTCGTCGTGGCTTCTGCGGTATTTGATCTGTTCGGTTTCTATTACGTCTAGTATCGTTATTGTAGCGCGGGTTGTTTGAATTTGTTGTTGGTTGTAAATAATCAGTGCTTCAGAATCTCCCATCCTGGTTGATCACTTGCACATTATTCGAGACTAACTAACGAATTTAGAAATCTCTCTACACACGTCTATACTCGTCTGTATCTAGATGAATACTGTCACTACACATACCCAGCAATGATGATTTATTTATATTCCGTAACTGCTACAACCTAAATGATAGTGACTTAGATGACAACTCTGACAAAGACATCGATGATGAAGAAATCAACCTACATTTAACGCAATACATAGGCACGGAAGGGATTGTAAAGTTTAACTTAGTTGTAATATATTGCGTACCTCACACGCATTTTTTATTGTGGGTTTTAGTTCGTTTTTACTATTTTACAGTGTGGCATATCAGTTGTCCTGTTCCTAAATCCGAGTGTCCTATAACTAAGAAACTGTCCAATAGCTATAATTTTTGCACGTTTTTTTAATTAAATTTGTAGTACTAGGAAATGTGTTTCCTTAAAGCGTACAGACATTTTATAATAAATTGTTTTGGCTTTTGTTTTGAAAAAATTTTAATTAGTTTTCCAGAAAACTCTACTAGTTACATGTTATTGAAGTATAATTTTCCATAAGTGTGCAATAACTGGCAATTTACGCTAGGGGAAAGGGGGGTAAGATGACGAATTGGCTAAGACGACGAATTGGTTAATTTCAGGAACAGTTGATAGATACCCCCACGTCCTTTACATAAATCGTCAATCGGTAGTCTTTCTTTCTTTACACTCCATGCTTTCTTAACTAAACCGGTTAGTGCGGCAGCTGGACCTATTGGTGCTCCGAAGAAAAAGAAAACAAGAAATAGGCTGCTGTCATTGTATATAACCAACAACCCTGTTAAGACTGCCTTAGAAAATAAAGAAATCGAGGAAAAAAAGAAAGATTCGAAGAAAGAGGAAAATCGGAAGAAAAGAGTAGAAACCAGAAGATAAAAGCTGAAACGCAAAAAAAGAAGGGGTTCCAAAAGGGGAAAAACAAACACATGTTAGAAATATAATATTTGACGATTGTAAGGATTCCTCTGATTCCTCCATATAAGTCGATTATGCGGAACAAGATGATGATAACTATGTCGACGATATAGAAGAACTCAGCTTAATTTGCAACGATTTGGATAAAGACTAGGTTTGATACTCCTGTTTCTTATGTCGGAAGTGGGCCCATGCCGCTTGTACTGGTATGACTGATATGGAATAAAACGCAAAGCATATATTTGTGACTTTTGTGAATTCAAGCAATAAAATATATTTTTAAAAATACTTTTTTGGATTCGCCATCTTACTCACCTTGTAAAGTCATCTTACCCGCATGTGGGGGTAAGATTACGAGATCGATATGAAAAAGTAAATAAAATAGGAAACCTTAAGAATATCGAAGCAACAAAAATATTACTTTGAATTTAAATGCATACTGATCACTTTAAGATTAAAAACATATTATAAACCTGCTACCGTCATCTTACCTTCCTTTCCCCTATCTACTTTAAAAGAAATCCCTAAGACGAACGCATTTAATTTCTTAAAATACAAAACGCGTTTATGGTAAAAGTCCATAACTATGTTAAAGCAAAATAACTTATTTTCATTTTCGTTTCATTATTAAAACGGTTTAGTAAACCAGGTATCGATTTGATAGGATCTGAACTTAAAATTTTAAGGATTTCGTTATTATTCTATAGATATTACTTTTACTAAAGTTCTGATTCATCTCATTGCTTAGTTAGTTCAGCACCAGGGATGATGTCATTAAAGGTTCCCATCCTGCTCCACAGGAATCTCATTTTACTATCCATTTCCCTTAACGATAATTAAACCCATTCTATTTTCTATTAGCAATAAACCTTATCAAGATAACATCTTGATTAGTAATTTAGATATGCTCAAGTATCGGTATATTCTCTAACGGAGGTTAAGGAAAATGTAGACATTTTCTTAAATGAAAAACTGACAAAGCGTCCCAGTTTCTTTAAGGTAATACAACCTTTGCTTTGCATTTTCAAAATCAATTGTTTAGAGCATGCTTTTTTCTAAAAATGTTTTATGTTAAATTGTTTTTGCTAAGTAAAGTCAAACAAAAAACACGCTTTTCGGATATGTTTCCAAAGTGGAAAACCATGTACAGCTTGCAGGTTAATAATGCAAATCCACAACCTTGCAGCTCAATACGGTTACGGAGTGAACGCTTTCTATTTTTCACATGATATTCTCGAACAAACTGTAAAATTTATTCACGAAATATCGATGACATCAGACTAGGTTTTCTGTTATACGCATTTGTAAGTAGGTTTATTGAAAAAATACGTAATAGAAATACGAATCACTATCAAGCGCAACGTTGTCCTCTAGCTATAACATTTCGGGCTAAATTTGTTTGTCTAATTTGTGTGGTTCAAAGTAGTAAGTTATCGTTAGGGTTAAAGATATATATATATATATATATATATATATATATATATATTGCTGTGATAAGGGGTTGTTTAAGGGTGTATTTTATAGCAATGGTCATGTAGTAATCAGAAATTATAATAGGAAGCAGAAAACTGCATTTATTTAGGAGAAGATTGAGTAACTGGGATAGTTTGCAAATAGTAGGCATTTAACACCCTGTATATAGAGTATAAGTAGTTTTAAGCGACGCAAATAGTAACAATAGGACGTATAGTTAGCATAGAAATAAGTAATTCATGCATTAAGTAAATAATAGATATTTAACACCCGGTATATAGAGTTTTAGTAATTTTAAGTAAGGCAAATAACTATATTTTTCAGTAGAAGCACGCGTATTTAGAAGTAAGCATAATAAAGGTAATTAAACACGCATTCAAAAGAATTCCAATCAGTTATGATAATACGGAGATAAGAGATAAAGTGTAAAGAAGGGTAATGTAAGTGCGTACAAACAATTAACAAGTTTTGTTAAGTAAAGGTAATTAAAAATGCGTAAATAAATAAGCATATATGAAAATTGAAAGTCGAATTGAATTAGGTATTTGTGTATAATATGGAAAAGCGATCTTATTTTTCAAAACACCGCATGTCTGATAACAGTGCAGCTGTAAGCAAACAACAATTACTCGAAAGGCCGAGAATGTTACATCAGAAAACAACTTTAAGTGTAGAAAATAGAGGGACCTTATTGGTTAAAATTAGCGACGGGCTTGTAAGTCAAACCCACAGACAGAGAGGGACCTACTCATATATTAACAGGGAGAAATGATAACAGAGCTCAGTTTTCAACTCAACAAGGCCAAGCTGTGTCACTATGAATCAAAGAGTAACGCGTACGTAATAATATTTTGACAGTAAAAGTGTTTAATGACAGATAGTGCCACGAATATGAAAATTTCTAAAGCCGATGAACGTAAGTAGAATTTTGGGAATTTATTTAAACTAAAATATAATAATAATAATCCAGAGAGGGACGATAACATTCTAAGTTTGACGACAATAATTCGAGGGAGATGTAATGAATCTAAGTCTGACAATAATAATCCAGAGGAGGACGATAACATTCTAAGTTAAATGACAATGTTCTAAGTTTGGTGAGAATAAATTCTGAGGCTGGTGAAAATAATTCTAAATCTAAGTTTGGTGATTGGACGATAATAAATCTAAGTGTGATAATAATAACTCTAAGTCGACAATAATAATCCAGAGGGTGATGACAATAATTTAAATGTAATAATTCAAGCGTGTAGATAGATTATATTTCAAATGGGTATATAATAATTCCGAATTGGTGGAAAATAATTTCGAATACGTTGGATGGTATAATAATGCATGGAGAATTCTAATTGATGTTAATTGATAATGGATGCGTCGATAATTTTGGTTGCGAAAAGGAAATAAAGAAGCTCACAGACCAGGTTAGATCTTTTTAGTTTTAAGACATATTTTTTTATTTTGAGTTTGAATATTGAATTGATTAATTAATATCAAATGGTGTAACAGAGTCAGCAACGAACTTTTGCATACGTTGAAAGTACGTAAAATAATAAAGGGGTTTTGAACGTTCCAGGCTTCTTTGAAAATAAAAGAATAGTTTTTGGTGACTTTAGATTGATAAAAAACATTTGATTTTTGAGATAAATATGACTTATATTATTGATTGATTAAAAAATGTATTTTATTAATTTTCAAAACCTGTACATAATATTTGTTTTAATTATATGCAATTGAATGAATTAACTTCAGTTTATAATTCAAAATAAAAGTTAGTCGATGCAGAATAATCCCCTTAGTGGGAGTGTAACTTGATTGAGATAAACACAGAGAGGTGGAGTCAAGCAAGAATACGCCATTGACATTGAGCACGGCGTTATCATATCAAGTTTGGTTATTGGTCGACACAAGGTCGGTCCACGATAGTTCCAGGAGTTCATAGCAAATCCAATTAATTCATAGCATAATTTATATGGCCGCCAAAACGATGGCGCACGAATAATTGTGAGAGTATCATAGCAATATATATATATATATATATATATATATATTGCTGTGAAACCTCACAAAAATTCGGGAACTACGGTTTTCGAATCGAGCCCCAGCGTTGGGCCGTCATAGTTGCTGTGATTCTCCTACCAAAAAGCCTCACCAGAGTAAAAAAAATATTCGAGCTTCTCGAATTGGGCACCAAGATTTGCCGTGATTCTCGCTCTGTTGAATCTCTTCAGATAGTTGCCTCTTTACTCTTTCCGCCTCGGCTGCTCACCTAGTTAAAACTTTCATCCTCATTCATAAAAAAAACACACATTCCTACCACAAACATCAACGTTAACTCTATTTACATCAATATTCATAATACATTAAAATTTCAAAATTAAATTGTAGCATAAATTTCAGTATCATAAAATTTCAAGATTAAATTTGTCATCATTTTAATTTGCATCCAGAATTAAAGTCCTTGTAGGATGCCTACTAATTATATTAACAATATTTGCAGACCTGAGTCTGAGTACAAAGGGAGCATCTCCCACCCCTTTACGTTAATCAAACAGGTTAGTCTAATTGAGCTCAACGACAGACCCAAATTTTCATCCTAATCAAGAACATAAACTGCTAAATACTCCTTTCTACTTAAACAAGAAAATTTCACCTTAAAATTAAAAATTTGTTGTTTGTACAAATTCACTACTGTCCATTTTTTAGCAAACAAATTATAAAAATATCCAACACACACCAAAACATCAAAGTTCGAACAAAATTGTATAATTTACCTGAAGGTTACTGCACTCGTGGCTTCAATGTACATCGGACTTGCTAATTCCACCATTCCAGCTGGTTTATGTTTACGGCTTCAGATTCTGAACGCCTTTTAAAATTCACCTACAACACCATTCGTTTAAAAAGTTTCAGGGCTTCTCAGGAACGCATCTATGTATATCTAAATCTTGTTTGTAGATCCAATCAAGTTTACTAATAACATTTGATTACTTACTCAGGAAAAATAGCACTGAAATTCATACTTCTTTCACGCTATACCCAAAACTGCCTACTTTTGTTTATTCATTTATCGTTACTAATTTCGATAATTGGTACAGTAATACTCGCAAATATAACTTGACTTTATTACCTTGTATCTTCTTTTCTAAGTGCACTAATGCATAACAACTTGTATCGTAGCACGTAAAGAGCAAACTGTTTTAAAGTATTCAATAATCACCAAAATATAAGAGCAAACTGTTTAAAGTATTGAATCAAATCGAAAATCTAAGAGCACTGTTTAAAGCATCGAATAATCAAAAATCTAAGAGAGCGAAACACCTATAATCACGGGTTTATATAAGAGCCCGCCCGTACGTCGGTTTTGTCCCGCAAACGGACAATTTCCAGAATTTCGCATACTATGTTCCCTTTCGACAGTCGGGCACAGCGATTCTATTAAATTTGCACACGCGCCAGTTGAAAATCTAAGAATTTTCACACGGCTCGCAAACACGTCCGAGAACACTAATTAATTTTGTTACGTTTACACCTCTCATATCTGCATCTCATTACAACCAATCATTTCCTCGTGACGTTGCTCAAATCACGCCTTTCATTATCTGTGTCTCTGCCTTGCGCATTTTATATGTCTTTTTCTAACTTGCTCCTAGTGGTGCAAATCGATACTCTTTACTATCCGTTATTTCAGTCCACGTGTATTCTTATTTGGGTTAAATAACCCCGTATCTAGCCTTCCCGTTAATATAAGCTACGGTTTATCTGACCGTTTCCAATATTCGCAGAATTTTCATGTTTATCCAAACAAATTAAACTGAAATTGACTTTTAAAAATACGCAGGTGTGTGAACGTTTTAACATAATTCTCAGAGCTTTATTTCATGGTATTTTAATCTTGGATTTTCACAGGCTTTTATGCTTATTACATTATTAATAATGGTTCAATTAACTCCAACTAAAATAATAATGAATGGCATTGACTTCTACCCTTTAATTTTTAGTGAATCCTAATTAAATATTAATTATTATTTGTACATTTTGTTTAATACTCGTTACTCGAAACTTAAATTAATTAACATACATTTTGCACGTAATTTCTATTTGTTTCTTGGAACAATTAAATTAAATACACGTTGAGCATTTTAATTCTGCTTCTTTTTATAGAAAGCGTCCTTATACACGGTGATTAAAGTTATTTGATGTAATTAATTAATTTTCTACCCTGGTCTAAATTTGAGTATTTTCCCCCTATTTGAATACAAATAATCGCACTCATTTGAATGCAAATATAAAACATTTAGACTGCCAAAAAAAATTTACAAAAAAAATTGCCTAACTCACTCTACCCTTATCTTTCTAACTTACCTAACTTATATCCAATCCTAAAAATATTTACACCCATCCTATATACCTATCCTATTCCTAACCTTTTAACTAATCTTCACTATACTTCACTTCCCCCTACCTAATCCTATATACCTATCCTATTCTTATTCTATTCCTAACTCTCCACTAATCTTATAAGAAATCTATACACTTAACTTATCTTATTTTCCTCCTACATTTAATTTTCCTTCTCATCCTATACACCTATTTCTAACTATCTCCCATATTTATCCTATACCTAGCTTTATTTTCTATAAACACTTACTTCTACTCTTCCATATACACCTATTTCTATCTCTATATTTTAATCTTTATTTCTTATTTAAATCTGACTCTTTTCTTGATCCTCCAAGTCTTCCTTCTCACCCTCCTAATTCTCTTCATCCCTATTTCTCCTCCTTCTATATCTATACTTATCATCCCTATTATCTCACATACAATAAATTTATCATCCCTATTATCCTGACTCTTAAATATTGCTTCTTCTTCAGTCCCTACACTTGCCTGTTTCTTATTCATTATTATTTCCTTTTCTGCCGACAAACCAAACGATACTACCTTAAAATTATCGATTTTTCCCTCTACGGAAAATCTTGTGTACCTTCTAGAATCCTTGTGTAATGGAATCAGCCAGAATGAATTCCTTATATTTAATTTACTAAAAACAAACTTGCCACTTAACCTCGTCAAAAGTGTGTACATGGATGGTGGACAATGGAATTGCGGTTTGGTCCGTTGATTAATTTTTCTTGCATCTAAACATAGACAAATGCTGTCATCCTTTTTCTTAACTACCACCAACGGAATTATGAAATGAGTGTTTGAAACCTCTATTATGCCATCTTCCAACATTTTATTTAATTCTGCCTTCACCTGCTCCCGATATGCTGCTGGAATTGGATAAACCTTTGCGTTAAACGGTTCTGAATTATCCACTTCTAACACGTGTTCATAGCCTAACGCTGTGCTTGCTTCTACCCCCACTAATTCTGCATGTTTTTGTAATAAAGCTTGAACCTCTACTATCTTATCCTCTGGACATCTTATTGTGTTGATCTGTTTAACTCCATCATCCTCTACCTCTACTACATTAATACTCAACCCCGTGTCATCCACTGTGACTTCATAACTGCCTTTCCATGGCACTACCTAATCCTTAATCCTTACTACCTTCCTTTCCATATCTATCAAAACCCCTAACTGCATCATACAGTCAACACCTAAAATGCTCTGAAACTTCAGTCCAGGTACAATTACAAACTCCTGTTCACAGCTTAAACCTCCTATATCTATCCTAAGCACCACAACACTATTTACTACAGCAAACTTCTTTTTATTTGGAGCTACTAAATGGCTACGCTTTATAGGCATAATTCTATCACAAACCTGATCCCTAATTTTGCTGACGAATTCCTCCCATATTAAACTCGCCTCTGCCCCTGTATCAAGTAATACTTCTACATTATTCTCAAAAATTCCTATATTAATGATTGGCAAACATAATTTTTCTACAGTTTCTGGCTCTATTTCCTCTTCAATTTTGAAAAAATCACGTGGATGTTCATACACATTTACACTGAAATCTAGTGGTCTGTCGCGTTCTAAAAATCCTGTCTCGTCCTGTTTTCCGTGCTTGGTCCTGGTTGTCCTTCTACAACCTGTGCGTACGTCCTCCTCGTATTTATATCCGTGTCCCTGTCTCTATTAGGCGTGCTCGTCACAGTCCTGTTTACTTCCGGTAAACTTTTCTGTCTTGTGTAACTAGGTCTTGGCGTCGGTCCCCTAGTCGCACTATTGCTTCTATATTCCTGTCCTCGTCGTTCCCAATTCGGTCGAAAATTCCTATTATAGTCACGCCGTCTCGGATAATTCGGTGTCCTGTTGTCAAACCTAACTGTGTTAACGTTTCGTTCTCGTATCTCTCTTGTCCGTCCTACACATACATCGTCATATCTCTGTAAGTACTCTAAAAATGTCTCCCGTTCTGTGATGTTTTGCAAGGCCACGTGTTGTCTGATTTCCAGTTCAAAATGTCGTGATAAGTACTTGATTATTTGTCTGCCCGTCAATGGTGGATTAAGTTGTTTGGCCACACTGTATTTGCGAATGTCATATTGTTCCCTAGAACCTACAAACTCTCCCTTAAATTTTCCTGTAATCAAGTCGTCCCTAATCTGATCCTGTTTGTGATCACTCCAGTAATGTTGTAAAAATTTGTTTTCAAAGTCTTGATATGTGTCTATGTCCTGTCCTACTAAATTGTACCATGCTTCCGCATTGTCTTTCAATAAAGCCTTTATCGTATTCAGTTTAGTCTGTTCGTCGAATAAGTTTCCCACTAGATTTCTTATGCTATTAATAAAAATTTGTGGATTTACCCTGTTATCTCCATAAAATTTCATGTGTTGGTCCAATGATACGTCACCTGTATAAAATCTGGTACCATCCCCCGTTAAACTTGACATGTTGTATTTAATACTACTAACTTCGCGTTCTACCCTGCCTAACTGATCCCTACATGAGTCCGTTACTTCAGTCATTTTTATATTTATTTCTTCTTCACAAAAAATGCGTACTTCGGACCTTAAATGTCCCATTTCCTGTCGAAGACCTGTAATGTTCTTCTCATTTCTATCAACCCTACTTTCTACTTCCCCCTGTTTCACGGTAAGACTATTTTTAAATTCTGAAACTTTTTGATTCGTCTTATCTATTTTCTGACTAATCTCCTCTAACTTCCTGTTCGATTCTTCACTCATTTGCTCAAATTTTCGATTTGAGTCCTCTCTCGCTCTATTCGATTCATCCCTAGCTCTATTAGCTTCATCGCTTAGCTGTTCTAATTTTCTATTGGATTCCTCCCTAGCTAATCGCATTTTCTCTCACATTCTCATCATTAACTCATTTCCTTGATCCCCTGATTCCGTCCTCGACTGATCTCTACTGCCTCCAGCTTCTTCCATTTTCGATTTTTTTTCACACAATGCACTATCGTCACTTCCAATTTCCACTCCTTGACTCCTTAACCACTCCTTTCTCTGCATACGTTCAAATCACTCACACACACTCTAAAATACTCTTAAATTTATACACAAACAGAAACTCTCTCTCTCAGATCGCCAGTTTCCTGGAATAAAATTACAAAAATTTTATTTGGAACTCGAACCTCATTTTGGGTCGCCATAGTTGCTGTGAAACCTCATCAAAATTCGGGAACTCCGGTTTTCGAATCGAGCCTCAGCGTTGGGCCGTCATAGTTGCTGTGATTCTCTTACCAAAAAGCCTCACCAGAGTAAAAAAAATATTCGAGCTTCTCGAATTGGGCACCAAGATTTGCCGTGATTCTCGCCCTGTTGAATCTCTTCAGATAGTTGCCTCTTTACTCTTTCCGCCTCGGCTGCTCACCTAGTTAAAACTTTCATCCTCATTCATAAAAAAAAAACACATTCCTACCACAAACATCAACGTTAACTCTATTTACATCAATATTCATAATACATTAAAATTTCAAAATTAAATTGTAGCATAAATTTCAGTATCATAAAATTTCAAGATTAAATTTGTCATCATTTTAATTTGCATCCAGAATTAAAGTCCTTGTAGGATGCCTACTAATTATATTAACAATATTTGCAGACCTGAGTCTGAGTACAAAGGGAGCATCTCCCACCCCTTTACGTTAATCAAACAGGTTAGTCTAATTGAGCTCAACGACAGACCCAAATTTTCATCCTAATCAAGAACATAAACTGCTAAATACTCCTTTCTACTTAAACAAGAAAATTTCACCTTAAAATTAAAAATTTGTTGTTTGTACAAATTCACTACTGTCCATTTTTTAGCAAACAAATTATAAAAATATCCAACACACACCAAAGCATCAAAGTTCGAACAAAATTGTATAATTTACCTGAAGGTTACTGCACTCGTGGCTTCAATGTACATCGGACTTGCTAATTCCACCATTCCAGCTGGTTTATGTTTACGGCTTCAGATTCTGAACGCCTTTTAAAATTCATCTACAACACTATTCGTTTAAAACGTTTCAGGGCTTCTCAGGAACGCATCTATGTATATCTAAATCTTGTTTGTAGATCCAATCAAGTTTACTAATAACATTTGATTACTTACTCCCGAAAAATAGCACTGAAATTCATACTTCTTTCACGCTATACCCAAAACTGCCTACTTTTGTTTATTCATTTATCGTTACTAATTTCGATAATTGGTACAGTAATACTCGCAAATATAACTAGACTTTATTACCTTGTATCTTCTTTTCTAAGTGCACTAATGCATAACAACTTGTATCGTAGCACGTAAAGAGCAAACTGTTTTAAAGTATTCATTAATCACCAAAATATAAGAGCAAACTGTTTAAAGTATTGAATCAAATCGAAAATCTAAGAGCACTGTTTAAAGCATCGAATAATCAAAAATCTAAGAGAGCAAAACACCTATAATCACGGGTTTATATAAGAGCCCGCCCGTACGTCGGTTTTGTCCCGCAAACGGACAATTTCCAGAATTTCGCATACTATGTTCCCTTTCGACAGTCGGGCACAGCGATTCTATTAAATTTGCACACGCGCCAGTTGAAAATCTACGAATTTTCACACGGCTCGCAAACATGTCCGAGAACACTAATTAATTTTGTATAGAAATCGTTACGTTTACACCTCTCATATCTGCATCTCATTACAACCAATCATTTCCTCGTGACGTTGCTCAAATCACGCCTTTCATTATCTGTGTCTCTGCCTTGCGCATTTTATCTGTCTTTTCTAACTTGCTCCTAGTGGTGCAAATCGATACTCTTTACTATCGGTTATTTCAGTCCACGTGTATTCTTATTTGGGTTAAATAACCCCGTATCTAGCCTTCCCGTTAATATAAGCTACGGTTTATCCGACCGTTTCCAATATACGCAGAATTTTCACGTTTATCCAAACAAATTAAACTGAAATTGACTTTTAAAAATACGCAGGTGTGTGAACGTTTTAACATAATTCTCAGAGCTTTATTTCATGGTATTTTAATCTTGGATTTTCACAGGCTTTTATGCTTATTACATTATTAATAATGGTTCAATTAACTCCAACTAAAATAATAATGAATGGCATTGACTTCTACCCTTTAATTTTTAGTGAATCCTAATTAAATATTAATTATTATTTGTACATTTTGTTTAATACTCGTTACTCGAAACTTGATTTAATTAATATAAATTTTGCACGTAAATTCTATTTGTTTCTTGGAACAATTAAATTAAATACACGTTGAGCATTTTAATTCTGCTTCTTTTTATAGAAAGCGTCCTTATACACGGTGATTAAAGTTATTTGAGGTAATTAATTAATTTTCTACCCTGGTCTACATTTGAGTAATATATATATATATATATATATATATATATATATATATATATATATATATATATATATATATATATATATTAATATTACTATAAAGTCCCTCCAGGAACTAGACTGGATTTTATCTTGAACCAACCTTGTCTACCAATAACAAAATTTGATACGTTACCGCCTTACTTGTTATCAATTTCGTATTCAACTTATAGCTCCTCCTTGAACTGTTTAAATTATCAAATCACTCCCATTAGCTTTATCTTATGACCTCGACTAGCATTTATTTGGAATTATAAAATTCAGTTAATTCGATTCTATATAATGAAACAAATATTAAGTACAGTTTTTGTAAATTATTTAAAATACACTTTTCAATTAATTAATGTTGTAAATCTCATTTATTAGAAATCATATACTTTTTATTCAAAACCCAAAGTCACCAACAAACCTATTATTTTTATAAAAGAAGAAGTGTGGAACGTTCGAAACCTCATATAATATTACGCACTTTATATGTATTCATGTCCTTCTTTTGTTGATTTTTCACATTCATATTATATTAAGCAAATTCAATATTCAAATAAAAAAAAATTGAAAAATAACGTCTTATAACTAAAAATCTAACCTGGTCTATTTCTTCGTTTTGACACATCCATAATCAGCTAATATTTCCCATGCATTAAGCCATCCATTTGAATAAAAATTATCTTTCCCCAATTCAGGATTATTACATGCCCATTCGAAATATTGTCTATCCACACGCTTGAACCATTGCACTTAAATTATTGCCATCACCCTCTCTGGACTATCATTAACTTATACTTATGCACCCCAATTTATTGTCGTCTCATTTCAGACTTAGAATTACTTCTTATCAATTTCCCCAAACTTAGAATTGGATTATCATCATTTATTTTCCCTTGACTTAGACATTGTATTATTCTCCCCCAGGACTCGGAAATTGGATTTTTTCCCCAGCTTTAGAAGCCCTATTATTATTGTGTTTTAGTTTAAAATAAAATTCCCCTAAATCTACTTACGTTTAATCGGCAATCGTACTTTTCATTTTAGCACTTGTACAATTTATCACTTTGAATTATTATTACGTATCACTTTATTTTATAGTGGCGCACCTCGGCCTTTGTTGAGTTTAAAACTGCTTCGTTATCAATGTACCTGTTAATATATCTGTTCTCTTCCACTCCGTCAGTGGGTATGGTCTACAAACTCGTCGCTCATTTTAACGAATCAAATGTTTGCATTTAAAGTAGTTTCTGATGTAATTTTCTATGCTTTCCAATAATTGTGACCTGCTCGCAGCTGTCTTCGTTATCAAACATGCGGTGTTTTGACGAATCTAAACCGATGCATTCGATTAGGAAATTTCTGAGCGTAAATTCTTGTAGCTAATAGACAATTTTCTTCAGCTTTGCTAACTACCAATATCATATCAATCCTTTCGTTAAGACTATAGGTTTTTATTTTACAAATGTTCACCTCACCACAACACAGATACAAAACTGATAAATAACAAAAACAAAACTTAAACATGGTTGATGTTGCAACGAAGTCAAATAGTAAATATTATTTGGTAGGCGACGCGCCGCCTGTGATCAAAGTAAATTATACCCAACTTTAGAATTATGTATCAACATTTTTAATTATTCGCGAATAACTCGGAAACGGTTGAATATGAATATAGGGTAACCTTATATTGTTGAATAGAGAATTTAATTCTGCATTTTATTACTTGAAAATATACAGGGTGTTCCATTTGAAATAAGCGACTTAATGGCATTAATTGTTCAATAAACGAAGAACGATGCAATGGACACCCTGTATATTATTTTGATAACTAGTGTTATGTTTCCATTGACTACAAGTTTATACTATTCCCCTACAAAAGCTAAATGTTCAGCATCATCTAAATCATGGTGTTACAAAAATTTCTAATGAATCATGCGATTTTGAAAAAAGTTGAGTATCTCAACAACTATGAAATTTAGGTATAGGTAATCCTGATAAAAGTTACCCTAGTTTGATACGAGCAATCAGAATTTGTAATAAAATACTGGGTGTTCCATTTAAAAAAACGTAGCTTTGGTATATAACCTTTTTATTGAACACCCTGTATAATACTAATTAATTTTACGTTGTAGCCCTTTTGAATATACATAAGATTTATTTGAAAGTTTTTTCGCTAAACGTTACCATTAAGCAGTAATCGAGCGTTTTGTATGCGTTGGGACACCTGGTATATATAGTGTATCGTATTGTACCAAAGGTGTTATAAGTCTGTTATATCTTAAAGACAAAACATGTGCGCTAGCTTCCCATCTAATTTATACTGGTCACGCAATTAATTATAATGACATCAGAATTATATTCAGAAAAACAATTTATAGAGAGCGCTTATTTCTTGAAATGATCGCGATTTTTCTAGAAGACAACCCTATAAATAAAAAACCGACACAAAATTTAAGCAATATTTATTCATACCTTATGACAATAATAAAGAATAACAATAATTCCAAACTCCTATATAACTATCATACTATACAGACTTATAACACCTTTGGTACAAGACGATTAGCTGTAATTTTAAAAACTAGTATAACAAATTTTTGTTGCTATTTTATCAACAGGATCTAAAATAGCTATTTTACTATAGTTCATTTAATATCTTTGATACATTAAGTTTAACTTTAATTTTGCAAATGTTTATAAGAAATTTTTAAATGTGCACGTATGAACAAAAACCTGTCCGTGTCATATAGATGTCATATTATGTTTGTATAATTGTAAACTTTACATAATTTTGTTATATAAATGTTAAATTATCGACTTTTAGTATTCTGATGAAAAAATAAACGATTTTCGAAAACTTGAAATGGTTATAAAAAGTTTATTTTAGATCCATGCCCAAATTCTACAAATAAATCCCACTAAGATAAAAAGAAATCTTGAAAAACTAAAATTTTCAAAAATTTATGGTTACACCCTGTAAAATACAAGCGTACCTTTATTCATTAAAGTGTCATGCAAAAACGCAAATTGCGCGTGTATGAATGATATAAGCATATCGTAAATAAATAGTAAGTAACGTAAGTTGTATATGTTATAATAGTTAATTGTGAAATGCATTTTAATGCGAACGCAAATTGACGCATATAAAAATATTTTTCATGTGCTGTAAATAACAGAATAGTACTAGCTTTACGCATTTAACTTAAGAAACTATAATCAACGTGTATTAAAAACCCCAATTTTTATGCTAATTTAGTGTACTGAAACAGGAAAGCAATTATTTTAAAAGAAATGGAACCCTTTTGCATTAAAAAGCAATTAAAGTTTAAATTAATTACCCTGTGGATTACAGAAATTTATTGTAAATAAAGAATTTTCTAGAATATAAAAGAATGAGTTATCGGTATTTAAAACTACGTAAAGAACTCATTAATAAATAATCGACAAACCACGACAAACATGCTTAACACAGTTTGATACGTTTAATAACGTTGTGGTGTAGATCCCATCACATTTACTGCTAGAATTTGAATCCTAATAAAAAGTGGTTGTTGTTTAGTATGCCCATTAATACGTGAGCGTAGTAAGTGGCTTGAACAACGACGTGCTGATTGAAGACAATCAACGGGAACCTCAGGTTTGTGGCTTGATTTTGCGCTTTAATTTTCCGCAGCGCTAATAGTTGCTCCGTTGTATTCTAATGATAATCCCAGCGTTTAAAAGCATAATAGATTACTATCAGTCTACCTCGTGCATGGGAGAGTAATGGTAGACTTGCTTAATACTCTATTTCCTTTTGGTCTAAAAAGTAAATTTAGAAAAAGTAATTTGGACTGAAACACCAAGCTCCTTATATAAAAATTTGGAAACATAATTTAGCTATGCATTAATTGTAATGCAAACTATTGGTTATTTAAAACTTTCAAAGCGTTGCCAGCTAATTACTACAACGTACAATATTGAAAAGTCTTACCTACTTGATATTTTCGTGTATAAACAGCAATACCTTTGCCGTCAGAAAATGAATTGGGTAAATCTAATTATTTTATTTACTAGCATTGTATTGCGGTAATAAATGTATATTTATCATTCAATGGGGGAAGTGTGCTACATATTAGTAGCAGCATAGTTTTGGCATGAGGTGACCGAAAGCACGACTGTATTTCTCACAAATGCTTGTTTTTCATAACAAATGTAGGAAAGGTATAGCATGATACTTAATTTATGTTTTACTACTTGCATGATATTCAATTTATGCTTTACGTATGCGTGCTTTTTGACGTAGAAATTAACAAACGAACACCCTCAAATTTTTTCAACTAATTCAAAACAGTATTATTTCCAGACAAGCAAACACCTACAAACCTTGTCAGATAACTACATGAATCTATTGTGGTATTTATATATTGCATCAAAACGCGCAAAGCTTGCCAACACCCGGGCGAAAGTTAATTAAATAAAGTATCATGAATGGAAGCGTAGTTGATAACTCGAGTTGGGTAGAACAGATGAATTAGATGTGCTTACAGGGTTCAGGTTACATAGTCAGTGTTTTGAGAGAATGAGATTTTTAAAGTTCCAAAGTAGCACAGCGTATCTATTGTTTTGAAACAGTTGAACCTATCGTGCCTTAAGATCAAAAATTACAATTTCGTTTTATGAGAAAGGAATGCATCAACGATTTGCGTTGCTTAAGTTTGCAATACTGTATTCAAGCATAACAGTCTGCAACTACTGGGATGCTTTTGTCATATACTAGTGCTATTCTAGTAACCATTTGTCACTATTATGTAAACTGTGTTGTTTTTCAAAGATGCACGTGAGTTACGTTTTGGGCCTTGGGAGCTGCCTTTTTAAAAAGTCTTCTTCCAAAACTTCTTGTAACAATTTATTTATTAAACAGAAATTACAATTGAAATTTTGACAAACTTGATAAAATTATACTAAGTCGAAAAATAATTATTAAATTTAAACGAGGGCGAGTAGTCTAAGCAAACAACGATGTAAACGCTGAAATACTCAAGACTGACTGACTGATCTGAGGCTCCCGGGATATTTATGTGATCTTTGCTCCTCACATGTCTGTGGAAACTTGCAGAGCTCATGTCTGATTATTTCTTTATTTTATTCATTATACAAAGTAACAATCTTAATTTCTAATACGAGGATTGTTCAATTGAAACCCATTTTTGGTACAGGAAAAATTTATTGACTACTAAATTTACAAATAATTATCACTACGATTAAGAAATCACGGCGTTTTGTACTTCTTCGTCCGACGGAAAACGGTTACCCTTTAACGCTTTTTTTAGTGGCCCAAAAATATGAAAATCGCAAGGCGATAAATCAGGACTATAGAGTGAATGCTCTAGTATTCTCCATTTCTTTCACTATAGATTTTCGTTCACTACGTTAGCAACATGAGGTCGATCATTGTCGTGAAGCAGAATGACACCACGTGAAAGCTACTCTGGACGTTTTCGTCTAATTGCTTGATGAAGCTTGTTGAAAGTTACATTATACAGGTTTGCGTTGATATGCAACCGAGGTTCTGTAAATTCTATCAATAAGGGTCCTTCAGAGTCGAAAAAAATGTCAACATGACCTTACCGGCAGAAGGATAAACTTTATACTTCTTTGGTGACGGGGAATTTGCGTATTTCCTTTGCATCGATGACAGCTTACTGAACGGTTCAAAATAATGACACCAAGATTCGCCGATACGAGTATAATAAAACTTTGAACAAGCTCCATCAAGCAATAAGACGAAAACGTCTACGGAATTCAGGTTGTTAATTTGAGGTTGATTCGTTTGTGCGTTGAATAGAGTAAATTTTGGTTGTGTGTATGTTTGTATGGTTTTTATTGGTGAATAGCTTTTGTTTGCGTTAGGGTTGTATAGTCTATTTTGATAATACATGACTTTTTCTTCTTCTATGATCATATTAATTGCTTCTTCTAAATTTTGGGGATGTTGAAATCTTATTTTATCTGATAATCGCTCGGGTAGTGCGTTTGTGTAGGTGTCCAGTGCCATTTCGTCATACATTCTTGTCTTTAATAAGCGGATATTATGGTCGAGTTTTTCGATTTTTAGTTTTGTTGGAATTAACCTAGGTACGTCTTGACATTTCATTTCGAATTGATACGGAGATTTTTTACTTTCCATTCTAAGGTTCATTAGATTGCGAATAAGACATTTGATGTTTGTTTGTTGGCCGAAATATGCTATTAATATGCGTTTAAAATTTTCCCATTGCTCTAAATTATTTCGGCTGGCAATTAGCGTTAGTGCCCTTCCGGCCAGTTCGCTTATTATTAGGCGTAAAAGTAGAACATTTCGTTAATTATCTCCTGGTTTGTAGAAGGTTTTCAAAAAATTTCTCACGCGATAATGAATTTTCCTAAAAAGCTTGCTCTCCGTTATTTTGGGAGATGCTTTCGAAATAAATTTTCAAATCTGAACTCATAGTCGTTAAGGGTTGCTTTCGGTTTTAATTAATATCAAGTTTTTGTATAAATTGAGATTTATTTTTCGGTTGGGTTTGTTAATTTTTAGTTTGGGTTGTGTTGAGTTATTTAAGGAATCGCTTTACTTATACTTTATACATAGTTTTATGGTGTTATAAATTAAATTGAGGAATTTGTGCCTGGTAATGTCTAATCAATTGCTGAAGCCTTGAATTCGTATATTTTTATACTTTGCGGATGTTATAGTTGTTGCGAGTTTTCATTTTATGAAAGGTTTTTTATGTGGTTAATAATTTCTTGCAATAATTGCGCTATACTTTGTACGTTTTTGCGCCAGATAGGTTTTTATTTCAGTGCTGCTGAGTAATTAAGTGTCTGCTTTAATTATCTTGTCTTCGTAGGTTTTGTTTTGATAAGTGCATAAAATGCTTCTTTTCAATTGTACTGTGTTGTTACCTTGAATGGCCAATTATAGAGTTTCAAGTTTTCAGACAATCGTTCGGAGAAATACCTTCACAAGCTGGCCTTTTTTATCTACTGCTTTCAGGGCTACTAAAAATTACATCTACATGCCCATCGCATTGAAAAAAATAGACCACGTAATACGTTTATGGTATTGTCGTTGGTCTATGGAAACCGTATTGAAATGTTGGATCGAGTATAGTTTAGTCAGAAAGCACGGTTTTACTTGGGTGGCTACATTAAAATTCAAAACTGCCAAATATGGAGTGCTGAAAATGTTTACCCTCTTCATGAACAACCGAACGCGCATGTAAAATTAACAATTGGTGTGCGTTCTCCTTGCGTAGTGCAATAGGACGTATTTTTTTTGATAAATCGGTAAGTATTGTGTTCAATGCAGCTTAATCTAATAGTTTTTTGCAATGTTAGGTTTAAAAAAACGAGAACGTTGGTTTCAGTAGGCTAACGCAGCATGCAAAACTTTAATGAAATCTATGACTACACTACAAGATCTTTCTTAGACGAATGACATACATTTAACGTGAGATTTCAAACGTTTTGAAAAGCGGTTGCAACTGTTATGAAACCTGTGCAAACCTGGTGCATCTGGACCACTGGAACACATTTTGAACATCTACCGCGAAGCTATTTTCATAATAATTTTAGTACTTTTGTATAAATATTTTAATAATATTAAAATTTTTAATATTGTACATCCACGTCCATAAAAAATATATATCGTCCTTTTTGAAGTTTGTTTGAAGTTTTGAAATTTAAGCTTTTAGAATATAAAAAAAATGAACGATAGTTTCGCACTGCAAAAATTCACAGCAGAATTATAACTTAACTTAGATGACAAAAATAGAATCTTAACAGGAAGTCGAAAAGAACTAAATGTCAGGCAGACGATAAAAACTGAAATGGAGTGGTCACGTATTTATCGAGTGTATCAATATGTTGCAAACTGAGTTTTGTTTAAAAAACTATTTATTTAGTGCTTCACACCGTCATAAAATTGAAGACCCAATTTTCAACAATTTGTAGCTGTGGTAGGCTCTGATTAGCTTCGTCAGATTACCTTTATGGTATTGTCGACGTCACATCTGCTAGCTACCAGTTTATTATTCTTCTGTTGGAATGTTTCAATTTTTTTACTTAACAGGTCTATTCTGTTTGTATTTTTCTGCTTTTCTCCTCTCGTTTTCTACTTTCTCTACGATATTCTTCCAAACCTTTTCTTTAATCGTTGAAAATTTGCAGTAGTACGTTGAAATAAAAGGTGAGCTCTAGTAGTGGAAGCAAATGAAACAATTGTGAATGCTCTACGTGTGGGGCTCTAGAAAACAAGAATAGGGCGCAAGTGCTATATTATCTGGCAAATTACTGTACCGACGACAAGCTTTGAGATTCAATTCACGGGGAGAGCATGATTGGGCATAGATTGAATATGGGAATTCAAAATTTCAGAAGAAAACATGGCGCCACCGCATCTTTAAACATGAATCAAAATTAATTTGACTGAGGGGACTGAGGGGAGGGGAGATGCAGACACCCTGCAACATTTAACGAAAGATCTATAAGTAAATTATTAGAAATTAACTACAAACTTTTTATTTTAGAGAAACGTAAAGTATAACGTGATAAGTTTAGAAGACCGATACAAAGCAGATCCATCCAGAATAGCCGTCTTTCAGGTAGCGAAAGTATTGAAGTACTTGCCGAGGCAGACGCTTTATCGCCCCTTAACTATGACAATCGAAAAAGGCTCTCAGGATTAAGTGAATTTTGTAACGTAATTTGATTGTATTTTAGGTATTTTATTATTTTGGTTTTGATTTTTTTTTATTTTGCTTTAGTATTTCTTCCATAGGAACCCACTCTCACACCCCTGCAGTTAGCCGAGAAACTTCTACATTGTTACGTGGTCCCCGTCCCTTTGGGGCAAATCAAAATTTATAACGCAACGTTTATTTTACCCATAACAATATTTTGATACTCTCAGAAAGATAACCTCGTCTCCTTTTTAAAAATATAAGATTGTTGCAGAATAGTTAAGAAAGAAAAGGTCATTTGGTTAAAGAATGGTGTTATTTTTGTTTTATTTAAGCATTTACGAAAATTAACGCAATATGTAGGCATTATGATTTGTAAAACAGACGAAAAAACGTAATCAACTATCAAAGTCATTAATTTTGATTTGATTTAAGATTAAACGGTTGTTGTTATTGAAGCGTTTTCAATATCATTGAACGTACTTCGGTTTACGCTTGTCTACTTACCCTAATATAAGTCTTGTTATACACAAATATTAACAAAAGAATATTTTATATACCTCCAACAATATTTACCACACTATATTGATTACTACACTGGTTCAAACAAGATTGAATGTTCTGTACTAATTTATATAGATGTTAGGAGTATTTAGTTTATCAATCCAAACAACAGTTTATTTCATATCAATTGCGGATTATGCACCAGACTTAACTAATTGTCGGTTCGTACAGTTTATATATCGAACTGTACACCTTTCACATCATTCTAGAAGTTACTTGTTCATTCCTGCACCACACCTTTTGTTCGCTTGCTATTGATTCTTTGAATACAAGCACGTAGTTGTCAATCAATGTTATATTACTTACTTATTAGTAATGACCTGATTTACTTAATCGAAAATTGCGAATTATACTTTTGTAGCTAAACGTAAATCGATGGCAGAAACAAAAATAAGATTTTTTGCAAATTTCAGAAAAAAATCCATTTTTAAAGAACAGTATCAATAAATCGCATGCTGCATTTCTACAAAGTGTATTTCCGAAAACAAGGAAATATCAAACACGGGACAATAACCTGTTTAACAAAAATTAGAAGAATATAGTAAACGAATATGTCTCCACAAGGTATCAAGAGTAGTCTGTCCTCAATATTTGCTTCTACAAATGACTGTTTGTAGATCATTGAAGATGCCTGCCTCTACTTAATCACAATTACTTATTGCGGAAACTAACATGTTTCTTGTATGTTCCTTAAGCGGATGCTTTGAAGTTGTAATCCAGTATCAATTCTTACTACGGCCTTTACACAATCTGAGAAACTTCCTTCACTAATTAGCGTGACTTGTCGAAAGCGCCAACAATTCCCTGTGGATATAGCGTGACTTCTCCCTTGTAGAAGCACCCTAAATTCTCTTATCTCAAGAGATCTAGTTTAAGCACTGAATACATATATGCTTTTCAAGTGAAGAATTTAGTTTGCAGTAAAATGATAAATGCATTGCAAGTTGGCTTCTGAAAGTATGCTCGTGATAGATTGCAAAACCTAAGATAACAACAAAACTTTTGCAATTTTCTGCTGAAAGACCTACCACGACCAATTTCAAACACTAATTTGTTATGCTCAAGGTAAAATATGAATCTGTATATCGTAAAAATGACGTACATGTTACTGGAGTAAATCTCTTAAATTCATATGAAGCGTTTGCGAAAGAAAAGCTGCATGTTTGAGAATTGAGCTGATTTTTCAAATGTCAATTAGACCCCCTTGATTTTAATTTAATGTTTTGAACATAAAGATTCTGCATAAGCTTCCAAAAAGTGTTTACCAAAAGCATACTTTATTGAATATTCGTGACGACGCTTACAATATCAAAGGGTTTTAATAATAACTGATTTTGTAAACTAATTTATCGTTTGCTAATCATGTTCCATGATTTTCACCTGCAATTGATCAAACAAACAACTTCACACTATTTGAAGCGTACAAAGGAATTATTCCACTCTAACGCAGAACCATGGATACAAACAAAGCGTGTTAATCTATTGTTATACACATTCGTTGCATAATGCATCTAGTTATGGGATCACATTGAAGGTGAACATTTAGATGAGTAACGCTTGAAAGGAGGTCGGTTACCATCAACATTGGATTTGACGTCGAACAAATGGGTTTATTTAACACGATCTCTCCCGCACAATGGCAAAACCTAGTAACTCGCATTTTTTTAAAATGTGATATTTGCACATTTGGAATCTGCTAGGTTTTTCCATTCTACTGGTATTCGTTTCGCACTGATATCTCACTATATAAACACAGTAGGGCCAATGGAATTTCCTAGTAAATGCATTTTTGTAACTGTTCCAAAGGAAAAACATAGCATATGACGGAAAAAACTAGCAAGTTAAAAATAAAAGCGGAACTATAAAATAATATTTCAACTTTTATTATGGAAAAAAATAGTTGTGATTTATTAGGTTTTCTTTTTCATATGTAGAACAACATGCTCCAGATAAACATAGTGACAGCACTTACTAGGTTTATTCTTGGCAAGTGTATAAATTTTAATCATATCAATTAATCCACGCTGAGGTTTGTTAGGTTTATCCTTTGATTCGCCAAACTCACATAATACAATTTACGCAAGTTAGTCTTTAATGCAGCAACTTCTTGAAGTAATTCGTTCGTTGCAACATTTACTTTGGTAGTTTTGTTTTGTTTCCGTTTTAGACAGGCGCTAATAAATATCTACATAAATAAAAAAAGTGTTTTTGTGGAATTGTGGTACATACTATAAGTAGAACAATGACAGGGGAACCAGGCCCGCATTTCCTCCAGCATCCACATTTCTCACTCATTCTGGACCAAATAGCTTTCTTCGACTAGCCATTTCATCATTCACGATAAATCTATCTTGTTTGGTATCAATTATTATTAGATTTTCTCAGCTACCTAAATTTTTAGGAATTTTTTAGATAGCACCATCCCTCAGTGACCTACCCTCATTTTAAGATTTTTTTACCAGCAGCGATTTCTTTTCGTCCTTATAATTTTTTTAGCCATGCGACACATCAAATTAGTTTAGAATTTTACGCAGATTCCGATTCTGCAAACAGATTTAAACTCCGACCACCCCTTACCGTTTTACACGCATACTCTCTAGCAAAGATTATTTTTGTTTCTTTTAAGACAAATATATCTTGTTTGGTGTCAATCAATATTAGATTTTTCTCAGCTAACTGAATTTCTAAGAATGTTTACATGGTGGTGCCCCAATTTTAAGATTTTTTTAACAAGTTTGATTTTTAATCATCTTTCCTTTTTAACATCTAGAATCCTTTAACCAAACACTTAGAAGTATTACCACAAAGAAATTAAGCACACAAAAGTTTAATAATTTATTTTATCCGATTTACAGTTTAATACACTAATGGAATACAATTTATACATTGCAAAATATAACATTATTTTATTCGGCGTCGGAAAGGTCGCAAATTTTAACCAACATTATATTGTCACAAAGTGGTTCTGTAATTGGCGTGTGTAGTTCACCAGTCAGCATTTGTTTGTCTTCGACATAACAAATATTACCAATATCTGTCACCAGATCACCAAATTATTGTTGCACATATTTTCTACCAGCAGCCACAATCCAAATCGCTCATTTGTTGGTTTCACTTTATTTCCAAGAAGTCGAGGAACGTTAATCACCTTGCAGACGCTCATGTTTATGGTTCTAGCTCCTGCCGAATAATAAATTGAATACAAAAAATTGTCCCTTATGTATCCTACAGAGTAGGGGCGTATATTGCCGCAGATACAGTGAAACGGTTGGTTTTGTAAATTTCTACATTTACCATTATTTATGTAATTCAATTTTATTTCCGTGCTCAGATCTTCATGGTCTGTAATACCTTTTATGTTGGCTAAATTGATAACTTCAATTTGGAGGTGGTTGATAAGAACCTGTCGACGAAGCCATTGTTCTTCTTTCAACGAACGCCGCTTTGACAAGCAGTCTTTTAATGCATCCATCTTCATCTCGCCTTATAGCGGTTTTGGATGTATTAAATGATATATTTGTGGAGTAGATTTTGGTATTACATTGGTTTATACGTTTATTTTTGTACTAACAATACCGCCTTGCGAATATTTCCTGCTTTTACTTATATTAGGTGAGCCACGTTTTTCCTGTTTTGTGTTTTCTGATATTAATTATTTGTCTTTCAGAATCTTGTATTGTACGAATATCAAAGTTGCTCTTTGTTAGCTATTAATACATTGAAACCCACTTCTGTGGTAAAGTATATACTCCTGAAATATCAGCACTAACATTATTTATTTCAGGGTCCTTAATCTTGGTATTAGGCCTGGTCCTGAATCTTTGTTATAATCTTGGTATTAATCTTGTTGCATGTAAACAGATCCTTATGTTAGCCCGTGGATGCTCCTTGTGAGCTCACTTCAATTCTGTACTAATCATCCGTTTAGATTTCCGTTTAAATTCAATATTAAATATTACTTCATTCTGTGGCTTATGTACTGAAGACTCGTTGGAAGCGGAAAGCATTGATTTATGATTCAGACTCCAGGTTGTATACTTAGAAGTTAGTGATACCTATTGCTGTATTTATTGTGTGTTACGTTACGCAAGTATTGGCGTAATTATTGTTTATTGTTGATTGAATCCGCGTAATTAGCCGTATGCTGGTTATATTATTGCATTGTTATTGGTAAACTATAACGAACTCTTGGTATCCTACCACCAGCTGTTTGTGTGTTTACTCATGTTACAGGTCAGCACTGGCGCACAGCGATTCACTAGCTAGTGATTGTATCGTCCAGGTATGCTCAATTTATGCCGCTTTCTGGTGAGTAATCATTTACATTAATATTTATCGCTAACCTGTAGGTGAAAAGCCATTTGTGTATATTTTTGTAAGGCCTTTCTCCTCTGTGTTTTTGAAATTTACTTACTAGCGAAAAACATTTTGCGGCTAGTTTAATGTCAGTTTGTACTCGCCAACAGGTGAGAGATACCTTAAATTCATTGCTTTTACTGGGATACCGGTTTATATATTACCCTTTATGTGTGTTATTAAAATACGTTTATATTTGCATTGCCACTGCGGTGTGTATTTAATTCCAGATAAATCGCTTGTGCTTGTAATTCAGTTATTTTGAAATATCGTTATATGATTGTAGTGGCTACCGTTGTTATACTTATTTTGCTCTTTAGGTGTGATATTATCCAAAACCATTGGGACTTGGGGTTTCGTAGTTCTTTTGGCATTTTAATCAAGTCTCTGGCGCCTTTTATACTGTATTTACTTGTAGGTCTGTTCGGGTTCTTAACGATCTACTTGCAGGAATCAAGATCCACCCCTGCAGAAGAGTCATTATTAGCCGAGGTGCAAAAAGTCACCGTATCTACCCTAAAGAACCCACCTTTGTAACTTTCATCAAATTACCGTGACAACCCAAATATGTCGGACACCGCCAAATCGCTTGCCTTATAGGGTGAAATTGCCTTATAAGGTGAAATTGTCTCCGACCTAGGTCGGATGAAAATTTGACCTAGAACGGATTTAATTTGACCTAGGTAGAATTTCGTCCGAATATTGAACATATGTTGGACATATAGCGGACATGGCTGACATATGTTGGATATATGTTGGACAAATGTTGGACATATGTCCAACATATGTCGGATATATGTCGGATATATGCAGGATGTATACTGGACATATGTCGAATGTATGTCAGATATAGTTTGGATGTATGTCGGATGTATGTTATACGGATGCGAGACGAGAGAGAAGGACAAAGTAAGGGGGAGGGGAGGGTTTAGGTTAGATTACTTTGTTTGGAGTTAGGTTAGCCGGTGTTGTCTAAAGTTAGGTTAGGTTAGTTGGACTTGTCAGGGGTTAGGTTAGCTAGTGTTTTCTGGAGTTAGGTTAGGATAGTTGGACTTGCGTGGACTTAGGTTAGATGGAAGGAAAAATTGATAGGTTAGGTCAGCCCTGTATTCAAAATGAAAAGGGAGATGTTACAGAAATAGATGGTGAGTAATTTCATTTTGTTCAAAATACCACGTTTAAGTATTAAACTTACAGATAAAGACACCAGCTCTAAAAAAGCGGGCACGAACACAGAAGCAAAAATTACCCGTAATTTGAATAAATACAAGGTGCTTCCTCCATGTGAATGTTTAAAAAACTGTTCGCAATATTGTACCGAAGAGAAGCGATTGCAAATGTGCCAATCGTATTGGAAACTGATATTTGGTGAAAGAAGGTAATATTTGGAAGGTCACATAACAAGACAAGATGTAAAACGAAGAAAGGTATACGCCGTTAGTAAAAGAAAATGCTCGCTAATATATACTAGGTTATATCTGACGGAACAAAGAAAGTGGTATGCAAAACTATGTTTCTTCATAGCCATGGCCTTAAAACAGATGGAATGATAACAGAATTAATGACACAAATAGATGTATCAAATAATACTGGACTTGAGAAAGTGTGCGTCGATCTAAGAGGCAAAACAGCTTCACTAATAAAGGAAACGTATCCATGTTGAAAGGGCATAATAACTCCTACCATCCGCAGGTTTCTCATTACAAGCTTGCTCACGCTCCCAATAGAAGGTACCTTTCATCTGATTTAAGTATTGTTACTATGTGGAATTTGCGAGAAGTTTGAGTACATATGCTATGAGAAGTACAGGCAAGAGTTGAATGCAGAGAATATCGCATTTGATCAGCTCAGTCAAGATGACTGTGATGTTTGTACACAACATGAAAAAGTAGGATGTATAGATTTTACGGAAGGTACGGATGGGGCTTCTTCTTGTTCGTCATGCCCAACTTTAGATTTGTATCACACATTATATACTGATGCTAAGGCGGCATATCAATCTGATAAGGATAAACAGTAGGATAAGTGTTACAGGTTATTCTCGGTAGACATGCAAAAATTTTACTCCTTCCTAAACTGTCACTGAGATCATTCTTTATTAGTAGGTTAGTTACGTTCGATGAAACTTTTGCTGCTTTGAATAAGTCATTTGAAAGTCTGTGTTTTATGGCACGAAGCCATCAGCTGGCGAAATGCTGAAGATGTTGCATCGAGTTTTTGTGCTGTCATCAAACGTACGGCTGGTGACATTAAGAATTTTATATTTTAGTGTAATAATTGTAGTGCGCAAAATAACAACTGGTAATTATACACCGCGCTCATTTGCCTTGTTAACGCTGACTGGGCCCATTCTACTATCTCTCTTAAATACTTTGAAGCAGGCCACACTTTTATGAAATCGGATGCAATACACGGACAAATTGGAAAAGCTTGGAAAAACTGCCAATATTTTTGATTTTAATGACTTAAATGATTTAATACTTAAACCTCCTCGTCAAAATAAAACATTAATATTGAATTACAATGACTTCTATAACTTTAAAGGGACAACATCGCAAAAATCTCAAGATTTCAGTAATACGATGTCGTTGATAGCTCGTATTAAAGTGGTCGAATTTCGAAAAGGCTCAAAACTGATCTATTACAAAAGTAGATATACTGATAACGACTTTTCCTTTGCTAACTTTATAGAACCAAAATTTGATATATCGATGCCAGGAACAAAGGAGTGTAATTGAGGAATGACTGCATCTAAACAACAAAAAATCCTGAGTCACCTTGTTCCGAAAATGCCTCCAGTTAAAAAGTTTCTCTGGGATAGTATTCCAATTTCTGATACGTCAACAGATCTACTTTAAAATCATGTGTAAACGGTTGGGTTTAATGCACTTTTTTTTAGTTTTGTGTCCTGTTTTGTTTTTCTCAAAATTCGTATAATACGTTTATAATTATGTGTCAGTTAATTAAATAGATAAAAATATGTTATCTTTTTAGTATTGTACTATACAATGATTTTCCGTTGGATTTTTGCGAATTTCTAGAAGTTCTTAAATAGTAACTGCCAGTACCACGTTTTTTCTTTGCAAAATGGTTCTGTTGTTATTAGAAACTGTACGTACTATATGTTTTACTATTGAACCATTTTTGTGTTTCTTATGGTAAAAAAATTAAGTGCATTATTTCTTAAATTGAAGATCGAATTAGAAAAATACTGTAAAACGTGAAAATATAGCTAAAAAAACTAACTACCCCCTAACAGTTATTGCATTTTGCCATCTGAAACCTTATAACAATACCTAAAGTTCATTTTCGCTCCCCTCTAAAATTTACCTAGATGTTGTTACTAGATTTTTGTCATTGTGCGGGAGATCTTTGGTAGAAACCTTGGCATGGTCTATATGTAGGATAAACTTGCAAAATTATGTACCGACGGTATGAATGAATATTGTCCAAATCCAATTTTGGAAAGCTGTTATCTCAGTTGCATCTTTTTGAGCACTTTTAACCTATCTTATCCGAGAGTTTAGTTGGATGACCACATGTCAGAAAGCACTAAAATGAAATATTGAAACTGCGCAGGTGAGATTTTTTTGTAGAATACAATGAAACCTGCGAAAGTCATCATGCTCAGGCGTTTTAAGGGCGTCATTTTGTAACTTTTACATTTATTTGTTTGACGTTTTTTAGTAAGTAAATAGCTATTGAAGATTCTTGTGAATTCACGGAGGTAGCTGTAGTGTTGGTATTTTGCAGAGGAGTTCCAAACTGTTATGTTGCTACCGAGGGCGATATTGCTGACTGACGCGTAAAGCAGGTCAACAAAAGCACAAGGCAGCAATAAAATTTCTGACTTTGAATGTTATTCTATTCACAATCATTATTTTTAACTTTTAGTTAATATCTGCTGGTGTCAAAATATTATACAAAATACACACACCGATTGACACATACGTTTAACTTAATTGGTAATTCATGCAAATATCTCCCACAGAAGCGAAGTAAATCGGGGGAGAGGTATCATCCCAGTCTTATTTCAATGACCACAAACGCTGAATTAAACGTTTTACCAAGAAAGTTAAAGGAGATAAAATTCATATAGGGTCGAAAATACGGGCTAAGTTGGAAAAGTTGCGCTTGGTACAGGCGGTGTATTGTGGTTTAACTAGAAAACAAAAAGTTTCCGAGGTGGGATTCCATTGACGACCTAGAACTTTCAGAGGCTGAGTGTCAGGATCCGCAAAAGAGCGAGATAGAGAGAATTGTTGCGAAGCTGGAAGATTCTTTAATAATTCCGGATAATTACAAAACCACTTATTCAGTTTTATACCACCAAATTTTAATAGAGCGCTTAGTTGATTTCGTAAAGCCAGAGATGCCTTCATCGAGTCCTCACCTGAAGCGATATCATCGATATAGGTATAGTTCCGAAGGGCAAAGGAGGCCAAAGGAAAGGAATTTCCTTCGTCTTCGGCCAATTGCAAGAGAGTGCGTATCGCAATTTACCCCACAGTTAACGGTATTCAACTTAAAGTCTTGAATAAGCTCCGCCAAACAATTCGTTGATAATCAGGCTGATCAGGATTTATAACGAATATCTGCAGTAACAGCACAGGAGTAAAGACGAAGTTGTAACAAAATTGCGGTAATATCTCGTTGAAGCTTGAGCCCAACAAACAAAGATCATTTAAAGACAATCGTGATAGAGTTTTAGCGGAGCGTTGAAAACTACATGTAGTTTGTTACTTACACTTTCTGGTTTCACAACACAATGTTGCGGGATTTAATAAGAAAAGTCAGAAGTAAATCCAGCTTGAACACGTTGTATGTGTTTGGAATTTAAATAGTAGCGCATGAACGTAACGTATTATTCATAAATTAAAGGTTGCTTAGTTAAACAATTTTCTAAAGCAACAAAGCGCTGTAGTGTGAAATCACGACTATCTGGAGAGAAAAGCTTTAGATCTTTGAAGGGCAGAGAAACATCATACCGTCCTTGCCCATTGCAGCAGAGAGTGTCAACGTAATATTATTCAATTAATGAATTCATCACGCGTGAAAGATTTACCGTCAGGAACTTCCTCAACTTCCCATAATTTCGCAACAATATCTTCCAGGGAGGAAACAGACTCGGTTATACAAAACAGGTTAGTGACTTCAGAAGCGGATGGGGCCGGTATGGTTCCCATTAAGACATATCCAAAAATAGGTTAAGAGTAATAGGTTGATCACTTGAACCTTGGATACGACCGTTTGATAAGACTTTAGGGAAAATAGCCGCGCCAAATAATAAACCAATAGATCCAGATTGAGCGAAGAGAGGATTAGCCAGTGTGAGATTGGCTAGATGAACGAATTTTCAGAATAAATATTAGTAGTAGCTAAATTTTCACAAATTTTGGGAAGTTTGATAGCTTCGAGATCAGTAATAGGCGAAAAAGCACCTATGGGTTTGAGCAAAACGGTTAAATAGCCGTGGAGCGCATGGAGTCTAAACCACTAAGGGTTAGAGAATGCGGAGTAGCGCAGAAAACTAAACTTTTCACACTATTTTGCAAAATAAAGGAAGTCGTGCTATTCGAGTCTAATAAACAACGAAATGTCTGGAAATAACCAGAGCTAACAGCGATTTCCACTTAAACGGTGGAGAGTAACACAAATGAAGGTTTGGCGAGTGAATTAAATAAAACAGCATTTGACATTGACTCCACTACTGCTAAACGAAGTGAACGATTCACGGAAGTAAGAGGAGCGGATGCCTTAAAGCAGTCCTGAACAGCAAAGCTAATAGCAGGTGAAACCGTAAAAGTCGCAGAAGCACGGTTACTAGTAGCAGTAACGGGCTAGGTGAAAGTGCAATAAAGAATGATGGCGTTCATTACATTGGCGGCAGAAAATATTGAATTTACACTTAGTCTAAATGCGTGAACTATTAAAAAAGTTGATAAAAAGTGTATGTTTTTTGACAAAGGTGTAGCGATCTCGTGGAGAAAGTTTAGCAAAATCATTACAACAATAAAGTCTGTGACCTGGTTAACAAAGCAGACACTTAATGGCATTAAAGCTGGTATGTACTAACTTGGAAACGGCGGAGCGAGACCTGAACATGTTGTTAGAAGGAATAACATTGTTTAAATCAGTCTTATGATTGATTGACAAATTTGATAAGGATTTACAAGTTTTTTCTAAGTAAGCAATTACCTCTGTATAAGAAGGATATAGGTTGGGTTCTGATGCAATTCAAAAATGCAAGTCGATTGTAGATCGAGGCGGTTTAGAATCATAAGCACTAGAACGAAATCCTATTCCTCTACAGGTAGATTAAATTTCCTAAACGCTTGCAATTAATCGACAAAGGTGCCCATTAATTTTTGTATGCTTGACGGATGGTCAAAATTAAACTTAGGAAATTTAGCAATGTTTTCCTAAAGAGCAGATGTGATACGGTAAATATTAGAATATTTTTTGCGGAGCTTATTGTACGCAAGAGGGTAATTGGCGTTGATAAGAGCAAAGTTCTTAATGATAAGCAATGCGGGCCACTTCAGCACTGAATGAAGGTATAAAAATTTACCTACGGCTGACAGTTCGTCATTTATATGGACCAAACTGTCAAAGCGGTTAATAAAACTTTCAAATAGGCAACCATAGCCTTCAAAATTGGAGAGGGTAAGCGGCGGTAAAGACATTTTTGACTTAGAAGTATCTGGAAGTACGGTAAAATAGCTTGTGATGAGGTAGGTTTGCTCGGACTAAGTTTTAAACAGAGAAATTTATTTGAAAATGGTTAGTGTCGAACTTCTTACAAATCGTGCTCTCTTTTTCACGTTGGTTATCAGCGTCAATGGCCGATGCGAGAGAATCAATCACGGCATTATGTTGAACAAAAAAGCTTTTTCTTAGTGCGCCAATCGATGTATATTAAGTGCAAAACAGATCTAACGGTCTTGGGTCATTTTCACCTTTGTGCGTAATGTCAAAGATATCGAAACGAGTTTATTGAACAGTTAGGTAAAAACTATGCGAACGAAAGCGACATGAAAACATTCCGTAAATATATCAAATAAACAAAAGTTTAAATGCTAAGCGATGACAATTATTAATTATTTGCACTTTATTAAAACCGACAACAAATACTTTAAAATGATAAATTAAACGGACTAAACTTAATATACGAAACGAATATCTGCCAGGCTACAATCGAATGTAAAACTATACAGTTTGATAAACGGCAAGTTTTTTAGCAACTAATGCAGTTATTATTGCAGTAGCTTGAAAGTACAGTACTTAGACCCGACTCGCAAAGGCTCAGTGTTCTGCGTTAACTTCGACAACCACAGATAGTGTAGAACAGTGAGCGTGTAAATATGAGCAAAGTTTGAATAAGCGGAATCTTCAAGTACTTACCACTAATGCTTCAAATTTAGTCAGCGTCAACTGAACGAGGAATGGTCGATCTTGGGCAGAACACAAACGTTAGTATTTTTATAGCACCATAGCTACGATCACACCTGCTTTTTAATAACTGTCGCAAGGTATATATCCCCCAAATTAGAATATATATGTAATTAAATGGAACTATTAGGAAGTAAAAATTATTGTTACATTGTATAAATTGAAGAACATAATAAAAGGTTATTGAAAGTTCACAAGCCAGACAGTGAGAACGGAAACCGACATTGTATTTCAGACACAATGTTATACTGCAGGTGCAGGTCACAGTAGGTTATTAGAATTAAAATTGTTACTTTGTATTGTATAAATGAATAAAGAAAATAGCAGACATTATCTCTGCAGTTCCCACAACCAATGTGAGGTGTACGTATAGCATAATACCTTCGAGAGCCTAAGATGGCCAGTCAGTCTAGAGCTTCTCAACGTTAACATTGTTGTTAGTTCAGCTACTCACCGTAATTTTAGTTTATTTAATTAAAGTGAATTTCAAAGTGGAATTATTTTGATCTCAAAACGTTACTGTATATAACGTACTTGTAAATTAAAACTTTGTCATATTTTAGGAATGACAAAGTTTGAAATGACTTGCCTTCAAATACCTATAAAAGTGACATTTGGTTTAGCGTCCGCCATAAGCATAACGACCGGAAAATTGTATTTCACTTGCTGTGGAGAGGAAGCGATTTGCTTACTTCGTGTACGGTTATACAAAAAAATTATTTGTGCAGGATTTGTCGATGCTAGGTTCAAATCGAATAAACAAGCAAATAAAATTTTCACGTAAAGTTCTGAAAAATGACAAATCTATCTTAAATATTGGATATCAGAATGTAGATTGATGAATTGTTCCTTTCACATTGCGATGTAGTATTTATGAAACGATATTTCTTCAACATATAAAACACTTTGCTATGAAACGACAATTTGAAAAGTTTTTACGATTTATGACTGAAGCATATTTTGTGAAACGATATTTATGATGAGTTATCATGAAAGTACTACGTTGTAATTAATATGTGTAAATAACGCTTGATATCCGAGTTATTCAGAGAACATCCTATTTCCTTCTCTGGCATCAACTTTTCGAGAAACGCCGTTGCTGCTTTTCTAGTTGATTGCAGTTGTTGCATGTTGGTGGAGGTCATGTAATTTTAACGGTTATTTACATTCAATATAATTTTCTATATTTGTGAATGAAAAACAAAGGAAAGATTTCGCATTTTTGCACAAATATAAAATTTTGGTTACGAAGTATTTAGTTATCTACCAGCAGAAATGGAAAAATTACCAGCTGCGGTATGCCTTCGAAGCAACTGTACAGAACATCATATTTCTTAAAAACTATTTCGTTTGCACTTTAACATTTGCTTTCAATTGGAAAAAAACTAATTTTAAAGTACCAAAACCTTTTTGAAAATACCTACCCAGGTCAGTTACTTGAGGAAATAAGTGCGACGTTAAAGCCTTGCGTAAAACTATCCGCCAATGTAATTCCTTTAAAGAAATAAATGCGGCGACGTTAATGGCTTGGAAATATCCATTAACTTCACATCTTAAAGGAAATAAGAGTATCGCTAGATCGTCTCATGAAAATGTCGGTCGTCATTTCCTTAATAAAATACGCGCGTTAAAGAGTTAAAAAGAGAAGCGCAAGGTAAAATTGGATGGAAAACGGTTTGAGGAAAAGGAAAACTCATTAAAGATAAACGGCTAGTAGAGTGTTAGCTCTGAGTGGTTCATGATCTTGGGTCATGGGTTGACAAGCGACTGAAAATATAGATAAAGAGCGCCACCGTATTTTTCAGTACAATGACATAGAAATACGTGTAATTGTATTAGGGGAATGCGGAAACCTAAATATCGACCTAGCAAAACACCAAAATATCATTTACCAGATGTATTACAAATGTCTCGGTCTATCCTGTGACCAAACAAATGCACAACAAAGACAGCGTTTGTGTCCTTAAAAATATTCACCAATAAATATCATATTTGCTTTTAAGCTCCAAAAATAATATGTACCCAGTGTAGTTGTTGACATTAGACAGAATTAATCACTTGCTTAATAAGAACCAAGAAATTTTCTCCTTTGAATTTTTAATAATAAAAAAATCGAGCAAAAAAAATATGAAATTCTATTCACTTAAATTTGTTTTTCTTGTTTCAATGGAAATATTTACAATCATAATAAAAGATTTACGTGAAAGGAAACCAATAGTGTTCTTTTTTTAATAACATATCTTCATTAGACTTTCAGTATCTCAACATGTCATAATTCTAAGATATTTGTTATCTTTATAATTTTACACTATGAGATTAAAAGTAGTCTTGAGTAGTACTACGATAGACTTTACAGATAAGAATCAAAAATATTTTTCTAAAGTGTTACTAAATTGTACCATTCAGACAAAGAATAAACTTTAACATTTTGTCCTTTAAGGATTTATCATGTCTTAAGGTTAAAGTACACGACCTCAATAATAGGCAAAAATATTTTTAATAAAATTTAAAAATCTTATGTGGTAATAGTACCTAAAAACTGTGGATATTTTGACATAAAGTTTTAATAACAATTTTCAGCGAAGCTAAAAATTATTTCCTTAAAGAATAAATATTCAAGGCAACAATACTGCCATCTTTAAAATTTTTTGTAAAGGTACTAAAACAAATATGGGATGTTTTTACAAAACCCACTTCAAGATAACATTAAAATAAAATATTAACCTTTCATCTAACTTAGATTTCTAAGTAAATCCAATATACTTTAAGTTAAAATCACTCACGTACATGAAGTACAGTTGAACCAAAAAAACTTGAACGTTCTTACCAGAACAAGGCAACACCATATGTCGACCAATCTACACACATCTGCCATACACACAAAAAAAACATATTATAACGTTGAATTTATGTTGGAGTCCACAAAAAAACTTTTTAATAAAATATTATCAAATTAAATAAAACTTTCACTTGATGCGTCCAACAATTTTCATTACTCCAGAATTTATTCAAAGTTATACCTCTCTAGTATTGTACTACGGAAAACGAATTAATAAATTTTGTAAAATTAATTCATATTAACTGTATTAATGATGATCACTAAAATTTCATCGTATCGGAAGGAATCGAACTGAACTTTACAAATAGTGGAATACAAATCAGTCAACACTAAAAACCATTGGAACCAGACTATGACACGATGATTTTAAGCGCTTTAAAACCTTTTTTTTTAACACGGCGCCAAGCATATTCGCTCAGGGCCATCTAGACGCTCTCCTTAACCAGACTTCTCTTTCAACCTCTAATCGAAAAGTGTTCGCTAAATGACAGATAAATAACTAGCATAATAACTTAGTTATCTGAAGGGAATGAGCCTTTTATACATAACAAGCTATCATTTGTCACTAGACAATTACAAATTATGTTTTTATTTTATTAAAGCACAATATTAAATTTATAGAGAATATGTAAATAAATTACAAAAAAAATACGTTACAACATATGGCGTTCCTAAAGCATCGCTAAAAAATATCCACTGTCATTTGTTTAAGGAACCAAGCGCTACGTTAAAACCTCGCTGATAAATGTTCGGCAATGTCGTTTGTTTAAAGAAAAAAGTGCGATGCAAAACGTCACTTGAAAACATCCGCCGTCATTTCTTTAAAGAAGTAATTGACACGTTAAAGTCTTACTAAAAGTATCAGACAACGTCATTTCTTTAAGGAAATAACCGCGACGCTAAAACCTCGCTTGAAAATATTCATCACTCCATTTCTGTAAAGAAATAACCACGACCCCAAGACTCACTTGAAACATCCACGTCACCCTTTTAAAGAAATAACCGAGACGTTAAAGTCTTACTCAAAAAAATTAGCCCATGTCATTCCTTTAAGGAAATAATCGGGACTCAAGAACCTCGCTTGAAAATATCTGCCAGTACTGTTTCTTTATAGAAATAAGCCGTTAGAGCTTTACTTGAAAATATCCGCTAATTTCATGTCTATTGGAAAACAAGGGTGTCGCTAGAGCTTTGCCTAAAAGTATCCCCTGTTACCTGTTTAAAAATAAATAAACACGATGTTGAAGCTTCGGTTTAAAATATTTAGCCAACATCATTTACTTAAAAAAATAAGTCATTTTTTTAAGGACCAAGGGCACATTATAGCCTCGCTTGTAAATATTCGCTAACGTCATTCCTTTAAAGAAATAAGCACGAGGCAAGAGTCTCGTTTTAAAATATCTACCAGTAACGATTCTTTAAAGAAATAAGCATTGACCTTAAAGCTTTGCTTGAAAATATCTACGAACTTCATGTCTTTAAAAAAATAAAAGTGTTGCAGAGCCTCTTTTGAAAACATTCGCCCGTCATATATTTAAAAAAATAAGCACGATGTTGAAGCCTCGGTTTTAAATAGTTAGCCAACTTTTATTTAAAGAAATAGTTGCATTGCTACAGTCTAGCTTGGAAATATCTGTCGTCATTGTGTTAAGAAACTAAGTGTGACGTTAAAATCTCGCTTGTAAATATTCGCAAATATCGTATCTTCAAAGAAATAAGCGCGACGAAAACCTCGCTTGAAAACATCCGCTCTAGCTTCTTTAAGGAAATAGCCGAGACAATAAAGCCAACCTAAAAATATTAGCCAATGTCATGCCTTTAAGGAAATGCAACGTTAGAGACTGTTTGAAAGCATCCAGCGTAACTTTTTTAACGAAATAACGGAACGTTAATCCTCACTTGATCATATCAAAGGGATGTTTTAAAGGAGATAAGCGCGGCGTTGAAACTTCGCTTTAAAATATTTACATCATTTTTTAAAAGAAATAACCGCAACAAAAAAACTTCGTTTGAAAATATGTCAGTATCATTTTTTTTTAAAAATAAGCGCCGCGTTAGAAATTTGTTTGAAAATTTCTGCCAAGTTCATGTTTCTTGGGAAGCATGGGTAACACTAGAGTTTTCCTTGCTAATATCCGCCGTTACATCTTAAAAAAAATAACAGCGATGTTGAAACCTTGGTTTTAAATATTTCGCCAAGATCGCTTACTCAGAAAAAAATAAAAACGCTGCTAAAACCTCACTTGAAAATATACACCGTCATTTCTTTAAGGAACTAAGTGCGACGTTAAAGCTTTGCTTGTAAATATTCGCCAACGTCATTCCTTTAAAGAAACAAGCACGAAGCAAGAATCTCTCTCGAAAATATGTGCCGGTGTCTTTTCTTTGAAAAAAAAACGCGACCTTAAAGTTTTGCTTGAAAATATCCGCCAACTTCATGTCATTAGAGAAATAAGGGTGTCGCTAGAGCTTCCCTTGAAAACATTCACCGTCATTTCTTTAAGAAAATAAGCGCGAAGTTGGAGGCTCGGTTTTAAATATTTCGCCAACATTTATTTAAAGAAACAGCTGCGTTGCTAAAGCTTTGCTTAAAAATATCCGTCGCTAGTCCTTTAGGGAACTAAGTGTCACATTGGAGCATCGCTTGTAAGTATTCGTCAATGTCGTTTCTTTAAAGAAGCAAGCGTGACGCAAAATCTCGTCTGAATACATCCGCTGTCGCTTCTTTAAGGGAATAGCCGAGGCGTTAAAGACTTACTTCAAATATCCACCTATATTTATTCTTCAACAAGCAAGCAGCGACTCTAAACAGTTGCTTTAAAGATTAATCGCCACTTCTTTAACGATATGACAGTAACGTTAAGCCTCACATGAAAATAACCAAAAGCTTTTTAAGGAGATAAGCGCGGCGTTAAAACTTTGTTTGAAAATACCTGATGACGACATTTTTTAAAGAAATAATTGCTACGGTCAAACCTCGCTTGAAAACATCTGCCGGTACAGTTTCCTTAAAGAAATCGATGTGATTTTAAAGCTTTTGCAACATATTTCTAGCAAAGATAAGACAAATATTTAACATGTCCTATTAGATAGTGTATGTATAAGCTTATAAAGCTACAGAGAATTACAATAGGTATTTATAGTTATAATCTTCCACACTAGGAACCTTTTCAAGAAAACCTTCAGGGTGGGATCCATGCCTTTCAGTAGATTATGCAACCCACTTTCTGTAGAACGGAACAATATGACAAAGGAACAGATATCTCCTTCTGCAACCCTGTTTTAGCTACTTCACCACTTTAAGATACCGGTAACTGTCCCTTCACTCTCGGAAAAACCATTATATTACCACTTTCAATAAAAAGTAAATTCTCATTGATATACGGTAATCACGCAGTACCTAAAAGCCAATCATACAATTCCCAAAAGCAACTCACGTAATTGTTGAGAAAATGCGCTTAATTTAAGAATAAAGGATTATTGAAATTATATATAAAAATTAAATATTAAAATGAAATTGATACATAGCAAACATACTAAGCTCTGTTATTATTTTTAATCTAAATAAAGAATTATGAAATACTTTATTTATAAAAATTATAATACCTATTTCTTGGCCGATCACTACAAAGTAAAATAGCATAATTAACGAAGCACAATGTTACTAATGGTCTTAACCGATAGCATCATGAGCTACGCGAGTTATGTATCCCCCAATTTATGTATGTATAACGATATAGAAATAATTAGGAATTATTAGAAATTGTTAAAGAAATTATAAACTACAATGCAACAATGTAATACAAGGATAAACCAGACAGGTTATTAACAGTTCATAAGAACGGATGCAATACGATGTATTCCAGCCGATAGTGACACTGCAGGGCAGGTCACAGACGGTTAAGATATCGCAATTACCTAGAAAATAAGATTGTAACAATGTAACAAAGTATAGAATTAAGAATAAGCAGACATGAGCTCTGCAAGTTCCCACAGAATTGTGAGGGGCAGGGACGTTATAAATAGCCCGGGAGCCCCAAGACCCGGCAGTCAGTCAAAGTATTCAGCTTCAGCATTGCAGTTTGCTTAGGGGACTCATAATAATTCATTTAGATCAATAATTAATATCAGTTTGTCAAAATTTTACATTAATTTCTGTTTAAGTTAAACCAATAAATAAATTTGTTAAGAAGTTTTGGAAGTGTTTTTAAAAACGCAGCTTCCAAGGCCCAAACCTTAACTTGCGTAAATTTTGTAGTTGCGAAAAATAAAGTATTATGGTAATGGTTAAGTACGTTTAAACCTAATATTGCGAAGAATAATGTTTATAGTTACTAATTGTGAATACAAGGGTGTAGTACTTGCTTTTATGCAAGCAACACTATTCCTCACCACAGGTTTCTATTTTGATCATCCGTCAGCGATGGATAAAAAAAATAAAAATGCCCCTTCTCAAGCTGTGATGCACTTTTTAGTGCCAACGTTGTGATTGTAAATAGTTTAAACCATCTGCGTAGCTGTTTGCATGTTTTCCTCATTTTGTTATTTAAATAATAAGGGTTTCCTTATAGTTAACTTTTATCATCAACTTTCTAGTCTTCTTTTTCTTAAAGATGATTATACATAGATTCAACTCTGATAATCTTAATTAAATTTTGAGCAATCTAGGTAATTCACGTACGAATGTTAATCGTTACTCTGCAATCGATAACGTTACTTTTATATTGAATATGTTTATTTACTACTACTACAACTTCTTCGCCTTGAAAACTGTTATCATATCGTACTGTATCCTTATGCTTTTTTTTAAACAAACCATTATTAATAAGTAGCTCATTGAACTGCAGCAATTTGAATAAGGGATTTACTACATATTCTTTATTAAGATACAGTTTTTTATATTTCATTTCTCTACCAAGTTGTTTAACCTTTTCAAATAACGCTCACGGATTTCTACACCTGATCTCTTGGCACTTGTAGAATGTTGTCAGTCTTTCTCGCCTGCTCTGGGTAAGGCGACGTATTCTAGTCTTCCTGCCACCTGCTTTTATATTTATTTTAAAGTCGTAGTTTTGATGTTAACTTTAGTACCCTCATAACGTTGACCATTTTGTAACTTGTCACAGGATCAAAGAATTTGGCGTTTTACAGTGTTATGCTGTAAGATTCCTTTAATACGTTTATAATCATATTTTTTTAATAGTTTCTGTATTGGTAAATTCCACCAATATTGTTACAGGTATGTCCTTTAAGAAATATAATTTAAAGGTTGCATGGATTCTTGATCTAAGGAAGGACTATTTTTGTATCTTCCATTTACTCAAATGTTGTCAAATTCATTATGGTCCATTTTTAGGTTAAGGATGATATCATGATTACGTTGTACTATAAATTATTACAGTTTCACGATTCATTATTTTGATTAATAAAATATGACGTTGACGCCTGTGACATCATCGTCTTAGAATAAACAAGATTTACACGCTAAGAGAATAGTGATTCACAAAATAATAAATACCTTTCTCTGGTGCAAGTTAAGGTTTTAGTAAGATAATATGACATATTCTAGGTAAAAAAAAACGACAAACCTAATTTCAGTTTGCAGTCTTAATTGATTTTGTTAGAATTTTATCAAAGATATTCTTAAATCGTTTTATGGAAGAAAGGTTTGTTGTGGAGTACCACATCATTACCATCGAACCAGATAACGTGTAACTTAAGTAGGTACTGTTGTGGTAAAGTATGTTCACCATAAGTCCGATCAAAAGGACTTGTCTTGATAAAAATTTATATTTATAAGTGCTGGCATTTTTACAAATTATTCAGGGTTTAGTGAATTGTACCGTGAGATAGTACTGGAAATATTAAGCAGTGGAGATTATAGAATCAATAGATAAATTTCATGGCACATGTTGTAAAAGTTATCTTGAATATCAGAATTTTGAAATGCTGTACTGTAACATTGCCACCCGACAGTTTTGAAATGAAAAGGAAAAACTAATAAGCAAACAAGGGTATTTTCAAGAAAACCACAGAAAGCCAACAAAAAGAAGATACGAGTTAACCTGGAACTCTCCAGAATTATATCGGAAGCATATAGTTCGATATAAATGGTGTCGCTTTGGGTGGTCAGTTAGTTAAGGCTGAGTCCTAATCAACAAGCGATATAAATTGTTTGTTCGAGTTCTTGAAATAAATACACTTAGAGCTTATGTAAATTATTATGCATATAATTATCAACAAATCTACGTTAATTCAATCCGGAGGCTACAGATTTTCAGTTTTTAAGTTAGGAAAACCGAGGTTTATTATTTTTTGATTCCAATCATAAAAATAAGCTCAAGGTATCCGAACATGAATTAAATAAGATTAACGTTCATAAGAAATATTAAATTTAAGAAGTTGAAAGAATATATTTTTCTATCTCCCTTCTCTTCTTCTGTGAGTCCCATCTTCTTGCAATTTGAACTTGCAAAGGATTTGTCGTATTTATATACGCGTTATAACCGCCCCTCTAATTTGAGTTTGGAAAACCACCTTATTTGAGTACTTACACAAATACAAACGGTCATGCACGTCTACGAGCAAACTGGCTTAAAAGCAAATTGTCTTAAAGGTGTTTTAACCCTGAAACTCCGTTTTCTAATTATTCTTTGTAAGAATACGCTCTCAAAAAGGAAATACCACGACGGACAAGATGATAAAGCTTCTACAATTCTACCAATTGTAGCACATTACACCCCTTTTGATTTCAGGTGATATGCTTGCTTTAAAACCACTGAAATGGTTGTAGGGTTTAGTCTGTCTAAACGTCTAAGAGAATGCAATAAATTTAACCAGATTTAACCTTTCTGCTGATTCCATATGTAACATTGCAATAGCTAGATTTTTGGCAAAGATATGTTATACGGACCCATTCGTTTAACACAAAATCCGATGTATTTATCCACTACGCTTCCATTCAAGTGTACATATCTAAATGACCCTTGCATTGGAGTTGCAAAGCCTGTGCATTTGGATGCAGCCAATACATAGAGCAATTTGTTGGTTTATCTAAATCCTTGTCAAGAACTCAATAAGTATTTAAAGCTTCGAAAATCCTTTCGTGAAAAGAAACAGTTTTCATTACTAAACAATTCTTGGAGACTTCGATTTCACATAGTGTCAGTTTTTCCAGAATCGCCTATAACACATTTGTTTTTTAGTGTAGATGAGACCTCGCACTTGAAAAGTACATTAAGTTGTTGAATCATCATGTAAGTAAGTATTCTGGTAAATTTAGGGTGCTTACGTAAGGGAAAATCCATGCGATATCCGCAGGGAACAATCCTTGACGCCTTTCATGATGCACGCTAATTGGCAGAGGAAACTGCTCAGATTATGTTTAGGCTTTAGTGAAAATTGATGCTAGGTTTGAAGTTCAACAAATCCGTTTCCAGTATATTCAAAACTGTAAGTTTGTAGCATACATAGTTGTGCATAAGTACCCGTAACCCGCTACCAACGTAAACGAGAGGTTCTAAATGTTCTGCTTAGTTGATTAATGGCATTTCATTAAATAAAGGTTCTGTTGCTAAATTTTTCTTTGTCATATAAAGGTGTTGAACTACGAAAAATTTAATTACAAGAATGTGAGTTTATGTATTCTTAACCTATCGTCACGAACAGTTGATGAAAATTATGTTTGGAGTTATTTCAAAATTACATTTCATTTAGAAGCAGTCATGTGCAAAAGGTAGTTAAAACTTGAAAAATGACTACTGAGGTACAGCTCAACAGATTAAACATTATTTTGATATGCAAAAAATTCTTAATTGAATATTTATGTTTTACTCAAGTCATCTTGGAGCTATTACACGACTTAGTGCAGTCAGCTATAGGGCAATGCCGTTGTTCTAAAGCCTATTAAAATCATTAAAGAGCAAAAAGTGTTATCAAAGGCAAAATATTACAGACCAGCAAGTGCTGTAAATCGCACATTACACTATACTGAAAAAAGAGTTAAGCGTGCATTGCAAACAACATTTTCAACGAAGTTTGAGGTTTTTGAAATGTGCAACTACTTTCCACTAGAAATCTCAAAGAATACATGAGATATCGGGGGCGTTGCCATTTTATCTTTTTATGTTTACTTCACTAGTAGCAATAATTACTCACCATAAGTGATATGCATCAAAACCAATAACACTAGTTAATAGCTCCGACCAATTCAGCAGAATATTAACAGAACTCGCAGCAGCAATCGCAATTAGAGCCGTAGTGTACGGTGCTATATGGCAAGCTCGTTCTAATAGCGATAAAATGGCCGTTTGTTCAAATCCTATTCGCAGTTTGATTTTTAATCTTATTTTCAATCACTCGTTTGAGTTGAATCAGTATTTCTGACTTAATAATAAATCTAAAAAATACTTAATTTAATATTTGTATAGCTAGATAAACTATTATAAGCGAACTAATGTAATTAGCTAGTCTAAATTTGTATTATACAGGGTGCTAATTAAGTACCTGCTCGAACTTGAAAATTATAATCTGTGCTCACTTCTAAGGAAAATCATTAAAACTGATTTGCTATCGAGATACAGAATTCAAAATTCACAATTTAAGATCATTTTCTGAATCCGTACGTAGAACACATAGTATCAAGTTTAAACTACGAATTCCTATACGATGTACTTACTAAGTTTAAAATTCATACCGTAGTCTAAAATATTTTAACGAATTTAAAAGATTGCACATAGTAGAAACAAAGAAAATAAGTACCGCACTAGAAATATCGATCATTTGCAAGGATATACTTAAGGTACAAGGATGCAAATACAAAACAATCACGAACAGAAAATAATTCTGAATGAGAACTATTCTAGTGAAAATGAGCGTAATTCCCTAGAACAGATATTAACTAGACCCTTTTTTAATTTTTTTTTAATAAACTTTATTTCTTATTAGTCTGCTACCTAAAAAATTAAAGCAGCCCTGACCCGTTCCCGGATTAACTCGTTGTTGAAAGTTAAAATGAAAATTTATTGTTGTTGTGTTCGAAATCACACTGGATCGTGTATGCCTGTGTGCGCGCGCGCTAGTACGAAATTGTGTGTATGTGTTTGACTGTTTGTAGTGGTGTCATGAGACTGTGTCCCCTTTCAGTTTCCGATCGACGGCTGCCGAAAATCGGAAACCGAGAGCTCTGCATTACTGCACGTGCCCTGATCGGCGGCAGCCGGAAACCATGGGAGTCACGTACAGTTCTAGTGTGTTTGCATGTTAGTATATTTATATTTATGCTGGTGATGTTTGTGTGCGAGTGCAAAAGTATATGTGTATGTTTGTCTGTATGTAGTGGTGTCATGGAACTGCCTCCTCCAGTTCCCGACCGTCGGCAGCCCGAAATCAGAAACTAAGAAGTCCGCATTCCTACACGAGTTCTTGCCATCGGCAGCCGGAAACCAGGGGAGTCACGTACAGTCCTAGGTGTGGTGGTGTCGTCAGTAATATTGCCAGGGTGTTTTCCCAAAAGGTTTCATTAAGATTACTTGCAATGTGGGTTAGTAAGGTTTCGAGTGATTAATACATCTGTGTTTGCTCTCCTGTTATTTGTTATTTAGCATAGGCACTAAATTTAAGTGTTAGTTTCAAAAAGTCCTAATATATTAGCTTATAACTAAATTAAATACTAAACTTATTCTACGTAAAAGTTCTTCAATCTGAGTGAGAATTGCTATTTATGCACAAGCACGTAGTGTCACTGCACATATTCACTTAAATTAAGTTGAATTTTTTTTAATATGATTTAGCTCATGGTACCTCAGCGACCCAATCCCTGGAAAGTCGTCAGTGGGCGGGTTTCTGTTAGTTCCAGAAACGTCTTTGTCTTGTTATTGTAGTGTCTTTCGTTGTAATATTTGTTAGGTTTCGTGTCGTCATTTGGTCGCTCGAGCGATTTGTGTGTGTGTGTGCTTTGTATTGTGCTGGGCACGCCCGGAATACATAGTTTAGTTTGTTAAATTATAATCTTTCCTCTTCCTAAAATTCTGTCCTTGCATCAAAAACAATGTTGTGTTCTAGTAAGTAAGTTATATCTAAGCGCTAAGCGCTGCTTGGGGTGCGAGCGAGGGTGCGGGCAGATACGTAATCAGTTAGTTACACCTGAACGGTCGGCTGAGTGAGATGTCAGGCGAGATATTCATTAAGAAACGTGGTTTTAGGTAATTATTTATGTTTATATTCGCGTTTTGAATTTAATGTGGTTTCGTTTGTAAAAGTGATGCTATAAATTAAAGCTTACAGCATAACTGAAAAGTGACGAAGTGCTAAGTTTGAATTCAGAACAGAGTAGAAACTGTAGGTATCGTATTAATTTTACAGTATTGAGCATGCTCCAACTTTTTGTGATGAAGAAATATTAGATTTTACGGTTTGTAGATAGTGGTGATCTGGTTACAAATATTATCCCGAACTGCTTTCAACCATCGTGTGTTTTGTAAAAAGGTAGTCGCTTGCCTTGTATGACGGGTATTTGCTTGTATACGATAACCTCGTATAGGAAGGGGCCCCTCTCTAACATTATTTTATCAACGTTTGGTGTTATATTTTACTTTGCCGACATTATCAAACCGCGAAACTTGGGGAAAGAATTATATAAATAAGCTTCAAAGGCGCGTGAAAGTGAAATAGTATTGGCGCGGAAAATTCGAGTTACTAATATTAGCATAATTTAGGATAAGTGGTTACTAGCATTATTATTAATACCTAAGTTTATTCTACCTATGTTCGGTAGTTCTTTAACCCTAAATAGTTAATATTATTTTAGTTAGAATAGAAGAGGTACAGTAAGGTTGTTTTGTACCCTTTTAGGTTTTTGTTTTTAGTAGTGAGTATAAGCATTAACTAGGATATTCATATTTCTTTATTATTGTGGAGAATAAAACCACGTAACTGGAATTCAGTAATTTTTCATTTCATGTTTTAAGTAACCCACGAAAAGAACCCGTAATTAAGAGTCCATACCCTGAATCTAGTTCAGTATGTATTAGTTTTGTTTTATTTTAGTGTTTATAGTTTATTTGTTTATTTGTTTATTTGTTTCGTGTAGTGTATATGTCATGTATTGTGTGAGTTGATTTAGATGTTAGAAGAGGTCTTGGTCCACAGTATGTCTGTCATAGTTTTATCCGTTGTTAAGTGCGTCTTGTATTAGCTTCCTTGTGTGGTGTGTGCTGTTATGTAGGTCCCAGAGATCCATCCAATTCAGCAGTAGATGCTCTGGAGTCCTCGTCACCCCGCATGTGCACGTGTCTGTGTCAAATAATTGAAATCCGTGCTTGTGTTGGATTAAGTCTCCGGCTGGGCTGGAAGTTCCGTGTTTTCAGTCTGCGTGCTATGTCTGGAATTAGTATGTGAGTACGTCGCCCGTTCGTGCTAGTGTCCCAACTGTGTTGCAATTGGACAATAATGGCTTTCTGTATGTTACATCGTGTGCGTGATGACGCTTCCGTAATTGCCTCGAAGTGTTTGTAATTGCAATTGCCTTGGAGTACTTCTTCTTCAGTAGGAAGTATGTAGCAGCCCGTTATTTTACTATTAGATCTAGTGGCATTATTCCCAGTGCTACGGCCAGTGCCTCTTGCGAGGTAATGCAATAGGCCCCTATGCATCGAGTTCACGCGTTGTGAGGACATCACTAGGTTCATCTTGGGATATCACGCGCTTGCCCAATGAGTTATTACTGATACCATCATGCTGCTTATGTAGAGTTTGACACAGTTGAACGGGATTTTGTACTCGCGTTGGGCTAGACTGGCGACGCCTTGCATTAAGCTATTTGCCTTTGAGTACGTCTTTTGTAAGTGATCTTCAAAATTTTGTTTCTCGTCCAGCATAACCCTAAGGTACTTAGTTTAAGATGATCTTTTAACCCTCTCGTGTTGTAAGATGATTTGTGGTTTCCTCGAGGGATTCCCCCTTCATCATCACCTATGTGGTCTTGCACGCAGAGACTAACATTTTGTTGCATCAGTTGTTTATTCGCTTTACTGTAGTTGTAGCTTTTTGCTCGATTGCGACTCTTGTATTCCTCTCCACCATGACGAGTATGTCGTGAGCGTAGGCAACGACAGTTAAAACCTCTCCCCTGTTTCAATTCAGGGACTGCAAGGCTCATGCAAGAACTACTAGATTACAAATTAACAGTTTGTTTAAGAAACAAAGTGGCCAAAATATCCTCTCGCCAATAAAATGCAGTTCAAACTAGGAGGATACAAAAGAAGTGATACGACGAACTCTTATTTTAAATCCACATAGTAGTCTAAAGCTTCCCAACGAATTTAAATACTGTATATAGTAGCAAGAAAGAAAATAATCACTGCACTGAAAATATGGATAATAATACAAAAGTATGCTCATGGTTCAAGAACGCAAAGATAATTACGAACAGAAAATAATTCTCCATTAGAACCTTCCAAATAAAAAAAATGGCTATTCCCCAGAACAGATTTAACTGGACTTGTTTTAGTCTTAGTTGCTATTTCGTAGCAGAGATTTTAACTGGATCTTGTTTCAATCCAGCGACAGCAAGGTTCCTGCATGGCGTAATAAAATGCTGATTTGAGTGTGTTCGAAAAACAAAGTGGTCAAAATATCCTCTCAACAATAAAAATGTGGTTTAAACAAGTAAGATACAAGAGAGTTTTTAAACAAAGTAATTTCTATACGATGATTCCAATTTTAAAATCGTACTGTAGTCTATAGTATCTCAACAAATTTAAAGGTTGCACATAGTAAAAGGAAAGAAAATAAGTACCAAACTGGGAGTGTCAATAATATGCAAATATATTTTTCAGGTTTAAGAATGCAAATGCAAAATAGTTACCAACAAAAAAAAATTCTCCAAGTGAACTATAACTAGGAAAAATTATTGCAATCCCTTAGAACACATTATAACTGGATTCTGGTTTAATCCAGTGACGACAAGATTCCTGCATGAATTAAATAGATTACAGATTAGAGTTTGTTTGAGAAACAAAGAGGTCAAAATATTCTGTCTACAATAAAATGCGGTTCAAACTAGGAAAACACAGAATAGTGATTAAATAAAGAAAATCGTATACGATTTACTAAAATATTAAATTCGTACCATACTCTATAGTATCTCAACGGATTTAAAAGTTGCACATATTAGACCGAAATAAATTAAACACCAAACTGGGAATGCCGATAATATATAAGGGTATTTTTAAGCTTCCAGAGTGCAAATAAAAAATAATTACCAACAGGAAATAATTTTCCATGAGAACTATCCTCCATTCTGAACGGACCTGCACCTTGAAGAAGTTCTAAAATATTAGAACGGGTAGAATGGCCTGCGTGTTTCGGTGAGCTAAATATCTGATAAAGATGACATGGATTGAGTAGAAAAAACGCCACAACCAATTTTGTTAGTACGGTCGAGGTTTTCGGTACGTTACCGAAACAAGATTTTTAACGGGGTCCTTCACAGGGTTTCCTTCGAATTACTATAGCTAGATATTCTGTGGGTTAAAACTGAACCATGTACTCGTGCTATAAATTCTGTTTGCAGTATTATTTATCTGATATTCGTGCTATGTAATTTAAAATCGCGAAAAGTGCTTTTGTAGCTAGTTTTCTATCAGTTAAAAGTTGTCCTGATTTGTACTATTTTGTACTACTTCGTAGAGAGATTGCCGGCGCGGCATTCTATCCTTTTTCTGTTGGGATATGCCGCTGGTACGATTTGGAATGATTTCTTCAACGCGTAATGTGTGGTTAACATTCTCCCGCTGAGTTTTCTTGGCATTCGTTGCCACTTGCTGGTATTTTAGACAAGAGGATCCGTGGTTTCTTTCGCGTGTGACTATTAAGCCCAAGCTCCCGAGATCAACTCCCGACACGGACAGCTTGAAAGATACGTTCTCGTTCGAATGAGAGGTAAAATGTAGGTCCAGTGAACGAGTGTTATGATGCACATTAAAGATCCTCAACTTGTTTGGAAAAATTCAAAATTTCCATGTAAAAGAATTCGCTTCCTGGCTAATGTAGTACCATCGGGTGGAGCATTGAAAAATCAAATGTAGGGATACTTTAGGCACTACAAAGCAATCTAGAACATCATCCTCTAATTTCAAATTCGTTCCTACCTGGACATCTTATTGGTAGCGGAGAGTCAATGTAATTGTAATTGCCAAAATAGCATACTTATAAGGCTTTGGCGATGCCTATACATTAACTGTAACGTTATCATAAATTCTATACTACATGTGCTATTTATAAGAATTAGTTAAAGTTGTTTAACAGTTTTGCGTATTAGGGTTGCGTATCTGTTTTTTTCCGTTGTTGCACAAGTTCAAAAATATGCTTTCTAAGCTGTAAAAGATCTTCTTTCCGTAATGAACGTTTTCTGGCATAGCACGTACTAACATTGCTTTTATACGTCTGTTTATCTTTATTATATGTCTGGGACAACTGTTAATTTTTATAAAACAAAAACCTATTCTTATAACTTATTATATAAAATCAAATAATCTCATATGATTTTTTTATTGAATTCAACTAGTCTCATGTTTATTAATTTTGTAAGTTTTGTGTCCAAAATAATTATTGGACTTTGTGTACATATACACTTAAAATTGATACTTTATTTCATTTTGACTTATTAGTATTAATATAGTAACGAATTTAATTGTTCTGGTGCATACTGTTTTGTAGTAGGTGCCACACTTTGCTGCAGAAACACGCCCTTTCTGAGCATGTAGTTCTGTATTTTTTTCTAGTAAGTTAGTTACATATCCCCCAAATCAATATATATGTATAATTAAATGGAATTATTAAATCTTAAGTTAGATGGTTACAATGTATAAATTGAAGGACATATTACACAAGGTTAATGAAAGTTCACAAGCCAGACATGAGATTGGAAAAAGACATTGTATTCCAGACGCAACATGATACTGCAGCTGCAGGCCACAGTAGGTTATAAGACAGCAATTATTGGAATTAAGATAATTAAAAAGTAGTACTTTGTATTGTATAAAAAAATAAGCAGACATGAGCTCTGCAGTTCCCACAAGCAATGTGAGGGACAGGGATAGCATAAATACCCTCGAGAGCCCAAGATGGACAATCAGTCTAGAGCTTCACAAGTTTAACATTGTTGGTAGTTCAGCTACTCACCGTAATTTTAGTCTATTTATATTAGTGAAAGTCAACTTAGAATTAATTCGATCTTCACACGTTACTGCATATAACGTACTTGTAATTAAAATTAATTTTTTAATTTTTGTATAAAATAAATTTGATAGATAAGTTTTTTGAAGAAGCTTTTTTTTAAAAAGCCGCTTCAAAAAGCTCAAAATCTATCTCGTTCTCTGGCTAAGTCGGTGTGTGGTAATTACTAAGCCCAAGATTCGGGGTTCGAATCCTGACACTGTCCGTTTGAAAAATGTTACCCAAGCATTTTTCACAAAAACGCGCCTTCGTTCGAATGAGAGGCAATATGCAGGTCCCGTGTGGGTGTTGTCACGCAAGTTAAAGATCACTACCTTAGAATAGCAATAGTTCGGCAAAATGCAAAATTTCAGGATAAACAAATCTCGTTTCCTGGCCAATGTAGTGCCTTCAGGGGGAGCATTTGAAAATTAAATATAGTTTTTTGTCTAATTTTTAATTTTTTTTTACATTCTTTTATTTCAGGTAAGAGCTAAGATAACCATGCTCCGCAGTGTGATCGCGAAGTCAGCTGCTTCACAATGAAAATCGATTGTGTCTTCCGTGTAATTAGTTCCCATAGTTCCTTTTTTTTTTTGGTTCTATCTTCGCAACTCCACAACGAGTTGCTAGCCTGAGAGTAGCAGCTTTACACACCTATCACTACCTTCCAGCCTGTATTATTTTGTTTAGGGTTTTTATTCTGTGATCATTACTCCTACTCCGATTCCTAATTTTGACACGATCCCCTTCGGGACTAACTATCAATTTTCTAAATTTTTCTTTCGTTTCTTGTTCCTAAGAGATTTATATTATATAAAACCTTTTAAAATGAGCTTTCGTGTTTCTGCCTCAAATATTAATTAAAATGTAAATTTATGTAATTTACAAATATGACTATGTGGTATGATTGACAGGCACACAGAGGGACCACAATTTTATATACTAGTTAAAAATAATTAAAAAAATTCCAGTTATGTATTTGATTCCGGTTACAAAGATGAAACATCAATTTCTCTCTGTAATCAGAAAGTTCAATCCAAAGATCCCCGAATTTTTTCTGCTCCTTACGAACTAATGCTAAATTGCTGCATTATTAAGCAGTAATTTAACTGGAAGAAAATATTTTTTCTCTCTAATTAGTGCCGCTTAACATTTAGAGCATTAATTACACTATATTCCCAAAGGAAAACTTCGCAATTAAAAATAGCTATAAATTAAACAGATTGATCCGACCTATATCCGTCTGTGCAAACCATTTATGGTACGGGATTAATATCCTGGCGGAATATATTCAATTAAAACTATGAATTTGTAGTTAATATTAATTTCAAACTTGCTTAACCCGACAATTATCAGAAATTGTGAATTTGGTTGAATGAATATTGAATTAAATTGATAGATGTCGAATATAGAATTTAAAGGCATTGGTTTACTGCTATTTCAGCACAAGAAATGCATTTATGAAGCTACAGATTCCGCAAAATACTTTTGCGACATGGACGGTTAAAAATTTCCAACTCCTAATTCTTGAATATTATGATGAGTTACCAAAAATTCCTGAGCGATTGAGACACTAAAGGGAATTTTTGGTTTTATTTCAAATTAACTCAGCTATGATTAAAACTATAAAGTTGGTTAGAATAGTAAAAAATGGTAATTTTGCAGCTGACTGCAATGGTAAAGATAAAAAATAATTAAACATCGCTTTTTCAAAATATTAATCAAAATGTTGTTTGTTTAATTGGAACATCCTGAATATCTTTATTTTAAAGAAATGAAAAATTAATCCTCAATGAAAAATATTATACGCCTTTAGGTCGAAATACTTGAGATAAAGCAGATATTGACTCTAGTTTGCGCCTATTTTGAACCACACGATGAGTTAGTCTTAAAAAATATAAATCTCTAAAACCCATGTGTAGTATCCAATTAATATAATATTTAAATGAAAGAAATACTATACCAACTAAAATTAATAACTAAACTTGCAATTTACAATATATTAGAACACTTAGGACGTTGCTATTAACTGATATCCCAATTGCCAACGGCAATACAAAGTAGAAATATTTGATTTATATGTTCAGACTTCTTAGTTTAGCTTGCAAATGACTCTTATTAAAGAGCTAGTATTTGTAGAAGAAATTACTGTAACTTATTACGTTTACTTTGCGATGGGGTCTTAAAACCAGACCCCATTTTGATTCATTATTCATTTACCTAGATTCTGCTCAAATCCTACAATAACACCCTGTATATTAAACCTTCTTACAATAAGTACGCTCCCTAATAACTTTCATTTTAAACCGATCTACTTCGAAACGAAAAGTTCTTCTACAATCTCAATCTTCAATTTTATTTTTTTTTTGTTCATCCGGTACTTTGATTCTTCGAGCCGGATGAGAATTCTTTTTTTGATTTTGGGGTGTTTCTTTTTTTGGTTTTTTGTTTTCGTAAACGAATTTTCTTTTAGTTTTTCTTCTTAAGCAATTTTTTTTTGTTTTGTGTTTTTTTTTGGTACTGCCCACTACCATACTTTTGCTTTCCTATCCCGACCTTTTAATTTTGCTGGGAGAGAATTTGTTACGTTTAGTTTACAATGGTCCGTTAAAACCACACCCCTTTTTGATTCATTATTTATTTACTTAGATTCTGTTCAAATCATCCAACAACACCCGCTATATTGGACCTTCTTACAATAAGCACCGCTTCCTAATAATTTTCATTTTAAACCGATGTACTTCAAAACGAAAAGCTCTTTTATAATCTTAATCGTCCGTACCTTGTTTGAGGTATCCGTTGACTTGATACACAATACTATAGCGCATAATTACTTCATATTATACCCAATCAGAAAGACTCGTTGAAATAAAAGATCGTACTTATTTGTTAAGTTTTGTTTCAAGTTTCTAATCACTTTTGATAACGCGAGGATTGAAGTTCGAATTCTTGTTATTTAAACAATTTCAATTTGATTCTGCAGTTCGTCCTTATATGTATTTTTTAAACTACTTATCCTATTACTTCAAGAACAATGCACGGTTTTTTTAAATAAGAAGTGTAGATCTTGGGTGTATCAGTAAGTGCTCCTACGTTATTAATACTAGTAAGAGTATCTTTTTAGCTCTTAGCTGGAGGCCAAATTGTTTTATGTAGGCCTGATTATTCTTTTTATGTAGAACCAACTTTGCTGGTATGTGTTCCGCTGTTGCAGTGATTGTCGCAGCACTCAACATCTGTCCACCGTGGTGATTCTGCATTTTGACGCAAGCACCCAGACGCTTAGCTGATTGGGCACACGATAGTATCATGGCACATGGAGGTATGTTGTATTAGTCTTCCCATACATCGGGAGCACTTCTTTTTCCTACTTTTGTTGTTAGTGTGTCGCTGGTGCTTCATAGTACTTTATTAAATGATTATTAGAATTTGTTCGACCGTAAATATTTTTTACTTTAACACCCTGGTGTTATGAGCAAGTATAAACGGTAACTTTTTCTTTCTTTCTTTTACTGATGAATTCCACGAAATGCGCACTTCGTACGTAAATTTTTAAAATTTATCTTTGTATTATAACTATTTACCTATTTTTTTTATTGATTCAAACCGAACTCTTTTTTTAATTAATTTTTATTGTAAATAGAAAATCGATGACGATGTGTTTTTTTTGTGTTGCTGTGACCCCCTCCCCCCTCCTACCGTATTGGTAGCTAGCCTGGTATTTCTGCGCTTCTTGTAATCGTTGTTCGTGCGGGTCCTCACTTTAAGTATCCTTTTTATTTCTGTCTGACCCATGCGCTTCACAACGTAGCAAACTAATTGTTTAATTAAAGACAAACATATACTTAATAAGAAATATAAAAATGGGCACTTAGAATAATTATATCATGTACCCCAACCCAAAAGAAATTCTAACAAAACTTGCAGTATTCAAACTTAGTCGATTAAAATAAAGCTATATCAAAGTGAGTTTTATTCAGTTTCAGAATATTCTATAAATGTTTATACATACATACAAGGTGTGGCAATTAAATAACGAGACTTCTGAGAAGTGATTTATTTCAAATAATCTTAAGTTTAATCTTTATCTCCCTTTACGTATTCCTTCACGTATCTATATAACGCTGCATAAGTGTCATCCTTTGCTTAAAACAATGTTGTAGCCTATCAGTTGTCAGCGTCTTTTAGTCTACCAATAAAAAAACTAAAAATGCTTTCCTTTTACTGCACTTTTTGCTTTTGGGAATAGGTAGAAGTCATACGGTGCGAGACTTTGTGATTACGGTGGACAGGCAGGCACCGGGATGCGTTTGTGTGCTAAAACCTGTACCAAAGGAAGTGCGTTGAAAGTTGGAACGTTGTCCTGAAGCCGTTATTCCACAAATCCGGACTTTTTTCCTTACTCTCGTCCTTGGCTTTAATTAGGACTTCTTTTATCTCTGACTAACGATTTAACTCTTAATATGCAATGAGTCATGATTACACAATAGATACAACAAAGCCTTCACCTTCGACTTCTTCCCGATTTTCAAAAAGCCCGTTTGTGCCATTCAAAAACTGGTGCACGTAACATAGTATAATCACCAAACATTTTCTTTACTATTTATAAATATTCAATTTGCTATTTTTTTATATCTCTCAAGAATTTCAGGTTAATTTGCTGCTAGATTTTATGCCAAGCATGATCGCGACACTGCACAATAGTGCCCGCTACAACCACCACTCTAAAACAAACAAACGCAGATAGATGCACAAAACTATAGGTTGTTTTGAAAGCAACGAAGTCAACGGCATTCAAATTGCAGCCTTGCTCGATGCGGTTGAATGGTGAAAGGTATGCACCCTCGTTACGTAATTACCACACCTCGTAGAAATTGAAAAGTGGTTAAGACTCCCTGTATGTTTGTTGTGGTTTGTTTAGCATTCTTCTTAATCTTCTTTGGGAATGAAACCACTCATAGTTTTTAAAATCTATTTTATTTACGTTTCGATCCATGACCTAGGATCGTAGTCAAAATAATAAAAACTTCAAGTTTGACATTTATGAGATAAATTGAAAGTAACTTTGATTTATTGAAATATTTGGTTTGAGTACACTAAGCAAAAATTTTTAAAGTTAAAAGAATGATTGCCTTCAATTTGTGTTACGGCCTGGGACCGATTTGTTTTAGGTAGCCAGTACGCTTAACGTGAAATCAGCTGATTAATTTCTATTGGTGAATTTTATATAAATTCAATAATTTGGAAAACATTTTTTAACATGTTTCTATTTATACAATTGAGAGGGTCGTTATTAAAGAAGTGTGCGATTGCGTTACCGTAAGGCATAAGCAGTCGTTTTTTAATATTTATTTTGAGGGGGAAAAGTCATTATGATTTAGGCTACCTCTTTGGTAGATTTTAACATGGTTCTGAGGCGACCCTATGGCGGGTTTACACTTGTCAGATACCGATGTTGTTCTATGAAGATTGTATATAGTTCTGAGGCGACCCTAAGACGGGTTTACACTTATCAGATACCAATACTGTGCAACGGATATTGTATATGGTTTTGAAGTAACCCTATTGCGGGTTCACATTTATGTCATAAATGTCAAACTTGAAGTTTTTATTATTTTGACAACGATCCTAGGTCATGGATCGAAACGTAAATAAAATAGATTTTAAAAACTATGAGTGGTTTCATTCCCAAAGAAGATTAAGAAGAATGAAAAGTGGTTGTTGTCATAAATGTTATATCGATCAAACAAGGCAGCGAATTGTAGAACGTAAAATGAGTTATGAATAAATATAATCAACTTTAAAATATGCAGACCATTCATTAACATAACGGTGAGGATTAAAGTACCTCAGCTTTAGAACCAAGTTCCCAAATTATGACTATTAAAAGAATTTAAAAACTAATAGATTAAAAATTAAATACTTCACATAATAACTAATCAGGTTTTAGTAGCTTACCATGGTTGAATCTATCTATCGATATCTAGGTAATTTTACTGCTGAGATTGGTTTGTAACCACAAACTCAAGTAAAAATAAATTTACTTTCCTTTTACGTGCATGAGAGCAGTTTACAGTAACACCATGTTATATTTTATATCGTAGTTTGACTACTTTCCGCATTTACACTCTATACCACGTTTCAATAAATGTCTGTTTTCAGGCTTAAAAATTTGCTCAATTAAACGAGTCGTCTATATTGCGTTAGCATTCCATACTTATTGTAGTTAATTGACTTAGTTCAACTGTAATTACAAAAAGCGGCTGTGTTTTTCCTTGAATATTAGAAATGTGGCCTCAGTTGTTGCTATTCTATTAAATTTTCCGTTAGTTTTTTATAATACGTTCGTTGAATTCACTCTATTCATTTTTCGAGTATTGTTTTGTATGAATTCTTTTGTAATAAACACTATAAACTCAACCGCGGGGTTACAAAATTTTCATGATGAGAATTTGCTTTCTTTTTATGTGACTACCCGGATTTTAATTCGCATTTTTAGGTTTTGTGAACCAATGCTTACTTGGCTTAATAGAAATCTTACATTTTCGTTATAACACACTTTGTCTGGCTACCGTTGTACGCAGATTAAGTGAGGGTAAGTACATTTCATTTACCAATAACACTTGAAAACTTTACACGAGGGAATATCAACATAGTCATCGGCTAGCGATTGTTTTCCTCACGTATGGTACGTGGGTTTGCTTGTATTGCAGAATATTAGGAAATTAATACGCAAAATTTTGTTGATTATTTAATGCTGTCATTATTAGAATAAGGATTTAGTGTAGGCTTCTGTGATATGGCTCTTTTTATATTAATGGATACCTGAGTTATTTGGTTATGGAATTATACGTAAATTTGATAAATATCCATCAGCTATGATATTTGGTAGTTATTGTCGCTGATCTGTTGATTGCGTCTAAGTGTCCTATTGTAAAAATTTATTTTTGTGTTTTAGGTGTAGATTCATGGAAGGGGGAAAGGGGTCGTCATCGTCTACTTAGTAAGTAAGTCGGTAAGGTAATATTTATATTTATATTGGTACGTAATACGGGATATAAATATGTATAACCATACTGGACTAACAATAATTATCCTATTAAGTTTTTTGAGTTATTAGTTGAGTGTTGTATGTTCTTGCTCGTCATCTTGTTATTGCTTTGGACAGATTAGTGTTTTGTTCGCATATATATGTTATATATATATATATATATATATATATATATATAAACTTCTTTATAAAGATATATATATATATATATATATATATTTTCAGTGTTATTTGGGTCGTGTGTTCTTTTGTTTCGTTTTTAGCTTCCCTCCCCTCCCCCCACCTCAACATCCTTCCATCACTGACTGTGTTAGCGTGACATTCATTTTCTTTCCCTTCTTTGTTATCGTAATTCGAGCGAACGTTCCATTGTTGATTTCCTTCTTTTCATCCGGGCCCTCTGGTCTTACTTGTAATAACCAGAACCATTAGAAGTGAGTGTGAGAAATTATTGACATTTGTACAAAAAGTTTTGGAAATTTTGAAGTGAACTTTCTGTTTTTTATGGGTGTGAGTTGGACACACCAATACTATTATTTTGACGTTGGGCGTCAGTGAAGCGATTTTTATTTGATTAGACTTTATTCTTAAAGTTATCACTTCCAATAGACTCACGAGCTTCACAATATTCACGGCTTAGGCTGGGAATTGCCCCAAAGGTGGGCAATGAGAATGTGCGTGGATGTAAAGTAATCTCAACTATAAACAGTAATCGAAAAAGGGGAAGATTAAGCGTCACTGCATCTATATGAACTATAAATATCTATAGTATCCTATGAGATGATGCAGAAACCCACAGGCTATAGTGACTATCTAAAAAAAATATACAAGTTAAACAAACCAACATTTCTGGAAACATCTCGAAAGTAGCTACTTCAACTCCAGTTGTGATGATCCTGAAGGAAAATGGTACACAATAAATTTTAATCTAAAGACACAATTTGCGTCCTAGAAAGGAAATACAACAATACTCATAAGTTAAGCAGCATGAAATTACCACTCTAAAAGTGCTATACCTAAACATGGGTTTCAAAAAAATCATTTTCATCAACTTCTATAACATAACTCTGCTTGGGTGTCTCTCAAGATTCATACTCAAATTTTATCTTCTCGAGTGGTAACGTCATTAATTTAAATACTCGGAAATAAAGACTTAGTGCTTTGAACAAAAAATATAATTTAAAGTAATTTTTTTCTTTTTCTCCAGTATATGTTAACAAAATTTTAGGTATATTATTCAAAAGTAAAAATCATTTTTTTATATGGAATAAGGATTTATAACTTTCCTTTTAAGTAATGAAATTTTGATATTTAGAACTATTTTCAAGAACAAAAAGATGTTAATAACCCCAATTGACAGATCTGTTAGATTGGTTCACATAAGTTTCAAATAAATCTCACACGTAATATTTGTCACAGAAAAAGTATTCAAAATCAGATAGATTAAATAAATTAAAATAATTTAGTTTGACATGGTACAAGAATAACACAGTAAATCTACTAATTATCTGACATTGTATAAATACATAAGTTTTGTTAGAGATGGACTTTACAAGGTTTTTATACAGGACACATGTATGTCTCACATGTATCCCAAAATATTTCGATTTACATTTACGGAACAAGGTTTCCCTTTCCTTTTTATTAGACTTTAAATTTTGACACCAAACAAAAAAATGAATTTGATGCACAACTATTGGAACATTATTCTTATGATCTTTTATACTAGATCCTAAATGCAAAATTTATACTTTACTAAATGCAACATTTCAAGTAACTGTACTAGCTTTTCCAAAAGTTTATAATCTTGATATTAAAGCTTCAACCATAACCAATACAAACGAATTGAAACACTCGCCAGGAATGGATTCCTGTATTCATCAGGGTTGTGTACATATAATAAAAACTCCAACCCCATAAAAATTTCCCAACCAAAAGCTTACGTGTTGTTTTTCTACTAAATAATCACCATATGGGCGACCTCCAGTTCTTCTTATTACTAAAGTTTATTCGTAATCCACCAATGCGCGTTAATGGATTTCAATGGCCGGTGACCACGTTGTCGCTTCACTACCTGTTCCGGTCGCCTGGACGGAATCCGAGGTAACTTCCCTCCCCGGCCTCCTACAGAACGACCATGAACCCACCGCAGACCAAAATGGTTATTCTTTCACAACAGCTGACACGTAAAAGTGCCAACATCTTCTTCTGCTCTAAACAACTGCTGTACTCGAGCAAAATGGCCGAGTTCCCTTTTCGATACTGTCAATCCAAAAGAGCAGCTGATCTGTCAAAAGCGTCACTTCGTGACACTCTGCGCAAGCGCTATATTAACTCAGTAATCATTAAAAATGGATGCGGACTGCCTACGAATTAGGCAACACAAATGACTGGCTTATAAAATAATTTTAAGACGTCTTGTTCTTGGGACAATTTTAAAATATTTGTTATAATTGAATAAATTTTTACGGTAAATGCAAAGCGAATTAAATGGTAATAACGTACACTTTTATTATGAAATTGTTTATTCTGAGGTTATTTTGCAAAATAAAAGGATCAGATACCACAGAGCTGTAACAAATAAAAGCGACTTTAAAATTTGATACCATAGAATTTATATTTGTTACAATTTTACAACTTATTTATTTAAGCACAAGATGATTTCTGTCGCGAATAGGAATTAGAAAGAGTTTGAGTTTCCTTCGCAAATTGTAAGTGGTTTTTAAATCAATAAACAGTACTACATGATTTATCTGTCTCAATAGTCTACCTTGAACCCAACATCCTGTCTTATATATACCCTAAACGGAACTTTTGCATCCTTAATCTGGCATCAATTATTACTACATCTAACCATTATCCAAACAACTTCCTTCATTAATTAGCGTGACTTGTGGAGGGCGTCAGCTGACAGTTCCCTGTGGTTATAAACGTGGCATTTTACATATAAAAGCATCCCTCAAATCTCTGCATCTTAAGGAAACCAATTTATGTGAAAGTTAGAAACTGAATATGACATCCTTTGCGGTCCCGTCTTCACATTTATGATAAATTTGCTGCAGGTGCTGGAGTTAAAAGTGCAAGCTGCGAAGGTTTGACGGTAGAAACGATTTACCTGCAGAAGAAGAGATCAATCCCCGAAATTTTTTAGGACACATGGATTTAAATATCTAAAAAGCACAAGGGGCTTGTAGGAATAAATATTTTGGGGTTGAAGTTTATGGATAAATCTTAGCTTGGAATGTAAAGCTGAGCCGTTCGTTTCGATTTGCTAATGTTTCAAATAGAAAGAACTTGAGTTAGCAATATATAAGCTACCTTTGTATTGGATAAAAATCCCTCGCTTTGCATCTACTTTTCTAAGTGAATTTAAGGTCCAAAGAGATCACTTTTATTAGATTCAAAGGTCGTCACCGATTAACCTAACACTCAAGAATCACGTGATATAACACCGCCATATAGGTGTCGGGCGTCATGTCGTGCGAATTGTCGGTGTCGGGCGTCATATCGGGCGACATGTGGATGTCGTGTCACGTGGTTCTTGAATGTAGAATCAAATTGAGCTGAATGATTTTGTAGTCTTTTTGGCCCTTAGGTTCTCTTGTGGGAAAATACATGTGAATTGAACGATTTTTAACTGATATGAAGGTAGTTTATCTACTCCTAATATTACGGGAAAGCAAAACATCGCAATACATTATCTTACACTTTTTCAAGGAATTCGGTTAAAGTTTCTCGTTGATTGCAATTTTTCTTTCTATAAGCAATATATCCTCCTGAAATTAAATGTGGAACTTCTCGCGTTTCAATCTGCTGAACTAGATCACTCCATTTACAGCATATTCGGATTAGTCTGCGGATCTATTGTTCTATTCATTTGCTGCATCAAAATGCATAGAGTTTGCAACCACATGGGTGATGCTAATTTAGATAAGTAAAGCTGAATAGGGGCTGTATAATAACTACATTGGGGGTTGTAGAAAACAAAGTGAAGTAGGTGCTATATACTTGTAAAGCAAGCGGTTCATCTTATACGTAGTCAGTAGAACGCTTAAAATTTGTTAAAAAGGTAATCATTGTAAACTTTATGTATGTGCAGCGAAAGCATATTCAAGGAATGAGAAAACATTTAATGTATAAATGCAAAACTGTAGAGTATTGTTATCAATAAATTCTCATGCTTAATCTGCTGCTCTGAAAATGTAGGTTGTTCCGCCATCCTTTTTATTGCCATATTTAACAGAAGACACTTCCATTTTTAAAGCAATGTTTTATCTAACTGTTTATGCTTTTTATCTCTTATTTGATCTGCTACGTGGTAGACAATTGTGAAACTTTAACTTTGAGGTAGTGCTAGTTTATTTTAACATGTTTATTAAGGCATTCTTTGGATTATACAATTAGTTTTGTTTCTAATATTCTAATTTATGTTATCCAAATTGCTTCACCCTTAATAGATATTGAACTCAGCGAAGAACTATTTAGATGTATTTCCTTGGGTTTCTTTCTTAAGGCTGATTGAGATTTCTCATTTCCTTTAACTAGTAGTCAAATTTTGCCTCAAGTTGCTTCGCCTAATTAATGTTTAGAACTATACAGTTATTATTAATTCAACATGCGTTTAATAACGTGTATCTTATGATTCAATGTCCGAATTTGGGGGTTTAATAAATACATAACATGCGTAATTGACCTACAACTATTTCAGGAATTAGTATTCCGCCATATCCCTGGTAGCAGAATATATCGTTTTTCTATAGTATAAATATTGGTCATATATTGTTATCTTGGCGCAATATTTACAATTTATGACCAATAATTAATTAACATTAATAGTAATATTTACTATATGCATAGCAGTTAGATATTGGTTATATATTGAAGAAATATTTACAATATTTGCAAAATATGGCGGATTTAATATTTATCGGCAATATTAATTTAATATTGCATAATTACAATTTTGCAGAGAAAATTAAATACTGACCCATTGTTGCTCAATGTTCACATTTAATTCTTGAACCAATATTATCAGTACATTCTGCAATGGAAAAACAATATTTGACAAATATTAAATGGGATGATGATTTTGGAGTACCTAAAGGTCATGAATAAGTGTTGTTTTTAAGTTTAAATCAGGAGTATGTCATAATAATTTATGTAAGTAGAGAGTTATACTGTTTTGAATTGAATTGTACTAATTTTCATTAAATTTTTCAGTGTATGAAGAAGTCATAAAGTCAATGCCGAAGCGTCAAACAAAAATTACAATATGACGCTGTAGTTTTTCCCGCTAGAACAATTTGTTATGTTTATTTTCGGGCTAAATTAAAAAACTGGGATTCTGTTTTATTTTCTTTTGTACAATTTTATTTTTTTTTGATTTATACTTGGTGTTGTTAATTCTTTTTGGTTTTTTCTTTTTTTCTTGATCCTTTCGTTCCACTTTCCTTTGCCTATCCTGTTTCTGGTCTTCTTTGCTGTCGTTTCCGATACTGATTGTGTTTCGCCTATCTACTCCTGTGGTAGGTGCTTTCTAGTCCATCTTTCGTTCTTCGGAAACCACGACTTAGTCGACTTTAGGTCTAGTTAGCTATTCTTTTATTTTGTTGCTATTTTTGGGTACCACAGTTTGAAGTGATTCCTTTTTTTTTTTATCCAGCCTTCTCGTTGTTCCTGAGCATACTTTGAGGCTTGATACTTTTGTCATTTTGGCTGTTACTGCTGGTACTCTTCCTTGCTTCTTTTCTTTACTTTTGGTTTTCTGCAGGAAACCAATCTTCTTTTGAGGTCGAAGACTCACCAGTATCTTTTCTGAAGAAACATCCGTCCTTTGACGACTTTGACAGTATTGACGCTGTTCGACCTTGCTTTCGTTCCGTGCTACCACCTACCTATTTTTTCCTGTGCTTCCCTTCCTTTCTTCCTTTTTTCCCCTCTTCTATAATTGGGCCTTCGAGCCGGACGAGAGTTCTTCTTTTTTGGTTTTTTGTTTCCGTAAACAAATTTTCTTTTAATTTCTTTTCTTAAGCGAATTTTTTTTTGTGTTTGTTTTTTTTTGGTCCTGCTCACTCCCGTAAATTTGCTTTCCTACCCCGATCTTTTAATTTGGCCGGGGGGGGGGATTTGTTACGTTTATTTTCGGCCTAAATTAAAAAAAATATTTTTTTTGCTGGTAACTCATCATTCATGTAAATAGAGTCCGCTTAAATCTTTCGAACATCATCCTGTATTTTTACCTCTTTCTAACAGTACGCTTTTTAATAATTTTTAATTCAAATCTAGTTGCTTTGAAACGAAACATTTATTCGATAAATTAAATAGTTTATATTCTGTTGAGGTAACCTTCAATTTGTTAAACCTTCCAATAGCGTATAATTGCTCCTTATGTGTTTTCCATCTAAACATTCGTCTACATAGTGTATTGAACTATCCGATAAAACCGTGTTTTTCAGTTACCTAGCTTCGATAAGCTAGGATTTGCAGTTCGAGTTCGTGTTGTTAGAACGATTGCTGAGTTTGATTCTACAGATGTACGTCGACGTGTTTTCTACACTCTATTCGTCACTGTATTTCAAAAGCGATGCACGTGTTTCTGTACGACAATTAGGAGGTGTCTTGCGTGTATTCGCTTTTTTTTAGCTGGATGCCAAATGGGTTCTTTCTTTATGTAAAACAACTTCTTTCTTTATGTAGAACAACTACTTTTGTCTGTAGACTGCTGCTGCAATTATGGTAGCAAAGTAAATGTATGCTGACGACCATGGCGTTTTTATGCTGACTTAATCTCGACGGCTTGCGAGCTAAGTATCAGGTACCTACAGGTATGCAACCTGTTTTCTTTTATGTGCGTCAATGTCATATTCCGTATCAACAGTTGGTGTATTACGTGATAAGAAACGTCACATTGTAGAACTATATATCTATTGCTGCGATCCAATATTATCACTCTACAGGTGCGATGTACTATTTTTAAAGATGCGTGTCAAAAGAACGCACATGTTTATTCACTTTATTAATTAGGTACTTTACAAAAATTATTAGGTAAAAATTTGAAAACACATGACAAAAGCTCTCACAGTTTTTATTCGATACTGATTAATTTTATTTTGTGTAAATACGAGATGCGCACTTCGTAGCTAAATTTCTAATTGTTCGTAGAATATAATTGTTGGCTGTAAAATAGTAACGCTTAATTTATTTTTCTTTTGCTTGTTTGTACAGAATCCTTTATTTATTTTTATGTTTTAGTAGATAATCGTGGGCGATGTGCTTTATTCTTTTGTTTTCTTGGTAGGTAGGCGAATTCCCCCACTCTCCGCTGTTGGTGGTTAGGCTTGTGTTTACTTTTCTTCCGGTTACGTACAGGTACGTAGCAGATTGTATACCTAAATATTCCAAAAATCAGTTACATATATATATATATATATATGTATATGTATATATATTGCTATGATAATAGGGGTATATAAGGTCACAATGGAGGAATACTTTATGTAAATATCATAAAAACCGCGAAAACCAAACTCTTAAATTATAAAATGTAAATAATTCGTTGATTTGCAAAATGCAAATACAAATCACCCTGTATAAAATCAATATTAGGCTACAGTTAATTATAGGAAGCATATTCAGTAATAACCTAACCACATTCATCGAGATAAATAATTGCGGACGCAATTGAATCAATTTTAAGACATGTAAAACATTTTAAGCTCAAAATAAATACAAATTCGGCTATTTAAAGCAAAATAAACGGAAAATGAAATTTGTTTCAACCTAGAAGCATTTACGTAAGAAATATGTCAATAAAACGCATATAATTTATACCAATTTGTATCGGTAAACATTTAAAAGCGTGCATATTTCTTAAAGTTTAAAGAATTGAGGCGAAAGCGTACGTGCCGTTTGAAATGTATGAGTTACCACATGTAATAAATCCCAATATAGGTAAACAAAATATAGACATTAAAAATTATGAATACGTGCAGTTTCAAGCATATATGATATATCAGTTGCTAGCAAATTCCAGTACAAAGCAATAATGTACGCGAAAATTTAATCGTATAAAAGATGCATACCAAATTAAACCCAACAGGTTGAAGATAAACACAGAATGGCAACGCCTCTGCCAAGGTCTAATAACAAGATAGCGAACGGTGAACCAATACAAGCACGTGGAACAAAGTTTTCTATAAAACCGACTGTAGCCGATAAGCAAGAGCATTCCTTATTCGACGCACGAACTGTAATAGTGAAAATTAAACTATTACGTAAATTTCAATTTAGTTAAAGTGACAAGTAATAGAAATTAAGATTACAAGTGAAGTAAATAATAAAAGTGCACGTTGAAATACAAGTGAAAGACTGTGCGGTTAATATAAAACGTAAGTCTAGATTTAATTAATATAAACAAAATCTTTACAATTTATTTAGGGCTCTGAGTATACAAGATTAAATCGACTCTAAGTATGAGAAATTAAAATCGACACAACTATAAATCGATTCTAAGTAAGGGAACTGAAATCGAAACTAAATCGACGCGAAGTACAGGGTTAGTACAGAACAAGCAACCGATTTGATTCAGGAAGTTCTAATAGAAAGTTACAGCAGGAACATAAAGTCAGAATTATTTTTAAAGTATATAGTATGCTTTTATTATTTCAAATATTTGATGAGCTAAAAACTTGCCTGTAATTTAAATATTTGTGTAAAAGGTCAACAAAATTTTGGTTGGTACGCAAAAGTACTTTTTTAAAAAGGGAATAGTTCTTTGAACGTTCAACGAAACATTCATGGTAAATTATAGTTATTTTTGCTGGAACTAATTGACATAAAAGAGTGTAAAAAAGGTTCTGATCTTCGTAATGAACAAATTTGATAGGAATGTTTATTTTGACTTAAAAGTTCTGCAAATAGTAAATTGTAAATTTTCTTCGCTTATTATATGAATCTTTGGTGAATTTAGCTTGCATTATTCAGGTATATGGAGTACTAGACGGGAGTGGGTAAATGTTCTCTGTTATCATATCGTCGTTTACTCTGTGCGGGGTATCACTGAGCTAGTCGGGGCATAAAGTTAATTGTGTTAAATTTAAATTATTTTAAAGGCACAGAGAGGTGGCAATTGGTTGTTATACCTCTGGCGAGCAGCGATATCGTAAGAATATATATATATATATATATATATATATATATATATGCGCGCGCACACACACACACACACATAGAATGATTTACCGTAGATGATGTATTATACGTTTATAGAGAACTACCTAACAAGGCGTTATAAAATATTTGGTCAGTTATGTATGCGAATATGTCTTAGCTTTTTACAATACAGTGTTGTCAATTTTATTAGAAAGTACTAGTAATTTAGTTTTTATATAGGAGATATCGTGTACCTTATATAAGTTTTCGATTCCCTGTTTCTTTCTGTCCTACCTCCTTCCCTTTAATATTTGTTCGTGTTTTTACGTTTTAAGGTTTTCCAATTAAGGGCTTGTGGATAATTAATTCATATATTTCTACGTCTGGTCTAACTACCGTTCTGCTCTCAGTATTAAAGTTTACTACTTCAGCAACGTAAAAGAGTACATTGTAACACCTTACGTTGTATTGTATATGCTTAAACCTCCAGCAACTTGGCATTCGTGGAGACGAAGCGACTGTGTTTTTAAGTAGTTACTACATTGTAAATCATAGCTGTAATTGTTTCGGTGTATTAATAAAAAAAAACTATAATGAATGATATACAAAAGCTTTTTTAATTTTTTATAAGAGATGCATAACATTGACATCTATCTTCCATGTATGTGGTTTGAAAGTAACTTATGAACCTGAGGTCAGTCCTAATATGTATTTTACCAGAAATTACTGTCTGATTTTGTGGTTATAGTTTATTGTACAACGCCCTGCATTCTATACCTATTTAACATTCTTGTTTTTACATATATACTACATTGTATAATTTATTAAATTATTGATTTCAGTGGTTTCTGTTATGGCGATGTTTATCCTATTTAATGACTAATGCGTTACTTCAATAATGTATTAAATTGTACCAACTTGTTTTAAGAAAATCTATTTTTAGTTCTTTAATTACACTAACTGCCCTAATTTGAAGTTAAATTTTCTAAAAACAAAGAAATTAAAATATCATGCTTAATTAACTTCAGCTGTTCATAAAATCTAATAACAGTGTGCGTCCATATTTTCAGTCTGTTCGTTAAAAGTTACTAATTATTTCCTTCTTATATAATTTATAGGTAGCATAACCCAACGCGATATGCTATGTTTTAGAGATATCTGTGTTCCGTCTTAAATAGAAACCTTTGAACAAATGAAAATACTTTGTAGATGATTAAAGATTATGTTTCGTGGGAAAAATTGCAATATTTAATTGATTGCACAATTCATAGTTTTTTTGCTACAGAGTTTGTTAACTTTGATTCTTCTGGCGCCTCTTGAAGTTCTGTTTTCCTTGTATATTATATTCCCTCTTCTTTTGCACTAATTAAATGGCGTCAGGGAGTTCCTATGTTCTTTAAACACCTGCCTATAATTTTTTTGTTTTATTTACGTTATGTATTTTTAACTTCTTATTACAATACTGATATAATTTGTGTGGTGATTACATAAGTTTTTGATATTTTGATGACTATGTGTAATTTATCGTTTGCTATTGCAATCAAAATTACTCCGTATCCAACCACTCCCGTTTATGCTGTCTATAATTTACATCTTTATTCTTCTATTGTGAACACTTTTGCCTTCCATCTTCAGTTATCATACTTTCAAATTACCTTCCTTCTTTTATTAAACGAACACTTTGTCATAGTGCAAGTATATGAGACATAATAGAAAACATAAACGTAGAATCGATATTTCTTGTTGTTTGAGGATAAAAAATTGAACAATTGAACAAAATTATGGAAACGCAACTTTAATTAGAAATATTTTTTCTAAGTTTAAGGATAAGCATTTTAAACTTTATGAAACTGTAAAATAAATGCTACGAAAGACTCATATAAAATGAAATGCCGGACTACTGAGACAATAGGAAGAAAATCTTTGACTGATATCCGAAAAGACTACAAACACATGTGCAACGATAACGAAGAATGTGGCAGAAGTTCAAAGATATTGTTAGCTTAAAAGGGAAGACTGCAGTATCCACAAAATTCTTAGCATTAAAGAAAATGTGTTCCAGATGAACATCACATAATGATTGTTTAGAGGCTTTGAGAATTAACTTCAAATCTATTATGAAATGCTAGACCAAAACAAGCTTCTTGCAAGAGAAAAGCAGGTCAAACCCCATAAATTCCGAATCACTTTGAGATTTTTGATTTCGTACTTCCTCTATATTTGACGGCAAATGAGCAAAGAATATGGAATTATAAACATTGCGTCACAATATTTGCAAGAAGAAAAGACAGATTTAACAGTTCGTCTTGAGTTTGGACATCTTGAACCAAAAATTATAAGAACCAGCTTCCTGCTTTTATAAAAGACGCAGTACATCTGGCGTTTGGGATACAAAGTGTGAAATTAAAGCTAAGTAAACCTGTTGAAAAACTTTCTTTTGAACTAGCATTTGATTCAAGATTCGAAAATCTAATTAACTATTTTGAATACAAAACGAAATACCAATTGCTTTTGTAAACAAATGTGCAAGAAATCTCAAAATTTTAGTGGATAAAGTGATATCTTTCAGTACTCCCTAAGAAACGAAAACCAAACTAAGATATCAAAGAAATTGTTTACTAATTGAAGAAAGTTAGTACGCCATACTCTTCCTCTGTGACGTTTCAACTGCTCGTGATCGTAGTCACAACCGATCGTATTGTAACCTACAGAGTTTTATTTAAGATACATTTAAGAAACATGGTGAAATAGATAGTTTGGTATCTCACGAGAAAAAGCCTTTCAGGGAAAGTGATTAGTGTAACGTAGTTTTCTTGTTGTCAGCCACTTTATTTATCAATTTTTTTGTTAATAATCTTTGCTGCTGTTTTTTTTCATACCTCGTCCCCGCAGTAGAGCAGTTTGTTGACGCACCCATGTATGGTTACGGGGTTTCGGCCCCTTCAGAAGAAATAAAAATTTAATAACGTAACGCTCATTTTATCCGTTACAACAGGGCTAATTTTTAGAAATGCTTTATAGCTAAATATAGGTATATGAGCTATTGAACGTTTTTTCTGGTGGGCGAAAGATACGAACACGTAGAATGTGGAACACACTCTGGCTCTGCTAACATCAACCCTCATGGGTTGCGGAGAATAACATGATACTTAAAATCATCAGGGTTGTTAAATAGACTATTTTAAAACACGACTGAAAAGAAAAATAAAGATACACTGTAATAGAAATAAAATACTTGAAAGAAACAAGGTTGATTGATTGATTGATTGATTTATTTCCACAAAACATTTCCATGTTGTAGGAAACTACACTTATATTAATTTACAAAGTTATCTTATAGACTATTAAAACATGTCCTAATCTAATAAAATCACTAGTATTAATTACATCTAAAATGTCACAAATATCACTGTAGAATCAACTGCTCTGATTTATATGGTTTTATCATCAATATATTCATGCACTGAGTAATATGCCTTCTGAAGCAGCAAAGCTTTAATCGCCCTTTTAAATGTTAGAAGTGAATGGTTTTTAAATCTGTTAGGAAGATGGTTGTACAATTTAACACCCATATATTGCAAGCTGTTTTCAAATTTTCTGGTATTATGTCGTGGCACTACCAGCAATTGGCCCGATTGCCTGGTTTTAATCATCTTGGCGACTTCAAAGAATACATTTTTAAATTTGTGCACAAAGCACAGACATTCAAAGATGTAGACACATGGAAAGGTTAACAACGCTAAGGATACAAATAGTTTTCTGCAGCTTTCTCGTCTAGGAGACTTACTAAGTATGCGAATGGCTGTTTTTTGTTCAAAGAAAATTCTAAATGCATGAGATGATATACCCCAAAACATAATGCAATAGCGCATTATACTATAAAAGTATGCATGATATACCATCAATAGTGTTGAGTGTGACATTACTGTGAGAAGTTTGCGCAGTGCAAAATTGGCTTTCACGAGACGTTTATGAATTTGAGTAATGTGATTCTCCCAATCAAGTGAGCAATCTACAGTAGCTCCCAGGAATTTTATATTGTGAATGACCTTTATGCCAATGTTGTCCATGGAAATTGTAATCTTTTTGTTGAATAATATGCAACTAGTTTTATCCAAATTTAATGTGATTCTATTTAATTCACACCAATCATTTATACTCTTTAAGCTTTTTTGTATTGAAGTACTCAATCCTAAGGGAGTCGTCGACTTACAAATACATAGAGCATCATCTGCATAGAGATAACTACCTCCAAACTCAATGTTTGCTGGGAGATCATTGACATAAATCAAAAATAGTAGTGGTCCCAAAATGGAGCCCTGAGGAACTCCTTGGTTTAGTACAGCTTCCGATGACAAAGATATCCTACCATCAATACCACCAATTGCAACATATTGTTTTCGTTCAAACAAATAAGAACAAATTAAGTCATAGGCTATACCTCTAATACCATAATGTTCTAATTTAAATAACAGTATTTCGAGTTTTACGGACTCAAATGCTTTACTAAAATCGCAGGATATACACCCAACATACAGCTTCTTATCTATGCTGGTATGAATATCTTTTGTTATATTATAAAGTGCTGTTTCTACACTTTATCCATTGACGAATCCATGTTGTTAACTACAGATAATATTGCAGTCCTTGAAGAAACTAATAAATCGGTTGTAAATTACTTTTTCAAAAATTTTTGATAAGCATGGAAGCAATGCTATTGGTCTATAATTATTAATATTATATGAATCATCTTTTTTCAACACTGGTACAACTTTGGCTGTTTTAAAGCATTCTGGAAAAATCCCTTGTTCTAAAAACAAATTAAAAATATACACCAGATTTTCAACAATTGAATACTTGCAATGTTTAATTACTGTGATGGAAATTGAGTCCAATCCAGATGAACTTTTATTTTGAAAACCATTTATTATATCTATTATCTCATATCAATTACATGGTGTTAGGAAGATTGTTCTACTATTTTGGGCCATCACAGAATTCAATTTAGATTTTATATTTACTTCACAATTATCTTTACCTGTACTGAAATTTTGAGAATAAAAACTAAACTGCTTATTAAATAAGTTTGCTATTTGTAAAGAGTCCGATATAACCTTGTCATCTATCCGAATTTTAATTTCGTTGACATTTGTGTTGGTAGAGAGTTCGCCTTTTATTATTCTCCAAGCCATTTTAGATTTATTATTCGCCAATAAGATTTGTTTATGTAGGAAATTCTTTTTGGCCTGTATGATTACAGTCTTTAGTGTTTTGCAATACACAATTACATAGTTTTGAAACCAGGATTCTTTAAAGTATTTACATAGCAAAATTAAACTTCTTTTATTACAACAAGAAACACGTATACCTTTGGTGATCCATTCATTATCTCTATTACGTTGTTTGGATTTTACCAATGGAAAACACTCATCGAAACACTCTACTACTCTAGACATGTAATTCGTAGCTAAGGCATTTATATTATCAGTTGTTGCTATCACAATGTTTCCTATTTCATTAGCAAAGTACCAACGTATAATGATTATACGAGATTTTAGTTCAAATGCAGTACAATTGCTACTATAAAAGAATGTACAAAACTGTAAATAAACTCTGGATTCCATTTTGTAACGTAAAACAAATTCATAACTCGCTATACAATGCTAATTTTTAACATTTGATAATTATTGAAACTATTGCAAAAAAATTTAATGTATAAGCTGTCATTACAGCAATTTTCAATTTTGTAATAAAATGCTATAACACTCTAAAGATACATAACACAACAATTAACAAAATATTTGTATGTATCAATTCATTGTTAAATAAAAACATCCAATAGATAAGGTATTATACGACGAAAAATTTCATGAAATTTTTGCCTGACAAAGCTAAACCTTGTATTTTAAATTTTACTAACATTTAAGAGATTCAATAAATGTAGCTTAGATAATGACGTTATAATAATTTTGCATTTTTAATTATATATTTTTTTACAGCAGTCTAATAAAGCAAACTATAATTTAAAGAAAATATTTTAACTTCTTTGACAAGTGTGTCAAATTAGAACAGAAATAGAATATACCTATATGTGTAAGATAACGATTTACTAACATATGTTATATTTTCTTACTTCTTTTCAGGTAACAAACAACGGAGTTCTTGAGGTAGAATCACAGGATCTTTTAACCAAAAAGTTATAAGAATTCGCTGCTCCCTCAGGAAACAAACTTATGACCAATATCATCATTTGTTTAAAAGTAAAGAAACGTACACCAAGATTACATTCCAAATTATAGATATAAAACTTCTTTGCAGGTATTTGATCCAAGAAAATTTAGGTAAGAAGTAATATTAGAATTACGAATTTAGATAATTACGCTGGCGCCTTGAATTGTATAATACTTGATTTAATTATTAAATCAGGTATCCCGAAGATCGACCTTAAAATAATTAGTATTAGATATATAATGACGGCGTGTTTCAACGACAAACAGTGTACAGTATGCAGTGCAGATTAAAAACAAATAACGTGCACTGGTTAATACTTACAATCACGCCGGTATGCTTCTAAAGATCTGCTGTTGATATCTTCGATTTTTGAATGTGGACTGTAGATCTATAGGTTGATATGTTGATAAGCACTAATGTTTTAATGCCGATGCTAGCTATTGTTCACAACGAAAAAAACGACACGCACTTGGGCGAATGGTTACCTTCATGTAGGTTTTGAATGGTCGTCTGTAACACGCGACGTGTTGCGCACAAAGTTCGAGAACGACTCTTTTTTAACGTTACGGCAGGAACCAAAAGGACATAAAGTTCGGGTTGGTTCGTATTGGACCGTGAATGATGGGGGTTACTTATGTACAAGTCAAGGCGGTACTTAATAATTTCTACAACTAATATGCAATTTATATGTATAATAAATTAAACTATTAAAAGGCATTAACATACCGCCCACCAAAATAAGAGTAAAATACTTATTTTCTATCAATAAACAAAATCAAATGAATATGTAACTATCTAATAAAACTATATAGAACCAATACAATAAATTACGAGTTGTCTTCCAAGGGAAGAGGACAAAGTTTGACTAAAGATCGCTTGATGAGACCGCTAGCCGTTCTTACTAAAGCGACACGAGAAACCCCGTCAGTACCTGCCTACAGTTCCTCGATTCGACCTAAATGCCAAGATAATGGAGGCGCCTGATCATCTTTTATAAAGACTAACATTCCAACTTTGGCTAATGACTTGGTTGAACACCATTTTACCTTTTGTTGCAATGTATGCAAATACTCAAGGTGCCACTTTTTCCAAAACGATTGGTGTAGGCGTTGGATAAGTTGCCAACGGTTAAGATATGACAACTTGGTATCAATGAGGTTTGGGTCCGGTATGACGGATACCGGTTCGACGTTGAGAAAGTGACTGGGAGTCAAGTAGGAGAAATCGGTTGGGTCACTACTTGATTGACAGAGTGGTCTAGAATTTAAAATTGATTCGATTTGTACTAAAACTGTAAGAAATTCCTCATAGGACAACATTTGATCTCCAATTGACCTTTTCAAGTGAGATTTTACGGACTTAATACCAGCTCCCACAAACCGCCAAAGTGAGGAGAAGATGGAGGATTAAAAACAAACTTGATGCCTTCGGATTCTGCTGATTGCTGCATCAGTTGCGATAATTCGTTTGTCGCACCAACAAAATTGGTTCCACAATCGCTATGGAGTTGTACGCATCTGCCTCTGCGTGCAATGAAACGACGTAATGCTGCGATAAATGATTATTTTGATAAGCTGGAAGCTAATTCCAAATGTATAGCCTTAGTACTAAAACAAATGAACAAACATATGTAAGCTTTTAATGACTTTGAGCCTCTAACACGACTCATTGTGATGGAGAATGGACCACCGTAATCTACACCCGTGTGTAAGAATGCCCTGCCAGGAGTGACTCTAGCAACAGGGAGGTCACCCATGGGAGGAGTAAATGTCACAGGTTTTGTGCGAAAACAACGAATGCAAGATTTTAAACAACTTTGAATAGCACGCCTTGCAGACAATATCCAAAAATTCTGAACCAATAAAAAATGTGTAGTCCGAACACCTGGGTGTAAATATTTCTTATGACAATCGAAAATTATAAGTTCTGTTAAACGGTGTGAACGTGGAATCAAAATAGGAAATTTTGCATCGTAAGGCAAATCGGAATTTCTCAGTCGACCGCCCACCCTCAACAAACCGCGACTGTCAAGGAAAGGACTGAGACGACGAAGTTGTTTAATACACAATTTACCAGCACGAATATTTTGTATATCTTGATCAAAAGTTTCTGTTTGCATTCTTTTGATTAACAAATGAAGTGCGTCCTGCTGTGATATTGATATATTGATATATTTTCCGCCAATTTTACACGAGATTTCTTGGGAACTTTCAAATTGTGAATAAAGTGACAAACATATGTAATTATTCTCAGGACCTTTTGTAGATCTGACAATTTTGTTAATAGCGAATCCAAAAAATTGTCTAAAACGACGACATTCAACGACATTGTACGCCTTTCAATCTCTATATGTGAGGAATTAATATGAGTAGGTTCGGTGTTCAATGGCCAGTGATCCTCTGGGAGTTTCAACCATGGCGGACCTGACCACCATAATCGATGATTAATCAATTCAGAAGCAAAAAGTCCACGCGATGCACAAGCCGCAGGATTTTCTTGTGATTTAATGTGAAACCATGATGAAGGCGAAACTCGTTCTTGAATGTGCGAGATGCGATTGCTCACAAAAGTTTTCCAGTTGTAGGATGACGAGCGAATCCATGATAATGTAACTGTGGAATCTGACCATGCAAAAATGTCATCAAACGATAAACGACCTTCATAATTAGTTTTAACAAATTTTACCAAGTTTGATAACAGAACTGCAGCACACAGCTCCAATCTGGGTAACGATATGCGATTTGTAGGTGCAACCTTGGACTTTGCACATACCAATGATACTTTAATATTGCCATGATCATCAGAACAACGAAAGTAAATTGCAGCAGCATAACCTGCTTCCGAGGCATCACAAAATGCGTGTATTTGTAACTTGTTATATTTCTCCGAAATAACCCAGCGAGGGATTTTTATTTTGGGCAACTCAAGCAATTGTTGTACGTAAGTGTTCCATTTTGAAGCAATATTTATAGGTGGACTGTCGTCCCATCCGATGCCTAAAATCCATAAATGTTGAATAATATGTTTTGCATAAAATACCACGGGCGATAATAAACCAAGTGGATCAAAAAACGTGCGATTTCTGAAACCATGTTCCTCTTTGTGCAGGGACGGTCAACGACATTAACACAAAATCAAATTCATCTAATGAGGGTTGCCATTGTAAGCCTAAAATTTTTTGTGAAATGTTAGTAGTGTCTTCAAATGCAAATGCTTGCTGATAACACAATTCCTTTGGTAAATCTTCCAACACTGTAGCAATGTTGCTATTCCATTTGCGTAGAACAAAACCTCCAGATTTGCAAAGTTGATTGAGTTCGACAATAAGACGTTTTGCTTCATCGACAGACTGACACCCAGTAAGCAAATCATCCACGTATGTGTCCGACGATAAAACTTTTGATGCGAGCGGAAAACGAGATTTTTCCAAATGAGAAAGTTCTTGGATAAATCTCAGTGCTAAAAACGGGGCTGAAGTAACTCCATAAGTTACTGTATTTAAACGATAATCCAAAAGTGGTTCTGATGAATGAAATCTCCAAAGTATTCTCTGATAGTCACGATGATTTTGAGCGAGTAATATTTGCCTGTACATTTGTTTAATATCTGCTGTCAAAACTACAGCGTGCGAACGAAAATGTAGCAATAATGCCATCATATCCTTCTGAAGAGGAGAACCAGCCAATAAATGGTCATTTAACGAATTTCCACTAGGGGTTGATGCTGAAGCATCAAACACAACACGGAGTTTTGTGGTAATACTCTCGGGCTTGACGACAGAATGATGAGGTATATAATACACGGATGAATCAGACGAATCAACAACCTTAGGCGAAATGACTGTCATGTGGCCACTGTCTAGATAATCGTGCATAAAAGTTCTATATAACTCATATAAATTAGGGTGTTTTTCTAAACGACGTTCCAGAGACATAAATCTGCGAAGTGCAACTTCACGTGAATTAACGAAATGTGGTTCGATACCTTTGAAGGGCAATGAAACAATAAAACGACCATCTTGATCTCTTGAATAGTTTTCAATAAATTGTTTTTCACAAGCTATTTCATCGGGAGACAACTTCTTTGAATCGGGGATGTTTTCCAACTCCCAAAATCTACGAATATTTGATATGGTTGGATAACAGCACATAATGATATGCACGAAGCAACAGGAGATACGACTTTTCCTGTCAGAATCCACCCAAACGTTGTGTTAATGGCATCAGGTTCATTTCTATGACCCTTGCGAATTCCATTTAATAAAATATGAGCAACAATGTCTGCCCCCAAGAGCATGTCAATAGGGCCAGGTTTATCAAAATGAAAATCTGCCAATTCCAAATCTGTTGTATGTGGCCATACGTTTGATCTTAAAGGTGATGAAGGTAATTTATTACAAATATCTGGTAATACGAAAACATCTACATCATATTGAGGGTATAGTTTGCCTTTAGGCCTGATTTTGCACGATAATGCACCAGAAATATACGACGATGAGAGTCCTAAACCTTCTACTTTCATTGCGACCTTGATTTGTTTAATGCAAGTCTTTACGACATGATTCTGTGATGAAGCTTTCCATACTTCCCCCATCTAATAATGCTCGAACTATTTGCGCTTTGCCAAACCCATCACACACTGCTATTTGTACTGTAGCCAACAAAGTAACTGCATTAGAAGTACGAGATGTAAACAAAGTACTTGTACTAGAAGTAGTAGCACACTGATTCACTGATGACGATACAACTTTTTCTGTTCAACAAAGGTTTGTCAAAATGTAACAATGTGTTATGAAGTTTGTTACATTTACGACAAGCTGATCTTGATGTACAATTATTAGCCAAATGTGTATTACGAAGACAATTTAAGCAAAGATTTTCTGCTTTACAACCTCATATCGCTCTTGCGGCGATCTTTCCAAAAATTTCTGACACTGAAATAATGCATGAGAAGTATCACACAATAAACACTTTTCACTAGGTGAGGTTGTTACTAATGATGTACGAGATGTATGACTGCTTGAGTAAAGCGGACGACGCTTTTCCAAATTATTACTAATTATTTTGTTAGGTAGTTTTTGTTCCAATTTAACTTGTTTGTTTGATGACGACACAACCATGTTACTCACTTCTAAAGCCTTGAAATGCTTTTCGATGTAAGCTTTCAATTGATCATACGTCGGAATTTCCTCCGTATTTTCTAATTCAAATGTTTTTAGAAACTGTGAATCTAATTTTTTGGATAACAAATTAAATTTCACAAAATCTAAAAGATCTATGTTTGGTTGATGTAAACCTGCAAAATTTTCAACAAAGCAATTGACCAAATCCCTAAGTTCTACTGACGAGTTTGCTTTAGCCTTAGGTGCATTCTCCAAGGCTGACCAATAATTATTGACGATAAGACGACGAGATTCATATCTTTCGATCAAAATGTTATATGCTATCTCAAATGTGTCATTTGTTACAGATAAATGTCTAATACAATTTTTGGAATCTTCATCCAACGAATCGAGTAAAAAAATGAATTTTTCGCAATTATTTAAACTTGAATTTGAATAAATCAGATTATCAAATACACTTCGAAAACTACTCCAATTTTTTATACACCCTGAAAAACGAGGCAAATTAATTTTTGGCAATTTAATATTACCGTGAAAACCGATTGCGGCATTAGATTGTTGAGACAAACTTGCGTTTCCAAAACGAGCTTGAAAATCCGCGTTTATAACTTTAATTGCTATTAAGTGCTGATCTATCTCTGAACGAAACGAATTCAATTGATCTAATTCAGCATCATTTTTTTTCTCTAACGGTGTAGTCTTATAATTGTTATTAAATTCCTGTGAGATTTCGATTGCATTTTCTAACATAATTTTAACAGTGATTAAATGTTCTCCTGATTTTTCAAGCTTTGTTAATGTGTTAGAATATGAAACTAACCTCTCCGCAACATAACTTGCATCAATTAAAAGTCTATCAAAGCTTAATTTAGACATGGTTTAATATTTAACTAATGAACCTAAGAAATGTATAACCAGAATTCACCTTAAACTAAACTCAATTTCAATGACCTTTTTCTTTGAAATTGTACCCTTTGTAACAATCCAACCACTTGCTAGAAATATGGCTAGCCAACCAACTTTTATATGTGAAAATAAACGAATATTTTTTACAATATGCGAGTGTGAGAGAGATGTACTTAACAATTTGTGTGTTTGCAAGATTAAACCCCTAAACCTGCAGGTGTATTGAGTTAATAGCTTGCCTTTCCAATACAAAAAAGCCCAAAGTGGTTTTTCTGCTTGCTGAGCTTTAGGAATGTTAATGTCTAAACTATTTGTCTGCTAAACGAAATTTAAGGTAAATTTGAAAATCGTACCACCTTGACCATAATTCTTTGTTAAGAACTTATAGGAATGGAATTCTATGATGAATGTGAATGAGCGTCCAATTGCCGTAAATACGCTTTTAATGATATATAAATTCACGCGTAAACGAAACTTGTCTGTTTTGCTAATGTTATATATTAAAATGTCCGATAACTATAATTGATAATGTTCAAACGAAAAACCAACGTGTACAAATGTCAATTAAACTAATAACACTTCCGCGCTGAAGGATCAATAAATGTACAGTATGCCGTGCAGATTAAAAAGAAATAACGTACACTGGTTAATACTTACAATCACGCCGGTATGCTTCTAAAGATTTGCTGTTGATATCTTCGATTTTTGAATGTGGACTATAGATCTATAGGTTGATATGTTGATAAGCACTAATGTTTTAATGCCGATGCTAGCTATTGTTCACAACGAAAAAAACGACACGCACTTGGGCGAATTGTTACCTTCATGTAGGTTTTGAATGGTCGTCTGTAACACGCGACGTGTTGCGCACAAAGTTCGAGAACGACTCTTTTTTAACGTTACGGCAGGAACCAAAAGGACATAAAGTTCGGGTTGGTTCGTATTGGACCGTGAATGATGGGGGTTACTTATGTACAAGTCAAGGCGGTACTTAATAATTTCTACAGCTAATATGCAATTTATATGTATAATAAATTAAACTATTAAAAGGCATTAACAAACAGAAATTAAATCTGTTTGCATCTCACCATCTTTTCAATTAAAATGGGTTCCTGCAGTACAGAGTGAAGAGAATGTTTCATAAAGAAATCTTATAAACTTATTTTGTAAGGCACTATTAAACACATTTTAGAAAACACATACCTTAAATTAGTCCATAATTGGAAATTTACGACAGACAAGAATTACTGCTGGGTCATTAAAAATCAGAGAATCAAATGGTTTATTTAACAGCCGGTCAACAAACAGGTGAATGTAAAGATAAGGCCAGAAGCGATAAATAAGACTGGAGTTATAAATTGAAATGACAAGATTCTAATCCACACAAGTTATGCATGTGGTAACATAACCGCTAATGAACAAAAGTAACACTTTATAAATACGTATTTATATGCGTTTTAAGTATTTTAAAGAGAAAGGAAATTATTCAAGATTGTTGAATAAAACAGAAATTGTTTCAAAAAAATAGAAAATGTATGTAATAGAATAAACTTAAATCAGAAGTAAATAACCGTAGTGAAACTAAAAGGTTATGTAGCCTCAGGCAAAGTGACATGTTACACTACCAAAGGAGCATGAAAATTAAAATATTTTAGTACAAATTCATCGAACGTCCGACTGACTACCTGACTCGCAAAAATCAATAAAATAATAGCTTGGGGTTATATGAATGGGCTAATTAATAAGACTAGGACAGTAACACAAGTGTCACTGAGTTTTTCCTGTTCATAGCGTGCGTCCTGTGCGTGTGCAAGTGTATGGGCTTGCTGGTATGCGTGCGTTTTTGTCTAAATTACTTTTCGCAACCACTAACTTATTGGAAATAGCTTGCCTATAGAGTTTTGTGCTAGTAGTCTTTTGTGCACACTTCATTTTTTTTTACTCTCAAAGTATAATCGACAAGTTTTTATTATTCTAGGACGCAAGAGGAAGAACCGATGTTAGATAAATAGCGAATTCTGTCTTTGTTCGGAAAATTATCTACTAATCAGTAAATATGCAACAGCAAAAGCTCATAAAAGTAACTGCAGCGGTAAAACATCTCTGCGCTCTTTATGCATTTTTCCGCCCTATACCACAACAAAGCTATAGTTAGACCTCTTGCAATATAAAAACGCAAGCTTTCTGTTATAAAATATTGACCACTAGAGAGATCCCGATTTCATTAAAAACTGCAATTCTACCTAATTCATAATTTTATACAATTGTAAAACTCAGTCTTGCGAGTTGATTATGCATCAACCCGTTTTTGTATGCAACGTCATCGATGTCTGTTAACGCCGCAGCTTCTCCGGAATATTTGATTAGAATTGCCCTCGTTATCAGTTCTGGAAGATGCACAATAAAAGATGCAAATTTCTTAATTGCATCGCATCTGACGTTCCCCTTCTGTATATTAATTGGATATTACGAATAACAACTAAGTTATTAAAATAATCGATGGTGCTCAAATTGGGTGCGGTGAAATTACTGCAATTTGTTTGCCTTATCAAGGATTATTACGGAAGTTCGTGCTCTTGATAAACCATGATCCTGACATTTAATAGCCTAATCCTATTATAGCAAATCAATTTCTATAGCATAATACTAGGAATCGAAAGCGATTTTCTTTTATTGCTGTTGAGTAGTATGAGGTATCTGAAAACCGTTATTTGAATGGTTTCCCAATTGAAGTGGCCCGTTACAATAGATTTGTGAGGCAAAGGGCAAATAGGGTCCAAAAAGAATTATTACATGAGTCCCTTGGTGCAAATGAAGCTCGTTCCATTTTTTTTTATTAAGTTTTATATCTGCCATTGGGAACGAAACACGTCACAAATTTTCTATTAGCGATTACTGAACTGAAATTGTATTTGTATGGTAATATGAGTAGTAAAAAATGTTTATGGATAGTTATGTATGAATGCTGCTGCAAGCGTTACAAAGGGTTAATGAAAGTAGATTTATTGGTTTAATACTTTGCTATATGCAATGTGATTTGGTCGGTTTTCCTTTTGAATATGATTGCGTACGCGATTTATATTTGGAAATCTTGCAATAGAATTTCTAGTCTTCATGGTTTTAATGCATAGAGGGTTCATGTACAAATAGGAAAGTCAAATCTCGTCGGAAACCTCTCACATTTTCTTAATTTCAGTAGCTCGATTTTGAATGATCATTCAGGCGTTACAGAAAAGCCATGTTATTTTATTTTACTGTGTGTGTGTGTGTGTGTGTGTGCGTGCGTGTGTGTGAATGTGTGTGTGTGTGCGCGCGGGTGTGTGTGTGATTGTGCGTTGATCGGATATTGCGTGCGTGCATGCATGTGTACGTGAGTGCGTGGATGCGGTTTGAGGACTTGCCTAAAAATCCGATAATTGTTTTCAACGACTTCAAATGCCTTACATTTGATTTTTCAATGCTCTCACCCGAAGGTACTACTTTGGCCAGGAAGCGAGTTTTTTTTACCTAAAAAATTTTAAATTTTGCCCAACGCTTGATGTCCCAAGTAAGGTAAAGATCTTTAATGTGCGTGACAACACTTACACACGTGTCTTTCATTTTACCTCTCATCCGAACGAGAGCGTATTTTTGACCCGGCACTTTGGGCATAGTAGTCACACGCATACCAACTACACTACGAAGCCACCTGACTTCAAATGTCCTAAATGTAATTTTTCAATGCTCCAACCGAGGGTACTACATTGGCCAGGAAGCGAGTTTTTTACCTGAAAATTTTGAATTTTGCCGAACTCTTGCTGTTTCAAGCAAGGTAGGGATCTTTAACATGCGTGACAACACTCACACACGGGTCCTCCATTTTACCTCTTATCCGAACGAGGGCGTATTTTTGTGATAACTTCTCGCCTAACATTTTTCAAGTGGACCGTTTCGGGAGATTCGAACTCGGGACCTTGGACATAGTAGTCAGACGCATACTAACTACGCCATAGAGCCGCCTTGACTTCAAATGCACTACATGTGATTTTTCTAATGCTCCACCAGAAGGTACTACATTGGTCAGAATGCGAGTTCCCTTTAGCTATAAAATTTTGAATTTTACCGAATCCTTGCTGTTCCAAGTCATGTAGGGATCTTTAACGTGCGTGACAACACTCACACATGGGACCTCCATTTTACCTCTCATCCGAGCGAAGGCGTATTTTAGTGAATAATGCTTGCCTAAGATTTTTCAAGCGGACCGTGTCGGAATTTGAACCCCGGACCTTGGACGTAGTAGTCACATACATACCAACTACGTCATGTAGTCGCCTTGACCTCAAATTCCCTACATGTGATTTATCCAATGCTCCACCCAAAGGTACTACATTGTGACTTCAAGTGCCCTACATGTGATTTTTCTAATGCTCCACCCGAAGGTACTACATTGGTCACGAAGCGAGTTTTTTACCTGAAAAGTTTTGAATTTTACCGAATCCCTGCTGTTCTAAGCAAGGCAGCGATCTTTAACGTGCGTGACAACACTCGCACGCGGGAACTCCATTTTACCGACGATGGCTAATACCTTTCCCCCATTTGGAAAACAAGCCTATTTTCACAACAGTGGAACCGTAACGTTCACTGATCCGCTATGACATTCTTCTCTATTCATGATCACCCATGCATCAAGTTCTCGCCATATAGAAACTATCACCTTCAATACTTTCACCAGTTACTTTGCTATAAGACACCTATTGGCTTAAATTGACTAGTGAGTCTGCTAATTCAGAAGTAACTTCACATACTCTTTACACTTGAAGTTGCCTACTTAATATTATCATTCTTATCTTTATTATTATTTTTATTTTATTACTTGTTCTATTTTCTAGTCCTGATGAAGTCCATTACAAAAGTAGACGAAACGTCGACCTTCTTTATAAAGTGACACGGTCCCAACCCGTAGCCATAAATATTTATAATGACTACGGTCCTGCAAGCCTCCGACAATATCGCTAATAATTGCAGTTGTTTTTTTTTAGTTTGGTGTTGAATACATTTTCACATGAAATAAAATTAAAATATTTACTAAACAAAAAATACCCCAGTAAAAAATTTACTAAAAAAATGTTTTTAAACATATTAAAAAAAACTTCCATTGATGTGTATTTGAAGATTAACATGATAGTGTTTTTACGATTTAAAATATTAATTGTTGGAAAGCAATTTGCAAAGAGAGAACAACCAAAGCCCCGGTTCAATATATGCGCACTTCAAGAGATTGGAAAGTTTTGTTTCTCTCCCTGTTGTTTGCACTCCCCACACATTTCCCTTTTCTAACCTTTTGTGCCCTCTCTTGATCTCTTTCGCTATCTAGCGTCTTTCTCCTCTTTATCTCTCTCACTCTCTATTTCACCCTCTCACCCTCTTTTAGTCACTCGCTCTAGGTAATGCTCGCACTATTCTTTGTCTTTCTCTCCCTTCTTTCCCACCCCATACTTTTCTATCAATTTCCCTCTGTGCTTCTTACTCCCTCTTTCCATGTATCCTTCTACGCCCCTTCTTTTTTTCTCTCTCCAACGCTGCCTTTGCATCTTTTTCTCTTTCGTTTTCTTTGCCAATTGCCAACAAACAACTAATATTGTAAAATCTTGATTGATTTTTTATTTGTAGCTGACTTTGGGAGTTATTCGCTTTCAGAATTTTAATAAAGCCGTTTTTGATCAAACGTTTTAAAAACTTGTGTATCTTGATAATTTTAAACATATATTTGTTCAAACAAGGAAACACATTCTTCTAATTTTGGTTCGAGATAATATTTGTTATTAAATACACTGTGACGATTTAGGGATTAACAACAAAGGCGTTGTGAAAACCATAATATCAGATACTTAAATTATGCAAATAGAGTAATAATAGCCATTGTTCAGTAACTATGACTAAAGAGATCATCAGTTTAGTGCATTCAATCTGTTGGGTAATCAATACGGTTACAACCCGATAAACGCATTTCCGTGTTCTGACATATATCATTTATAAAGGCGCATTAGTGCAATTTGGATACCTAAACCATTTCTCTCCTATAACGTAATGTATATTAGGGAAGCAAATGCTAATGGCTTTTAAATGTAATGGAACCTAGTAATAGTAATGTTCGGAAGCTGTATAATGGGGTTTTATAGAAAATTATACTGAATATGTCTTTTAGATTTTGGAATGTGAGCTACAAATTGAGTTATAATTACGCTGTATTTAGTGTATTGTTGCCTAGGCATGTTTTAGCAGTTTCTGATAAGCAGGTCTTTGTGGTTAAATTTCCTGCAAATAATCATCTTAGTCAGCTATTAATTTAACCTTCCTGCATGTAGTTATGCAACGTATTTATTTACTTTATTGAAGCTTTTATTACATTCCAATTTTGATTAAGAAATTTTCCTTGTTAATTCATAAGTCCGCTTTACGATAATTTTATTAAATCAACTACGTTGCTATTCTCACGTCCGTCAACTTAATTAATAATAAATACGCTGTCTAATACTTTTCAACTCAAATCCCTTTTGCTTTAAAAACGACAAGTTTATGCTGCAATTAAATAGTTTATTTACATCCTGTATATTCTATTTTTTTGCAATAAATACGCTTTCGAGTAATTTATCAACTTAAATCTATTTGCTTGGAAACGACAAGTTTATGATAAAATTTTAATAAGTCAATATCCTGTTTGGGTATCCGTGAGCGCGTTATACCTACCGAAAACGTATAATTGCGTCCTAGTGGGTTTCCCATCTAAAGATTTTTCGAAATAATATATCCCACTATTCTCCGGTAAAGCCGTGTTTTCCAGTTTCAATCGCATTTTGATAAAGCGCATGTTTGCTTAACGAGTTCGTGTTATTTCGAACTTCTTTTAAAACTGTGATTCTGCAGTTTGTGCGTCGAAACGTAGAAACTATTCGTTCTATTACTCCAAGAGCGATGCACGTTTATCCTCTATCAAATGTGTAAATTTGGTGTAGATCGGTAAGCGCTCTTGAGTTGTTAATATTAATAAGATTTTCCTTTTTTAGCTCTTAGCTGGAGGCTAAATTGCTTGTTGCGTAGCCCAATTATTTCTTGATGTAGATCAACTGCTCTTGCATGTAGACCGCCGTTGCTGGTTGTTGCTGGCTACCGCGGCGATGTAGCGTCCATTCGCTTCCGAGGGCTGACAAGATAAGTATTCCGACACATGTATGTGACTTGTTTTCCTTTTCTAACATACCCTGGGATAAACCCAATTTGAAATTAGATACACTATCGTTTGTTCTGGTAAAATCCTTACTAGTAAATTTTCGAACTTTAATGCTTTTGCTTTTTGTACTTAACCCATCTGCTTATACGAAAGTATCAGCAGTATTCTTTTTTTACTGATTAGAGTTATAACAAATGCTTCGTATGGTAGAATCCTTACTAGGAAGGTTTCTAAATTTAATGATTTTTTTAATTAACCCATCCGCTTATACTAAAATATAGCGTTATTCTTTTTGGTACTGATTAGATTTATTGCATGTTGGCTACGAATTGCGCACTTTGTGGAATTTGTCCATAGAGTAAAATTGTTTTATTAAATAGTAACCTTAGTTAATTTTGGTTTGCTGTTTCGATAGAAATTTCTATATTTGTGTTTTTTATTGTAAGTAGAAAATCGTTGGCGATGTATTATTTTTGTGTTGCTAGGAACCCCTCCCTTCTCCGCATTGGTAGTTGGCCTGGTATATTTACGTTTTCTTTCGACTACGTCATGGTACGTAGCATAATTTCTGACACTCTGGCGTGGGACCGCAATTTTTTTTGTGATTAATTTCTGCTCCGAGTTTGTTTTAGTTAATTTTTGCTCCGATTTTTTTTATTGTTAGTGCCTAAGTTCCTGCGTGACCTTGGCTTGATACTACTTATGTTTCGTCTCTTACGCTCAATATTATTGGTGGGTTAATTTCAGATTATTGACTTGTGTTTTCGCCAATAATCCTAGCTCATTAAAAACGCTGGCACCCAAGATTTTTCATTTTCTTCCTTCCCTCTCTGTATATTTTGTTGTCCTCGTCAAGTCTAGAGTTAGTTTCTTTCCTCCAATTTTTCTTTTATTCTACAATCCAATTTTAATTTCTATTTTGTTGTTTCGCTCCTATTGGTGTTCCTGAAGTTTATCCGTGATATGTTTTAGATAGTCCTGTATTCGCAATACTTTTTTTGGCTTCTATCGACTTACGGTTAGCTTTTATTTAGTTACTTTCTACCAATTTTTTTCTTGTTCGAATTCAAAATGACTTTTTTTCGGCTTCCTACCAAGGTCTACCTGTGAGGGAGTGGAATTTGAAATTTTCTGGTAACCCAAACACTCTTACGGTACATGACTTTTTGAAAAAGGTCAAAGAACTCCGACGAACTCACCATGTGTCGGAATTGCAATTATTTGAGTCTGCAGTGGACTTGTTCGAGGCTAAAGCGTTACTTTTGTATCGTGGTTATCAGCATAGGTTTTCTGACTGGAAGTCGTTGTTCAATTTACTGATCCAACATTTTGAGCCTCAGGATGTTACGTATAAGTTTGCTACTACTAAGGAAAATACTTTTGTTTCACATGACCGAGTTGTTAAAATTTCTCGGACGCCTACCGGTAGATCCGATACTTCTTCCGTACGTTCTACTGTTCTTCTTCCTAATTCTGCGTCTACTCTTCAAGTCGTATACTTTAATTGCGATAAACCTGGTCATGTTTCGACGCGCTGTACTCGTCCTTAAGTACTCCATTGCCATGGTTGCGGATATAAGGAAGTTTCTCACCGCAACTGCGCAAACTGTCATCCTACTACTCATAGGTCTTCGAATCATCTTTCAAATTCTGTTTTCACCTCTAGCTGCCTAATTTCTTCTGCTTCTTACTTTACGTTCTCTTCTGTCCCTCATACTGGTCATCCTGCTACTACTATCAAAACCTACCCTTCTTTGGCAAATACGGCTTCGAACAAAATTTCCTCCGTTTCTAGTTCTACACCCTATTCTAATCCTTCTTCCGCTCGCCCTACTTATTCAATCTTACCCCAAACTGTGCCTCCACCACCCTTACAACCCATGCTTCGGATTAGTAATTTGCTTACTACTTCCTGTAGTATCTGCAAGCACGCAATTTCTAATTTAGTCAGCGAAGGTCCTGTTGAGGTACATGAACCTGTATCTTTAATGTCTGTTACTGTTGCTTTCAAAATGTTACATGTTTCTACTTTCTTAAATGGTTCTACTCAAGAAATTTCTGTCGTATCTGCAATAACAGCTGTAGCTGAACTGACGATAACTCCTAATTTGGATAGAGAAGGTCTTGTGGAAGTTAGTGAACCCGTAGCTGGGATGCCTGTTGCTGTTGTCGTTAAAGTTATACCTGATCCTGTTTCGTTACCTACTCTTACTAATTTTTCTCATGCTGACAAAATGTTACTTGTTTCTGCTCTTTTAGCTAAGGTTAGTGACATCCTAACTGATGTCCTGTTGTCTAGCGTTGATGAACTTCTACTTGATTCTGTTCCTATATGTAATATGGTTGAAGTATTATCGTACTCTGCTCCTTTTCCTAAGGTTGATATTTTTACAGCTAATGCTGTTTTCTTTCCTAACTGTAATACTTTTTCTTCTTTAATTAACGCCGTTGAAATTTTATCTACTTCTGTCCCTCTACTTCAAGTAACTGAAGTGTGCTCTGCTTGTGTTTCTCTTCGTAAGGTTGATTCTCGTACAGCCAATACCTTTTCTCTTTCTACCGTTGATAATCTGACAACTAATGATGTTTCTTCTTCTACCGTTGACTTTCTTACCTCCAACCCTAACTGCAACCAACTTTCTTTGTTAACTCGTTTCGAGTTTTCTAAACTACTTTCGCCACCTCCTATGCCGCGTGCTACAACTACTACACCCCTGCTGTTCCTGTTTGGCAGAAAGCTGCCCATAAAAGGCAGACATTATTCTGTTCCTTCTGAACCTGAGGACATATGCCGACGAAACCCTAATGTCCTTGATCTCGTTTGGTTCTCCTTCTGGCGGCGTAAACGCCTTAAGCCCAGTATCTAGTCCTCGTGCCCCAGATTTTTATGCCGACTTTGCTCTCCTTAGGTTTTGATTTTTGAATATTATGACTTTGATTTACTTCCTTGTTTTACTTGGTTCTCGTTTCTTTCTTTTTCTTTCACCGTGTGGGTCCGGGAATAGAATAGTCCCATGCTACGGCCTGCCTGTAATAGGAAGCGACTGCAGCGATCAAACACATACACACACGCACACTCTATACACGCATAACACATACACACACCCTTCTTACACCCTCACACACACACACATACACACCCACGCATGCACACGCTCACACCTACTCATACATAACTACACTGGGATTATGTTTTATTTTCTTTCGTTGCACTTCCCTTTCCCTATCCTTTTGCTGGTCTTCTTTGCTGCCGGTTCCGATACTGATTGGGTTTCGTCCATCCGCTCCCGTGGTAGGTGCTTTCTAGTCCGTTTTTCGTTGTTCAAAAACCACGACCTAGTTGACTTTAGGACTAGTTAACCTCTCTTTTATCTGGTTCTGTGGGTTTAGCTACCACAGTTGGTAGTACATCGTTTCCTTTTTATCAGCACTCTTCCTCTTTTCCTTTCTTCTTTCTTGTTGTTCCTTTGTTTACTAGGGACTTGACACTTTTGTCATTTTCGACATTACTATTAGTTTTTATCCTCGCTTATTCCCTCTACTGTTGGTTTTCTGCAGGAAACCAATCTTCTTTTGAGGACGAAGACTTTTCTGTTTCTCTTCTGAGAAACGTCCGTCCCTTAACGACTTTAACAGCGTTGATGCCATTCAACCTTTGTCCTCATTCATTGCGATTACTTACCTATCTATCCCTGTACTTTTCTTCAATTTCTCGTTTTGTTTGCTTTATCCGGTACCTTGTTTCGTCGAGCTGGAGAAGAATTTCTTTTTTTTTTAATTTTGGAGCGCCTTCTTTTGGGGCTTCCTTCTTTTAGTTTTGAAGCGATTTTTTTCTCTTTTCGTATTGTTTAAGATTTCCTTTATTTTTTTTGGCCCTGCCCACTACCATTACTTTTGTTTTCCTACCCCAATCTGTTAATTTTGCTGGGAGGGATTTGTTACGTTCAAATTTTGCTTTAGTAATTTTCCTTGTTAATTCATAAGTCCGCTTTACGATAATTTTGTTAAATCAACTATGTTGCTTTTCTCACATCCGTTAACTTAATTAGTAATAAATACGCTGTCTAATACTTTTGCTTTACACACGAAAAGTTTATGCTACAATTAATAGTTTACATCCTGTATATTTTATTTATCTGCAATAAATACGCTTTCGAATAATTTCTCAACTTAAATCTATTTGCTTGGAAACGACAAGTTTATGATGAAATTTAATAAAGTCAATATCCTGTTTAGGCATCCGTGAGCGCGTTATACCTTCCGATAACGTATAATTGCGTTCTAGTGGGTTTACCATCTAAAGATTTGTCAAAATAATATATCCTACTATTCTCCGGTAAAGCCGTGTTTTCCAGTTTCAATCGCGTTTCGATAACGCGTATGTTTGCTTGGCAAGTTTGTGTTATTTGGAACTCCTTTTAAAACTTTGATTCTGTAGCTTGTGCGTCGATGCACTTGTAAAAACTACTCGTTCTGTTACTCCAAAACCGATGCGCGTTTCTCGTTTATCAAATGTGTAAATTTGGCGTGGATCGGTAAGCGCTCCTGAGTTGTTAATATTAGTAAGATTTTCCTTCTTTTAGCTCTTAGCTAGAGGCTAAATTGCTTGTTGTGTAGCCCGATTATGTAGATTAACTGCGCTTGCATGTAGACCGCCGTTGCTGGTTGTTGCTGACTACCGCAGCGGTGTTGTGTCCATTCGCTTCCTAGGGATAACAAGATAAGTATCCCGACACATGTATGTGACTTGTTTTTCTTTTCTAACATACCCAGGGATAAACCCAATTTGAAATTAGATACGTTAATGTTTTGGTAAAATCCTTACTAGAAAAGCTTCGAACTTTAATGCTCTTCCTTTTTGTATTTAACACATCTGCTTATACGAAAGTATCAGCAGTATTCTTTTTTTACTGATTAGAGTTATAACAAATCCTTCGTATGGTAAAATCCTTACTAAAAAGGTTCCTAAATTTAATGTTTTTTTTAAAAATTAACCCATCCGCTTATACGAAAGTATCAGCGTTATTCTTTTTGGAACTTATTAGATTTATTGCATGTTAGCTACGAATTGCACACTTCGTGGAACAAGTAGTAAATTTGTCCATAAAGTAAAATTGCTATATTAAATAGTAACCTTAGTTAATTTTGTTTTGCTGTTTCGATAGAAATTTCTATATTTGTGTTTCTTTATTGTAAATAGAAAATCGTTGGCGATATATTATTTTTGTGTTGCTAGGAACCACCTCCCCTCTCCGCATTGGTAGTTAGTCTGGTATATTTACGTTTACTTCCGGCTACGTCATGGTACGTAGTACTCTATACTACCTTTTGCTAGGGCCGCGCCATCCCTTGGGGATTTATGTGTTGTGTTGTAATTTCAGATTACAAAATTATTTCACAATCGTCAAAAGAAGAGAAAAATCTTTTACCTACCAAATGCGAATGAAAACTTAAAGCGCGATAAAGAATTGGAAGCAAGTTTTTTAAATATTGGAATTGGTTTTCCTCAAGCACGAAAACCCAATAGAGTAACATTGGTTTTTTGGAGGTAGTATCAATTGCAGCCATAAAAGAATCTGACAAAATAGCAATCAAAGTACGTGAACAAGAAACTAAAAAAGAATATTTCACTAAACAACACTCTGCCGATAGTCAGGATCGAAGGGTACAAATTTTGCGGAGCGCTTTCCCTCAAAGATTGGGATTTCCGGCTGCTGATGGTCCTGGTCAGAGAACGAGAGCACAACTCAGAAACAACACCAACACCAACACAACCATTAATCAAAACATTAAAACACACACGCGCACCCACACAAACATTGGCACTCACTCACACACACAAACACTCAAACACAAACCCGTACAAACAACGATAGTAACCACAAGTGCTGCCTCCACGCGGCAGGGACGGGAACGAAGTCTGGGTCATAAACAGAGCGGCGAGTGGCGGGTGGGGGACGCGGGAGGGCCTCAGAAACTCCTGGTTATCCGGAAGACCGAAGGGTTTTTTCGCTTCCCTTGGCCTGCCACCTCGCCGAACTGTACGATTGAAATAAAAATCCTAGGCACGGCCAAAGCACAGGTTACAATGGGGGAAAACAGGTCTGTCTAAAATGTCAGATGACAGACCACCAGAATGTTAGACTTCGAAAAAAACACTCTAAATATTAAATAAAAAATCACATCAAAGACGTCAAAATGTTAAAAATGTTACTGACGTCTAAGATGTAACTTTTTCCTTTTGAACAATCCATGTTTGTGGCCACAAACTTAAACTAATCTTCAAATAAAGATATTAATAAAAATATTCCCGGTAGTTATGAAAATGACATTGAAACTATATATGCTAGAAAGTATAAGGGACATAGGTGTTCCTCTGATTATTTTATTCGAATTTTAATTAATAGAGGAGAAGTGAAAGAAAATTTGTTGTTATATTTCAAAGAAGAAACAAACAGTAAGAATGTACAAAAACTAGAAGTTAACAACCGTCATTCTGTTATTGATGACGTTGTTTTGTTGTTCAGGGTGTCCATGTTTAGACACTATTGCAAGATAGAAGGTTGCGGTTTGCGCGGTACTGCATTATTTTTTATGAAACTAATGATGCCGCCAACAAAATTTTTATAGCCCTCTTGGTTTCTGAGATACAATGTCTAAATGAAAATTATCACTTTTGGGGCACTCCAAATATTTAAGTTGTCTTTTAACTTATTAAAGAGGTGATAAGTGGCGTAGCTATATCTTGTATGCGCTATCCGTCTTTTAGATATGAAGCAAACATGTTTTTTTAAATGGAACACCCTATATATTTTTAATTAATTAAATTACGCATTTTCTGGGATTTTCAAAAATATATAATCGTATGTATTTGTTTTGGCAAATAACTGAATAAACGGCACTTTCTCAAAATTAATGCGTTTTTAATAGTAGGCCCTGGCAACAGTAAATTTTATACCATTGCGTTGATGAAACAAAAGAAAATATTTTAGTAATGACGATAGGCCGTTTGTCAAAATAATATTCAAGATTGTCTTAAAAGTTGTAAGTTTAAAATTTGTGATTTTTTTTACAAAATGGCTGAAATGAGAGTATATCAGAACTTTGCAAAGTGTGATATGTTGCTACATACAATGCATTGAAAATTCGCATCAGGTCTCAGACCTATATCTTAACAGGTAAATATTTTCTTCATTCAATTCCTAATAATTTTTTATCACTGTGTCTTTGTGCTTATTATAGATATCCTGAAAGAAGATAGCCATTCTTTGATAGGTTTTCTATACTTAAAAATTATCTAATTAGTCATGGATCAATTACGCGACCAAAACAAAAATTCTATAACAAGGAAAATTAAGAAATCAATGAAACCCATGTTTTAGCGGTCGTAGAGGCAGCTCCTTCAACCTTGCGTAGGACTATTGAGGCAGACAAATCAAAAGTAAGGCACAGCAGATATTAATTAAATTTAAGTTCTGACCTTATAGAACACAAATTTTTCAACAATCGCACCCTGGGGATGCTGAACGTCGCCTAACTTTCTCTAACTGGCATTTACAACAAATTCAAATAAACATCCATATTGCTCGTTCAGTAATATTATTTGATGATTCATATTTCTCAAGTGCTATATTTTTAACAGATATAATACCAGACACTGGTACCAAGAAAACAATTACCCTGTATTTGAGCGTGAACAGCAGGGTAGGTTCGGGTTCAGCATCGCATGTTTTGTTTTGGATCGACAAATAGCATACAGAATTTATGAAGCAAGTCTTACAGAAAACCGATACCTAGAAATTTTGCAAGATGTAATTCTTGAACTCATAGATAATGTTCTACTGGCTTGTTTAAACACTATATATTTTCAGCAGGACGGAGCACCTGCTCATAATTCCCTAAGAATTCGTCCCTTTTTAGAAAACCATTTTTTCAACAATTGGATAGGCACTAATGGACCAATAAGTTGGCCCCCGCGATTGCCCGATTTGTCTGTTCTAGACCGTTTAGGGCTACTTACAAAACAAGGGTTATGCCAAGCGCCATCGCAACCCACATGAACTTCGTGAAACCACTTGCTATGTACCTAGACGTAGCCGGAAGAAACGTAAATACCAGTCTAACTACCAAACGTGGAGAGTGGGGGGATTTACCTACATACCAAAAAAAACAAAAAAAACCTCGCCCACTATTATCTATTGACAATAAAAGTAAATTAAAATTTCTTGAATCACATGGACAAAGAAAAGTATTAAATTTAATTTATATTGTACAGGACAAATTTTATAATGGGTCCACGAAGTGCGTATTTCGTAGCTAACATGTAATAAAACGCCTTGAAAAAAGTAATGCTTAGATTTTCTTAATAACAAATGTGTTAAATTAAAGTGTTAAACGTAGATTTTCTCAATCGCACGTGTGTTAAATTAAAATATTAAATGTAGACTAAGTTGTAGTAAGAATTAAAGAAATATAACCAGAAGCACTAGCGAAGTTAGCTTTTAAGCATGTATGGTGAACCGGTTTCACAACGTCAACCGCTGATAAATAATAATCCTCGATTGCACAAAGGAACACAAGTTACATACCTTTATGGCTCAGGATGCCCATTTTTTAAGCCGTCGGGGGTGAGTCAGCACAGCAACGCCACGGTAGTCAGGATCCATTTACCATGCCACCGCAACTGAAGCAGCGGTCTACAGACGAAAGCAGTTGGTCTACGTCAAAGAACAGTTGGGCCTACATTAAGAAAGAACCAATTTGGCCTCCAGCTAAGAGCTAAACAGAGAATCTGATTAGAATGGGTAAGCGCAAGAAAACTCACCGATACACGCAAGGTACCTCCTACTTCTCAAACAAAAAACCGTGCATCGTTGTAGAAAATATTTCAACGCACAAGCTGCAGAATTAAATTAAAAATTGGTTCAAATAACACGAGTTCGAACTGCAATCCTCGCGTTATCAAAGCGCGATTAGCAAACTAGAAAACACGTTTTCAACTAATAGTAGGATCCATTATTTTGGCAAGTCCTTAGGTGGGAAACACAAAAGAAAGCAATTTTACGTTATCGGAATATTTAACAAATTAACGGATACCTAAAACAAAGTATTGACTATTTAATTTATGGAATAAATTTTCGTTTTAGAATAAATTTGAAAGAAATGTTATGATTGCGCGTACTATTGTAACGAGGTAAAAATACAGGATGAGGTTTTGAATAGAAATAGAAGCTAGGTGAATAAAAAACGAATTACCACAAAAAAGGACGTATTTAAATCTATCGTCGAAAATAAACGTAACACACTACTCTCGTATTTCAAAATATACAAAGAGGTTCAATAATTTTTTTAAATGCTCTAAAACGAAGACCTAAATTGTGCGATTGTAAACTAGAGAAAATAGTAACTATTTTGAGCAATTTTCATAGTTATTATTATATGTTGTTGTTAATGTATGTTATACGAAACCTTATAGTTACTATTTATTTATACTGTTAAAAATTTAGGTACGTTGTTAGGTTAATAAAAAAAAATATTAAAAACTTACTTCATAACCCTTTCAGAATAAATAATATGCAAATATATTGCTGTGATAAGGGGTTGTTTAAGGGTGTACTTTATAGTAAAGGTTGTTTAGAAATGAGAAATTACCATAGACAGCAGAGGACTGCATTTATTTAGGAAAGAATTGAGAAATGGAAATAGTTTGTAAATAGTAAGCAGTCAACACCCTGTATATAAAGTATAAGTAGTTTTAAGCGACGCAAATAAACACAGGAAGACGCATAGTTAGCGTAGAAACAAGGAACACATGCATTAGGTAAATAGTAAATATTTAATACCCTGTAGATAGAGTTTTAGTTAATTTAGGCAATGCAAATAATGATATTTTTCAGTGAAAGTACGCGTATTTTATATGTAAAGAGTTCCAAACGATTAGGTTAATACGGAGATAGAAATAGAGCTTCAAGAAGCATAATGGGAATGCGTACAAGTAGTTAAGAACTGTGATAAAGAGAAGTGACTAAAAATTGCGTAAATAACATGCATAAATGAAAACTAAAAGTCGACTTGCATCAGTTGTTTATGGAAAAGCAATTAGATTCATCAAAACACCGCATGTTTGATAACGAAGACAGCTGCGACCAGGTCACAATTATTGGAAAGCATAGAAAATTACATCAGAAACTACTTTAAATGTAAAGATTTGATTCGTTAAAAATAAGCGACGAGTTTGTGGACCATACCTACTGACGGAGTAGGAGAGAAAAGATATATTAACAGGTACAGTGATAACGAAGTCAGTTTACAACTCCAAAAAGGCCGAGGTGCGCCACTATGAAATAAAGTGATACGTACTAATAATTCAAAGTGAAAAATTGTATAAGTGCTAAAATGAAAATTACGATTGCCGATTAAACGGCTTCTAAAGCCGGGGAGAAAAATCCAAGTTCCGAGTCCGTGGAGGATAATAATATAATATTCTGAAAATAGATGGTATTCGAAGTTTGGGGAAATTATTAAGAAGGAATAAGTCTGAATGAGATGACAATAAATTGGGGTGCATAAGTATAAATTAATAGTGGTAGTCCAGAGGGTGATGGTAATAATTTAAATGCAATGGTTCAAGCGTGTGGATAGACAATATTTCGAATGGGCATGTAATAATCCTGAATTGGGGAAGATAATTTATATTCAAATGGATGGCTTAATGCATGAGAAATATTAGTTGATTATGGGTGCGTCAATGCGAAGAAAATAGACCAAGTTAGATTTTTAGTTATAAGACATTATTTTTCTAATTTTTTTTATTTGAATATTGAATTTGCTTAATATAAATTAATGTGACGAAGTTCACCAAAACAAAGGATTTGAATACGTATAAAGTACGTGATAAGATATAAGGTTTTGAACGTTCTACACTTCTTTTATAAAGATAATAGGTTTTTTTGGTGACTTTGGGTTTTGAATAAAAAGTATATGATTTCTGATAAATGAGATTTACAACATTAATTAATTGAAAAGTGTATTTAAAATAATTTACGAAAACTGTACATAATATTTGTATCATTATATAGAATCGAATTAACTGAATTTTATAATTCCAAATAAATGCTAGTCGAGGTCATAAGATAAAGTTAATGGGAGTGATTTGATAATTTAAACAATCAAGGAGGAGTTATAAGTTGAATAGGAGATTGATAACAAGTAAGGCGGTAACGTATCAATTTTTGTTATTGGTAGACAAGGTTGGTTCAAGATAATATCCAGTTAAGTTTCTGTAGGGAATTTATAGCAATATTAATAAGACAGCTCGTCGGAGGAGATAATTACAATTCCAGTTTATGCATAGCAATATATATTTTTTTCATCAGCGCCTTGGCCTACTATTAAATAACGTATTACTTTTGAAGAAAATGTAATTTATTCCGGTGTTTTTCAAAATAAATACATACTTATTATATATTTTTAAAAGCCCAGAATATGCGTGATTTAATTAATTAAAAACATATAGGGTGTTCTATTTTAAAAAAACGTATGTTTGCTTCATAACTAAACGACGGATGACGCAAAAAGAAACAAACTACGGAAGAAGTTCTATAAGAATAACTTATCACCACTAATAAGTTAAGCGACAACTGAGATACGGAGAATGTCCCAAAAGTAATAATTTTCATTTTCACCCTGTATCTCAAAAACCGAGAGGAGTATAAAAATTTTATTGGCGGCATTTTAGTTTCATAAAGAATAGTGCATTATCGTGGAAGCAGCAACCCTCTAGCTTTAAAAATAAGCTAGGTACCTTGCAATAGTGTCCAAATATGGACACTCTGTACGGTTTTTACTGAGCAAAATTTAGCACTTTGACAATCTAACAATAAATTATCAGTTGAAAACATTGAAAACCTTCGTAAATGCACTGAAATGATAACTGAATTTGACACTATAGTGCTAAAACATACCAAGAAATGTAAATGAACACAGGACAAGTATGTTTCAATATTTTGGTTTAGTTGTCGAGATGAAAACATTAACGCACTAGCAGTATGTACCGCTGAAACTCTGCATCTTTAAGGTAGACCACATTATTGCTGAACTATTCCTGGATGTGACGGACTTTTTTTTAGCGAATGTTTGATGAAATCTAAATTTTCAAAAAAAGCAATCCTAGTTTACCAGCGTCGATGATTAGGTATATCACCCACTGAATTTCAAACCAGTTCGCATCCGCTACCGGTCCAAGTGCCCCTGGCCTTTACTCATTTTCGTTATCCTTAAACCAGTGTCTCGTTCTTCTTTCTTTTTAACCTAGGCGTTATATTACAATCTCCCACCTTTCTGTTAAAATTCCGCATTACGTTTACGCACGTAATACGTCTAATACATTCTTAGCATCAAGTTCAATGACCTCAGATCGTATAAACGCATTTATTTTTTTGACTTTTGTGTACTTGTAGTATTTTAAATCCTACGAAAATTTATTACAACTATTATTGTAAAGGGCGATGTCCCCGATTTTATTTCTAGTTTCTCTTGTATGATTACGAAGAGTGTAAAACCCCTATCGTTCTTGCGGTTTATATAAAAAAGCACTAGCTGATTTTCAGTCTATTTGTCTTTTACTATTATAATGAAATAGCCTCTTTACTAAATGTATATTACTCAAGTCTCTTTAAAATTCTAACCTAATATTATTACTGAAGCTTTCGAACTAGCTAAAAATGGTAAATGCTTTACTATTTACAAATGAATGCTTAATTACGCAGACCTGTGTTGCGAATTAATTAACGCATTTATAGCATTTTAACTGGTTCGTTCTGAATGTACCAAACCCCGTTTAAGCTAATAGTAATTTTTTCTCTTTCTTATTGCTTAGTTTTATTCTTGGTCAAAGTTTGCACCACATCTCCTTTTACCTTTTGGGAACCCTGAGATGAGATATAACCATGAAATTAATTATCTATGCCACAAGTATAGAGATTTTTTTAAACTTTTCTTACCTGTTAAATGTTTTAAATCTTTTCAATAAGAAATTACAATATAATGAATTTAAAAAATAAAAATCGAAATTGTTTAACATAGAAGACCGCTAAATTGGTTGACTTTTACTTTTTATAGCGAATGAATACAGCATAAATAAACTGATATAATATGCAACAGGGATGTTAGCTTCTCGTGAGAGAGGTGCATCGCTCTTGGAGCAATCGAATTAGCTGCACAGAAAGCACATGCTAGGACGTAAGGCAGGATCAAGGTAAATCCAGTTTTAGAAAACGATATGATAATCGATTGAAATATTAAGGTACCACATGTGATGATAACACGTCTCAAGTCTTTGTAGTGCATAAATTGATGGAAAAAACGGTAAATGAAAACCTAAGCGCCTTTGTTATTCACACATTTAGAAATGCTCTTTTATTCGATTATATTACTACGTTTAAACAAAGCGAACATATTATTTCAGACAGCGAAGATTGTAGAAAACCGTGTTTTATCAACCAATAAAGATTGATTGAGGTACTTTGATTTGCACTAAATTCACTAACAATATTTTACGAAGTGTTGAACAAGCACTTATTTCAATTGAATTAGGAGAAGTTTTATAGGAACAAATCGGCTTATTAAACTATAAGGCATAATCAGTGGCCTTCCCTATAACAGGTAGCTACACAGAAGTCGAAGTGGAAGCGTGAGAATAATTAAACAAAATCATAAATAGAATGATAATATTTAGCAGGGTACAATTAATGTAACAAATTTATCCCCAGCAAAGTAAAAGGTCGGGGCAGGTAACAGAAGCATCGAATCAAACAATATACCAACAGAACGACATTTTTATGTTACGGTATTCCATGCAGGCAAGAAAGAAAGCAGTGAAGTAAGTAAAGAAAATCGCCTACACCAAATACCGCAACAAAACAGGTACAAAATGGTAGAATCGAAATTCAAAGGATTTAGATTTCGGGCTAGCTCAAAAATGTTGTAGAGTGGTGTGGGTGATTCAGATAGAAAAATTGGAAACCTTAGTAAAACCTAAATTGCAACCTGTAAGTAAAACATGCAGTCCCAAAAAAATATTTACAAAAGTCAAAAACGCACACTTACTTAATTGTTCGTTATAACGTGGTGTAAACAAAGCGTCAATTTACAATAATACAATATAAACCTACACATTTTAAAATACCGAGAATAAAATCTAATAAACTAAATACTATATACTTACATAGTCTTCCCAATCCTAAATGTTAAGTAGAAATATTACGAGAAATGCTGAATTCATACTTATCAAAAATTCAGATAGAGATTCTTCACCAGAGAATGAAATATTTAATTTAGTACTAAGATACCATTTAGTAGAAGTTATAGGATTAGTTACAACGGAAGTATTCATCTCTGGTTCGGAATCCTATTAAAGGTAAGGGACTTCCCCAGTAGATGTAGCGGATTCATTAAAAGTTAGTAGGCTAGAAGAGGCTGCCGAGAAAAATCAGAAAAAGTGACACGTTTTAATTTTTAACGGTGGTCTCAAGATCGAAACGGATGGTTTATAAAGCAAACAGTAACATATTTTTATGGTGGTTTCTCATCAGATTTAGACGCCATCAATTCACAGCGTCGCTGCGTATGTACCTATAAGGACCGTAAGCGCGCAAACCCACTATCAGTGATATCCCAAGCGAATTCATTAGAGGATAATCCAAGGTCCGTAAGTGCGCGTTAAATAGCCTCACAATCGTCTTCGAAAGCGATGGTATACACAATTTTAGTAAACGATTGGCTTGCTTCTATTTTAATAGCGTTTCGGGTGGCTTTACGCAACCCCTCTACTTTAATATCCAGCTGGAACCCCCAAGAGATAGTTTATATTGCAGCTACGGTTTTAGCAGTCTGTTGACATCTAATACCCATGTAATCATCGTCACAAAAGAACAAAAAAAAATTTTCAAAATAATCCACCAGGAACGGTAGAATAAATTATAATATACCTAAATTATACCTACAAACAAAACGAATAAATTTAGTAAGGACGTAATAAAATAATTGCGTCTCAAAATTATATTAAAATTAACAGGAAAAAAGCAAAGAGCAGTAAGGCGCTAGCGGTTTCGGCTGTAATTAGGATTACCAGCGAAAACGCAATTCTGATAATCCGCGGAAAAATAATAGAAAGGAAAAAATTCCTAGCGAACTGCTACACTAACAACGGAAACATAGAACGGGTTTAAAGTGGAAAAATATTGGGCCAGAACGTCGAGCACAGAAATAAATCGATGCGAAAAGCTAAGAAAAAAGAAATCTGGGAAACACGTTGGGTTTGCTAAATGTGTAAGGGTAAAACCCACTTCTCAGACAGAAACAGAGAGAAAAGCGAAGTAAGAGACCGCACGCATCACGGTCACGTATAAAACTATAAAACAAATTTCGAAATACTGGACTAACTACAAATGCTAAGAGTAGGATGGTTAACATTGACAAGAAAAAGTACATCGCCATCGAATTTTTATTACCAATTAACACAAATATTTCTATTTTAAAAAAAATAAAAAAGAGATTATTTTACGGATAATTTTTATAATTCCGATACAAAGTGCGCATTTCGTACGGTTACATGTAAAATTTATCACTCATAAACAAAAAGTAATGAAAATGTGTTCTTCTAGACAAACCTTTTTAAATTTAACAAAAAACCGTTAGTAAAGCCAGTTTTTGAACGGGTTTTGTAAGCTGGTTTCGTCGTCGGCGCAATGCGACCTGAATCTATCCACGGTTCATCTGTTACGCACAAACATCAAAAAGTGAACAAACAAGATAAAGAGACTAGGTCGGCACATACCTCCACGTGTGGAGATCCTTGTTTTGTATCTAAATCCGTTGAAGTGAAACAGCAAACATCGTGCTCTCGCCTTATCTTCCTCGCTTAATTATCCGCAGAGATGTACCAACTAGACATCGTGACCCCGCTCACTGAGGGATTGTTTTCACGGTAGTCAAGACTACAGCTGAAACAGCGGACCTACGCCGAAGAGCAATTGGGCGTACCTAAAAAAAACTAAAAAAAGACAACCTTACTAGCATTAATAAGCACGTACGAAACTTACCGCTGCAGCAGGAATATTGAGCATTTCGTGAAAAACGCGCATAGCTCTTGAAGTAATCACGCAAAAAGCACATGCTAGGATGAAAGGCAGGATTAAAGTGAACCCAGTTTTAGGAAACGCTATGATAGTCGATTGAAATGTTAGTGTATCACATGTCAAAAGAATACGTCTCAAGTCTATTTAATGCATAAATAGATGAAGAAAACCGGCAAATGCAAATCCGATCGCCTTTGTTAATCAAACATGTAGAAAAGCTCTTCTGTTCAAACTTATATTACTACGTTCAAATAAAGCAAACATATTCTTTCAGAAAGCAAAGATTGTAGATAACCGAGTTATATCAACCAATAAAGATAGATTGAGATACTTTGACTTGAACTTAAATACACTAATAACATTTTACAGGGTGTTGAACAAGCACTTATTATAATTATATTAGGATGGTTTTCATAGAAACAAATCGATTTATTAAATTATAAGGCGTGATCAGGGGCGTCTCCTATAACAGGTAGTTACACAGACGTTGAAGTGGACGCGTGAGGATATTTAAACAGAATCATAAATCGAATGAAAATTTTTAGCAGGGTACAATTAAACTTAACAAAGTTGAAATAATTATACGGTTTAGAATAAACTTACCATTTTATTTAAATTAATAATATCAGTAGTTCCCACCAAATGCAACTTCACACTTCAATTGCACAAGTTTATAAATATTTGTTGTTTCAAAATTAACTCTGAATTTCAGTGCACAGTTGTGTGTAGGTGCGAGTAGAACACCAATTGCAATATAATATGTAATGGCTTCAATAGTTTAACATTTGTGCAGGAATCGGCAAGAGAACCAACACAGATTGACTGATGCTCCCAGTTAGATAAGATGCAAGTTAGGATTTCTCTTTAGTTTTGGATCAAGAGAAAATAGAATTATAAGGAAATTTTAAGATAATGGGATGTTCTTTCTATGAATAAGCATAATATGCAATAAATATTACAATTTTCGTTATAAGTATTAATTTCTTGCATTAAATTAAATTATAAAGTTGAAACTTGTACATTGACCAAGAGGCTGTTTGTCACCCCTACGCGCTTTGCATACATTCGTACGGAAGCCCTGCAAGTTTGCATATTTATATAAAGTTTATTCGAATGCTATTCTATTCGTTACAATCTTGAAAATTGCAATGTAGCATTCTGTACCTCAGCAAAAGAAATTAATTTCTTAATATACATTAGACCCAACGCGCGTTCTAATGTTAAACTGTAACCCACATACAACTTGAAAGATAATTTTCATGCATGGAGTAGTATAAAATTTGTTTATTCTGATGGTTTACCCAACGTAATTTAGTATGCGGTCGAAACTGAATTATTCTAATTAAGTCACGCTAAACGATGTTCACCATGAATTTCATGTTACTGCTAGTAGATACTAATTAATGCACCTAGCGGCTAAATTTTGTAGCTCTAATTTAAACCTAACAAATCATTAACGCAAATTGGATTTTCACCGGCGAGAAGTGTTTGTTGCTTGTACGAAGGTGTAATAAATTGAAATTAGAAGTGCCATCTGCAGTTGCAACCACTAGCTGTTCGCCAGTCCAATGACCAACAAATTTAACTTTAACAGAATATCATACCGGAATCGACAGCTTTCTCAACGAGCAGCAGGGTGTCGGTTTCGTCCACACTTACCTTGGGACGAGAAGTTTAAAGCGCTCCAATTCAAAGGCTGTTCAAATCCCCAAACATAATCCATGCAGCTTCGAGTTTCTTAACAAACCCTTTTGAGAGAAGTTGACTAAACTATTTTGTTAATACCATCCCCATGTAAATAGCTATTGCTTAAATAAAAATTTAAATGTTTAACTTGAAGATTTGTAGATTTTTATCGCATAGTAATTTTAAACAAAAGAATTCGACTTGAACATCGGCATCTTTGAGTTGACACTATTGTGTTGAACTTAGCGCTCATTGAATAGAGAAATAAATTAAGACTTCAATGCATGATTCTTTTTAGGATAAATTCATATTGTTTTCAGTTTTTATTGACAGCGTACCATAGAAACATAAAACAATTTTTTTTTTCGAAAAATCGCTATCAATGTTCATGTTGCAGAACTACGTTAGATATATGTAAACTAGTCAATTTTAAATATTTATATGATATATTTTTAATCAATCATTCTTTATTGCAAAGTAGACATACGCCACGTTTTTTGAAAATTATTTGAGTGAGCCCAGTGGTCTTTGGAATCTTAGCTCATCCTCTATTTTCTTCCTGCTGTTTGATTTCATTTTATAAATTCCAACATTTTCGTTGAGCTAGCCAGACAAAGGTTAGAAGGGCAGGTAAGTGAATAATTTCAAATTTTACAATTTGTTGTATCTGTATCACAGCACTCTATTAACGGCGCATCAAAGCGTGGCGTTGTCACAGCGCTCTTCTGGTGACGCTCTCAACGTGCGGCATTGTCACATCAATATATATATATATATATATATATATATATATATATATATATATATATATATATATATATATATATATATATATATATATATTGCTATGATAATAGGGTTATTTAGGGGTATATAGGATCACAAGGGAAGTATACTTCATGTAAACAACACCAAAGTCAAGGAAACTAAACATTTGATTCATAAAAAGTACACAATTCGTTAATTATGCAAAAAGCAAATATCAAACACACTGCATAAAATCTACAACAAACTTTAATCAATGAAAGAAAGCTCATTCTTTAATAATTTAACCACATTTAGTAGAATAAATAACTCTAGACGCAATTTAATTTATTTTAGAAAAAGTAATACATTCAGAAACTTTGAATAAATACAAATTGAGAGTATCTAAAGTCAAACAAACATCAAACAAATTCTTTTAAACTCTACGCATTAATGTAAGAAAATAATCATGAGTGCTCACAACTAACAGGTCTTCCAAAACAAGTATATTTCAGAATAATAAAAACGCATCTAATCTACGTCATCTGTTAAAGAATCCCATTATAAAATTTACCTACGTGATCTTTTAGAAGTAAATTTGACAAATTGGAATAAAATCCAGCATATGAGGAAAACAAAATATGTAACCATACGTTTGGCGTACGTGCAAGATTAAATGTAATGGCTAATAATTTTCTATACAAAATACGAAAACATGATATTGAACGGTATAAAGTACCATGGCCAACGAACTCCATAATGTAAAGCGTTGATGTCTACGTGCTTTGGAGAGCATTGCAACAAAATTTAGGTAACTTTGTGTAAAATCCAAAGACTTTCATGATAAGCCAACTGTAACGCCTCTACCATGCTCACACAACAAAGCTGAGCGCGGTCAGCCAATGACAGCACGTAGAAGGGCTTGCCTTTATATATTACACCAATCTGTTAATGGTCAGTCTCTCGATAACTGAAGCACAAACTCTACTAGTTTGAACAAAAATACTACGCAAAGTTCAAGTGTGAAATTAGACCACAATTTTAGGTAAAATTTAGTAATTAAAAATTTCAAGTACAAGTGCATGTTCAAATATACAAGTTCGCCGTCGACATAAGATGGAAGTACCATATTTTAATTAAGATAAACGTAATCTTTAACATTTATTAACTTAGGGTTCTAAGGAATCTAAGGAACCTATGGAAACTGAGAAATTCTCTAAGAAATTGACTGAGAGATTTACGAAGCGATTCAATAAACAATTCACTAAACAAATTCAATAATCTAACGTAAAACTCCAATACTACGAGTAACAGATATAATAAAGGGGAAAACTCTGAATAACGACTTTAAGTTGGCAGCAACCCAAGGTCACTGGTCAACAGCACGTAGCAGCAGGTCAAAGGATAGGAGTGTACGCAGAGCTACACATTCGAACCAGGAAATCAACAAAAAAATACCAGGTTAGAGATCATAGTAAATTAATAGCATAAAACTATTTTTTTAAACATTTAAAACTTGCATGTACTTAGATATTTATGTGAAGGGTCATCAAAAATTTTAATTGATACGTAGAAATTACGAAGAGTCATTGAATGATCAACGAGGCTTCCAATATAATACAGTTATTTTTGCTGGCCTTATATTTTTAATAGGGTTATAATTTGGTGATGAACAGATCTAGATTTTTACCTTGATTCAAAGGATTTTAAACAGCAAATAATATTACGAAGGTTGTAGAAGTGCAAATTGTACATATTTCTTGTTCCATTAAACAATTTTTTGGTTATTCAGCTTATCTTATTTAGGTATGAAGTGTTAGAGAAAAAGGGGGGTAAAAATTTCTCTGTCATCGTATCGTCGTGCACCCTCTGTCGAGTTGAACTGCGCTAGTCGAGGCATAAATCTAATGGTGTGAAATTTAGAATCTATTCTAGATTATTTAGGAACACCGAGCGTTGGCGAGCAGCAGGCAACTGAGCGTTAATCGAAATACGACGATATCATAGCAATATGTATATATGTATATATATATATATATATATATATATTATATATATATATATATATATTTTGTAACAAAAACTTTTGTTACATTAAAATCTCTAAAGAAAAACATTTCTAGCCGTTGTTATTTTACGAAATTGTCATTTAGCGTGAAATCGTTAAATAGTTTAATTTACTATAAGGAAGAACACCTTTTTCCTTTTACATTATCTTCACCTATACAAAGTATTTAATAGTGACTCCTACGCTTTTGATATCTGCAAATACCCTGAACGTAACTTGAGTTGCATAAGCTACAGGCATTCTGAAGCCCACTTGTACAATTGCTAGACACAACGCCTGCGCCTAAGGTGACGCTATAGTTAGGGTGTTGACAAGAAGGCGAGCGCAGCCATCTTGCAAGCAACAACGAGCAGGTACGCTTCGTTTTAAGATGCGGAATTTTTGCTTCAAGTGGGGCATTAGAATTGCTCTATTATCGGAGAGGCTGTAAAGGTTGTCGTGGCGGGGGCTTTGCAAAAGAGCTCTTGCAAGGCCGCCCCGGACAATGAAGAGTAAACAGTAACAACACGTGCTGGTGGAAGTCCGTTAGTGGTGAGATTGTGTAATAAAACTGCCTTATATAAAACTAATAGATGCTTTAATTTCCTTAGCACATTTAAGTCGACACATTTAAGTATGCCCGTTTGAAGAGTAAAATTTTATGGAAGCACGTTTGAGTATGGTAGAATTGAAAATACAAATCGTTTGTATGTCAAGCAGAATTCCATGTAATGTTATTGGAACGTAATTATGCATTGTGGAATCACTCGTTTTGAAGCTGTCTGAAGGGCTGTTCATGTAAGAATTCTGTATCTAGAAAATGCCAACTTCGTACCTTTTTAAACTTTAATAAGATGGAGTATTATGTTGTTTTGGTTGGTCTAGAGCGTTTTGCGGCATCATCATCAAGCAGTTAAAACAAAACCATTCAGGTACTTATAAAACTATTTATTGAGAGAATTAATTTTATGTATTAATTACGGTCAAAGCTTTGATTTAACGTTTTCCAAATTATAAGAAACTTTTGTTAAACGAATGTAATGTTAAAATTTTTTTTGCAAGATATGTTTACGCTTAAACCCCATATAAAAACCAGTTAGAGAATTATATCCTAGTAACTTAATAGGTCAAATACTTTTTTGTTCAGAACTAAATTTTTTTTATAAGAGGAATTTTTGAACTTTTAGATTAATTAATGTAAAGTAGTTATTCAAAGCACGTAAGTAATGCACATGTTAATTGAGAAAAATAAGTTTAAAGTTCACTTTTGATTGAAAGATGTTTAACTACAATATGCCATATGATTAGTAGAATATCAATGCTGCTTCTAACATATGATGAACTGACTTTCTTTAATTTCATATAATGCTTGAGCCATATGAACTTTTTGTGTATAAGTTCGTTAGAGAAATTTTGTAAGCCAGAACAGATCTGTTTTATGGATGTTTAAGAACCCGACTGTAATAAAGAATTTATAAATGTTAAGATCTCTCTATGTAGAGAAACAAATTCAGAGATTTTTGAAACTTATTTTATATTGATTATCAGATTTTTTTATAAATAATTTTTGCAACAAAGAGAATTACATTTAGATTATACTTTGATTTAAAACTTCCGTCTTTTTATTTCACTAATTGAAATTAATAACATCCAAATTAGATAAACAAAATTTTGAATGTGGAACTTAGAAAAAAGTTGATACAGTATTAGGTAATATAAACAGAGTAAGTAATTTTCAGTAGAGTATATTTTCATAGGTAAGGTGTTGTTGAGATTTTGAATTCGGGACAGTCGATCTATAAAGACCGAAATATTTTGTTGTCGTAAGACACAAACAGTGTCTTATATTTTATTTTTGTGTGTGACATTTGCAGAAGCTGGAGCAGAGGTCCAAGAGGTTTCCAGAGGTATTGCTTATTTTAATTTGTATGCTTTTTGATAATCATTATACCCTATAGGTTTCTGCGTCTTCCTGTAGGATACCTTAGTTTTATTTATTGTCTATATAGATGCAGTGGCGCCCATTTCCTTTTTTTTGTTCCCGTTTGTAGTCGAGCCCATTCTATATCCACGCCCAATCTAATTGCTCACCCTTGGGGTAATTCCCAGACTAAGCCGCGAATATAGTAAAGCTCGTGGGTCCACCGAGGTTTTGTTCACTAATTGACTCACTCTCCATTTAAAGAAATTTAATTTGTCTCACTGATACCCAACGTCAGGACATAATTAAATTAAATTAAAAAATTATAAGTTTCAATATATATATATATATATATATATATATATATATATATATATGTATATATATTTGTACGTCACCGCTTCGTAGTGTTGGTGTTTTACCACCTGGGGCCGATATTTTTTACTTTTGTCATAGTACAAAGGTTCTTTTGAACTTATATCAGTAAAATAGCTTCAACTACTCCATAGGATTTTTGGAAACTAATACGCTCTGATAAGGCCGAAGAAATCCAAAACCGATCGGCGGATGTTTCCTCCCCTTGTGAAATAATAATGCTGTTGCTTTGTTAATAGCTATACAACTATTAGCTCCATTTGTATAAATAAATAGGTTTTTATTACTTTCATAATGGTTTATTTACAGATACATCTTATTTACTTTTGTTGTTTGCAGTTACTGTGATATTTGAAGGTTAAAACGGCATTAGTATTCAATTTGGTTACTATTTCAGGATTCAGCATGGAAAACACAAATAACATGGTGAAACGCCTTTCTTTAGGGCAGAAATGGCTAATTTTATAGAATAATTTCAGTAAGCATAAAGTTGATTTAGCATCATCCTTTAACTATAAATACTAATTAAAATTAGCGTGCGTGTTATATCATAATCATATTTCTATCGTAGCATTTAAGAAGTATAAGGCATTGTAAATTTCATATTATAAACCAAGGTAACCTTCAGAGTTAAATTATAGCAAAGAGTGTGGGTTAGGAGCGTTAAAAGCTTGAGCACTTTAAATTGTTCTATTTATAACAGTTATATTCTAACGAACCTTTTTGAGTATTGTTAAAAGATATAAGACGGCACAAACAACAGCAAGTTCCAGGAGTTGTTGGTTATCGCTTTCAATTAAATAGATTTATAAGTGAAATAGGGAAAAGCCGTTGACGGTTACGATGAAACTTGCCAACTGCGAAACAAAGGGGGTTATTTGTTAGAATGTGTAAAAGTAAGTTAGAAATAGCATGTGTTAACATAGACATCGTTAAACTTATGAGGAGACAACTTTTGTCAGTTACAAGTTCAACTTTACAACAAGAAAACTAAGAAGGAGTATTAGATGAAATAGGTACAAGTAAGATAGGTGTAGATTGAACACTTAGCGTTCATTTACAACGGGGAAGGCAAATGAAATAAGGGATAGTTGCTTTAGCGTGTAAGTTAGAATGTGATGAGGATAACACGCGTTAGGAATATAAGGAAATAAAGTGATAACAAAGGGGTGGTTATACAAACTGGATTGTGTATAAAACAAGAGAGAGGTGATTTTGGGGCGTAGATTGGAGTGAGATAGACACTTCACTTGTTGCATTAGGTTTGTTTAAATGTTAACTTTGTCAATTCGTACAATTAAATATACACAACATGATTGGTAAGACAGGTTTTGAATACAGGGAAACAAGTCTAGTAAGAGTGTGGGTTGTGAACGTTAGAGCAATTTTCAAGGAAATGTTTTTTAAAATCGTGGCGGTTATAAAAATTATGAGGAATTTTGAACGTACATAATAATATTGCGGGAAAACGGTGGCCGTTGGAGTTTGTTTGTGGGGTGTACTTTAAGAATTGTCGACAGTTGCAAGTTTTACGTGGAAGTGTGTGTTTGTATTGACGGAATTAACAAGCTTTAGAGGGACAGAAGAAAGATATATAAACCCTAACGAATAGCGGTGAGACTCTCCTTAAGTTTCCAGCAAACGTATATCTCTTTAGGCTTACACTCGTAGTTTACAACCAGCTGAAAGTTCCAAGTATTAATACGTTTACGAGTTGCCTAAAAGTTATGTTTATGTAAGTAAAACTGTTACATTTAATTTGCACTAAGTGTGCTAAGTATAAAATTGAGAATGGAGTAAAAGATAGTGCTTGGTTGAACTGGTTGATTACCTACACTTTATAGAAGATTTTTGGGAGTATGACTGCAGTATGGAGGTGGAAAACGAGTTAACCCTTTGGAGATATTTTTGCAGCTAGCAGTCGTAGTGGTTGCGATCTAGATTGGGTATTCCTGTAGGTAGCAGTCGTTGATGGTTTGATGGCAGTCTTGGGAGCAGTAATAGAATCCAGGTAACAGTTGTTTCTTTTTGCATTTGTGTATAAACAGGTGTTTTGTGCATTGTGAGTGTAATGTTCTAAACTAAAAAGATAGACTTGGAAAGAGTTACGTATTGAACTTTTTAGGTTTAGAAATGATTTAAGGTATTAACAATATTTGGGATGTATACTTGTGGCGATTGATGTGCAAAATTTGGCACAAAAGATTAAGGTTTATTATGAGCTCGTACTAAATCGGAGAAAAAGTAAAGTCTGTGGTAAAGCCCTGTTATTTTCTACGATAATATAATTTTAAATATTTATGTGGGCAATTATTAATTTCAGAAGGTATTGTGAAATGTGTTATTTTAACACAGAGGATGTACGTAATGTGTAATTAATGAGTGAAGGAGGAATTTTTTGTTGATCTTGGCGTGTCTTTTCCTATGAATATGTTAATAAACTTAGGCGATTTACCGTAGTAGAATTTTTTTAGTAGTTAGTTTGATTTACAGAAAGCAGCTGAGCAGCTGTGGCATACTTCGTTGCGAGGCAGAGGTACTTTTAAGTTTTTGTTAGGTATATAAGCAGCATCGAAAGTTTGTAGCGTTTTGTATTTTAGACCGCCGTTTTCACAGCTATATATATATATATATATATATATATATATATATATATATATATTGCTATAATTATAGGGTAGTTTAGGGGTAGGTTAAGTCACAGGGGTCGTAGAATAAATAAAAGAAACTTCCAGTTAACAAAAGTCCATAATTACAGATATTATAAGAGTAAATAGGTCACTATACATATTGTTAGTTGAGAGCACACTGTATATAAAAGTACATGAGATTAAACGCATAAGAAATAGAAATATCCAAGAGTAGTTACAAGTTAAGATAGGATTTAAAGACGTAACGAAATGCATCAAAATTAAATCGACGGAAAACCTATATGAATTGGCTTAATAAATGTTTAACAAGTGCGTTAAATATATCATCGTATACGCAGGCTAAGATTATGCATTATTTGAATAAATCGTACGTGACATAAAGTATTACATTTGTTCAAAAATCCAATTTAACTAGGAAATAAACAAACACCAAATTTATTTTGGTTTAGATTAGAATAAGTAATCAACAATGAATACGCGACTGAATAAACGGAAATTCGTAGGATTTCTTAATTAAATATTATGGTATGTAAATAAATACGTGACAATTTAAGCATTTATCCAAGTATTTGAACTATACAATTGGTAAAATTTCCCGGAGTACACAAAAGATAAACGCAGAAGGTGTCGACCCAACACGTGAATAAACGAATAGAAAACAAAAGGTAGGGCCTATAAATACGATAACAATTGAGCGACGAGTATTAGTATACATTTTAAACTGGCCTACCACGATACTCAGAAGTGCTAAATTATTTACGTAACCAGTCATACGAAAGTAAATAAAAATCATTTTAAAAAGTGTAAAAATTGTGTAAGTGAGCCGATCTATTATAGACGTAATAAACAACAATTTAGTAAAAAAATACAATTTCTAACATAAATAAAACAGGGCTCTGAAAATTACCCTAGAGATTACTCTGGGGATTACTCTGGAGAATACTCTGGTGAATTCTCTGGTGATTACTCTGGTTAATTCTCTGGTTAATCACCTCCTGTTAAATTAATTTTGGTAATCACTAACATGGGAAATGTTCTATTTTACTGTCTTGTTAATTACGGAAATGGTAAACCTTCTATTTACTGATATACAAATTGAATCTTAAATTGGATTAACTTATGGGATTTTGAATAACGATTTAGATAGTATTTTGGTTTTGATGTCGACCTCCAAATTCGACTCTAAATATTCAGACTGGGCACGAAAACTTTTCGGGGATGCAGAGGAACTATAGGACCATTCCAGGTTAGCTATACTGATATAATTTATTTCCGTAAACTGTTTTAATTCAATATTTTTCGCATATGTAAGAGGCAACAAAACAAGGGTTTTATTGATCAATTTATGAAAGGTAATAGGCATCTTGAAACATTTCCAAAGGTCTGTAAATATAAACAAAAAGCTCGTTTTGCTGGTTTTAATTTCTTAAATCTGGTATATGTAAATATTCTGAAAAGGGGAAGATTTTAAAGGTTGTAAATATTTAATCGTTATATTGTGTATTGTGGAATTGCTTTATTTAATTGAATCAGCTAGTTGAGGCAAAGAATATCCATAGCTTGACAATTCACATCATAAGTGCTTGATAAATATAAAGGAGTAATAACACAGCATTTTATAGACCAAAACGTGGGACAGATAGTATCACAGCAACTTATGTACGCCTAAATCGCGGGGAATAATATAAAGGGGATAACACAGCATTTTATGGCGCTCATCGTAGGGGCTTGTTGATTATAATAAAAGTAACACAGCAATATATATTGCTGCGAATCGGGATACAGTCACCCTGATCAATATTAGGATGCAATGGATGTTTGCTTACTAGAAAACGCGAATTTATTCTTTTTTTCCTCTTTGCTGGCTCAGATTTTATGGAAATGAAATAAAACACAGATACCTCAAGAAATATTTGTAAACAATCCTCTATACATTGAAAGACATCTTTCTTTTACATACGTTATCTAAATAATCTTTTACATAGGCAGATATAAATAACACTCATAAACGCAATTTACAGCTTAATAAAAAATATATCTTTTTACTACTTACGTATTAATAAAATCTTCACTTAATCCTTGTTAATTATTGGAAAACTCCTTAACATGCATGTCAACCCCAATATTCTCATTAAAATTTTCTGGATAATTCGATTAGTCTTTTTTACTATTATAATTACCCGCTCAATGTAGTTGATCAACGTCGCTGTATCGAAATTTTTGTAATAAGCCCCACGAGCTCTGAGCTGAGAGTTGTTGAAATCAAAATATCCATTTCCAAAATAATTTTTATACGCAAAAAATTACTTTTTCCTGCTTAATCTATTTAATCGTATTCAAGAGCCTTTTTAGGTTTAAATTATACTTGCTCTCTTTGGATCATCAAATTCTTGTAGATATTCTTCTTTATGACCACCTTTTTTTGTTTATAATTACTGTTTGAAATATGGTTTCCATCGGAATTAACTGCATTGAAAATTTCTTTATTCCAAATTTTATATCTCCATAATCAATTGTCATCCGTCGAAGTATACCTTTCGAAAATACTTCTACAGATCAACGTAACTTGTAATCTTGCACCAAAATACCCTTTAAAACAATTTTGCTTCACAACTTATGTTCAAACTTCTATGTTACGTGTGAACCGCTGACAGAATGGATTACCAATATTGAATTAATTACAAATTACTCGAAACTTACATGTAGCATGCCGTAAGAAGGAACGAAATAATGAATGACCCTGTTCTAATTCATTTCCGTCTTATACAACAAAGAATCTCAACACATCATCGTTCTTCAAAGTTCCCGGAGATTAGTCACCTGCTTGATGCAATAATTCGCCGCGATTTCGCGCTTTATCTCTATTGAACCGTCAGTTTTAAAATTTATGGCGATAATAAAATGTTTAGCATTCTTTCTTAATGCAAAAATCTATTGTTGCTGTTTCTCTCTTATGAAATTCTGTAATATGTCGAGTTATTAAATCGCGTTATCTTGTCAGTTTTACAGCATTTGCAGTAGCAGTGCGTTCTTTAAATAGACGTATTTTCATTGATAGAAAATAATTATTTTTTTGATTTTTGGAAAACTCTTGAAATCGTAGTTTGTTTAAGCAAATAAAATATAGTATTTTCGTTTTGGATTAAATGATATAATTTATTTTAAAACCAACCTGCAATGGCTTGTTTAAAAGGAAAAGTACTTTGCTCATAGAAATGGTATTTTTAATGAAGATGAATACTTTATGGAATTTATCTCTCGGAAACGTACAAATTGAAATTCATTTATATTTTTAAAGTGAATGAATATCGTTTTACGATGCAATAAAAACTTGTTACTAAAGGTATTTTTCTAGAATAATTCACACATGGATTTGAATAAATGCTTTTATAATTTCACTAATTTTAAAATTGGGCATGGTTCATAAATTGATGCGTCCTTAAAGCGTTTTATTTTACATGGGAATACATTTATATGTGCTAAGGTAATACGTTTATATGTTTATACAGGGTAAAAATTAAATATTTGAAAATTTTACTTTTCTCCGTTTTGGGTGTGTTGTCTTACAAAACTTGATCCATAACTTATATTACATATTACCACTATAAGATTACTAGCAGCGTTCTTTTTGTTATGCAGCGGTGACAAAATCTTGACTAGAAATTGATAACTTAAAGCTCAATAATAGTTTTATACTTTTTAATAAAAGTTACCCAGCAGAAAAGACTAGTGGAAAACAGACGTCGCAGTTCTACGTTGTCATAAATTTTATTTAAATATGGATCGGTGTTTAAATTGGAAAATGAATCTGCCTTTGTAATAGTCAATGAAAACATAGAAATAAGAAAATTTTATCTAACCCGTTACGAAATGTCTAATTTTAAATTTATTTTTGACATTACGAAAGTCACATCTTTTGTAACTGTCAGATTATTACAACAATAATGTTGCAATAAATTTTTAAGTAACTGCGAATACTTAAACTTTTATTTAGGAATCGATATTTACATAAATATCAATCTATAGCAATGCCCAGTGTGTTCGGTACCGCACAATCCTTTTGTTATATTCTAAAGGGGGTTAGATAAAATTTTGTACTTAACACGGTATGAAATCCTAGTTGTACTTAGTTCATATAATTTGAAAAACTCGCTCACTGCGTTCGCTCGTTTTAGCAAATATTAAATTTGTCAAATAAAATTTGTCTTTTCATAACTGGTTACGTAAATATCTAATACGTTATCAAACATACGCCACAAGTGACTTATCAAACCGCAAATTAAAATAGTCAGTAATCGAACTACAACATAGAATGCGGGTATACTACTTCATAAAACATTTGGTTTTTGATGTAGTATTAATTAGAGTAAAGAATTAAAACAATTAAGCACCTAATATATTAAATACCAACTTTATGACCACTGGAATTTTTTGTATTAGAATCGGATAAATAAGTGATAGCCACCGCGACATGACCGCAACCTTCAAGCTGTTTCTACACGCTCACACGCATTCAAAGAAACCGCAATAACCACGGACTCGTAATGCAATCATAAAATTAATGTGTAGTAGGACAGAATGGCATTGACACGCAAATTCAGCAGTTTAGACGCACAAAGTGTGAGAAAAATTTTTTAAAGAAGGCTGAATGGAATATAACGATTACCTTCAACAGAAGTCTGTTAAGAAAGAAATGAGGGTTAAGTGATAGCGGAAGTATGAACGGTGGATCATAAACCGGGCCCACAATGAAGATTGCAAACACGAATTGTTTTTGAACATTGCTGGATAAGAAGACCCGAAACCTCAAGGACGTGGATATTGTGGAATTTATATTCGCGTCGGTCGAGTATCGAATAATAACATTAGCCTGTAAAAGAGTGAGAACGGATTTCACTCCTAACCTAAGGTTGAAATTGAAATAAATGGAATAAGGTGCTTTACATATCGATTATGGAAAATAAGGTGAACCATGTGCGTCCCTGGATGTGCTTAATAAAAAAAAAACATAAAGTAGTGTACAACAATTGAGCGTTTCTTTTTTGTTTACTCTATATAAATATGTTCATGTGAAATTGTAGATATAAGCAGTAAATGGTTCATAGTTATTTGATAAGAAATTAGTATCTGGGTAAATAATTACTCTGTTGGATTTATTGCGACGGAATTAGTTTTGTTTAAGTTTAAGCGTAATAATATCGGAAAGAAGCTTAAGCATTTTACATATGTTAGGAATATGTAAAAGTAACCCCATGGTGGAATTATTGTTAGTCAAAAAATGAAAACTCGGAATTTGGTCAATGAAATGGTTAAATAAAAAGTTGGTATTGCGTTCTTTTTCTATGCATTGTTATTGAGGGCATTTCCAGAAATTGGATTTAAAGGCTACTAGAACAATGGTGTGGTAGTATTATTTATGGATTAGTGTTTTTATTGAGGGTTTTCTGTTAATAATGCCTGGCTAGTTAAATGTTCTATTAGGTTTGTTTCTTTAAGGTCAATGTACGTGTATTTATATTTCTTGAATTTACTGTTAGTTGAGTTTAAGCTTAAATATAATTTTATTTGGACTTATTTATGGTATATATAAAGATGATGATTATGTAAGGATGTCCAGCTGTCTTAGTGAGGAAATGTATCAAGTAGAGGACCTATATCGTAAAAATTTCATTAACCAGACAAAAACTTAATGAGTATTTTGCTACGTACTTAGACGTAGCCGAAAGAAAAGTAAATACCAGGTTAACTATCAAACGCGGGGAGAGGGGAATTCACCTAATTACCAAGAAAACAAAAAAAATAAAATACATCGCCCGCGATTATCTATGAACACATAAAAATAAATTACGGATTCTGTACAAACAAGTGGAAGAAATAAATTCAGAGGTACTATTTTACAGCAAACAATTATATTATATAGACCATTTAGGAATCTAGATACGAAGTGCGCATCTTGTCTTTCACACAAAATAAAATTAAGCAGTGTAAATCAATATGTGAGAGCTTTTGTCAAGCGTTTTTAAAATTCAGCTAATAATTAGTAATTAGTAAAGCGAATAAACGTGTGCGTTCTTTTGATACGCATGTTTAAAAATAGTCCATCGCACCTGTAGAGCGATAGTAACGATTAGCGGCCACAAACAATAGTTCTACAATGTCACGTTTCTTATCACGTAGCTACACCAAACGCTGATACGGAATAGGCCATTGACACACACAAAAGAAAACGAGTTGCATACCTGTAGGTGTCCGGATACTTAGTTTGCAATCCGTCAGGAGTGAGTCAGCACAGAAATGCCACGGTATTCAGGATCCATTCACCATGCCAGCAGCGATCCACAGACAAAAGCAAATGGTCCAGGGCAACGAACAGGTGGGCCTACATAAAGAAGGAACCCATTTGGCCTCCAGCTAAAAAAGCAATACACGCAAGACACCTCTTAGTTGTCGAACAGAAAACAAACGTGCAGTGCTTTTGAAATACGGTGACGAACAATGTAGAAAATATTTCGACGCACAAGCTGCAGAATCAAAAATTCGTTTAAATGACACGAATTTGAACTGCAAATCTTCGCGTTATCAAAAGCACGATTAAAACTGGAAAACACGGTTTTATTGGATAGTTCAATACACTATTTAGACAAAGGTTTAGATGGAAAATACATAAGAAGCAATTATAAGTTATCGAAATGTTTAAGAAACTAACGGATACCTAAAACAGGATATAAACTATTTAATTCATCGAATAAATTTTCGTTTTAAAAGTAAAAGGGATTTGAGTTAAAATTATGTTAAGCGGGCTTATACTGAACAAGTACACTATATAGGGTGTTGTTGGAGAATTTAACAGTAGCAAAAAAGGATATTTAATTTAGGGAGAAAAATAAACGTAACAGTTTTTAAGGCATGGTTCAGAAAGGTAAAAGATGGCATGACGAGATTTTAGAACACCGGAAGCAGGAAAACCATCCGGAATAACCGTCTTCCGAGTAGCAGGAATATCAAAGCGATTGTTGGGATAAAAGCGTTTGGCGCTCCTTGCATTTGACAACCAGTAACGCCTTTAAAGGTAAGTAGTACTTGTAAAGTAATTTTTTATTTCGGCCATTTTATATATTTATTTTTATTATGTTTATTGTTTTTCCATAGGAACCCACTTTCGCACCATTGTAGTTAACAGATACACCCCTAAAAATTGTTACGTAGTTCCCGTCTTTTCTGGGCAGATCGAAATTTGTATCACAACGTAGTTTTACGCGTATCGAACATTGTATGTCCTATAAATTATGATTTTTAAAACACATAAATTTTAAATTTTATTATATGCGTATGTTAATTACGGTACATCTTCTATATACGAATGAAAATTTGCATTAATACCGATAGAAGGATAAACCTAGCTCGTTACATACTTAATAAAAACGTTTTGTGTAAACTTTCGCTTTGTAATTGCATCTTCCTTGGTGGGTTATAAAGGAAACTATCTATAAGTAACACATTTATATTTTTAAAACAAGTTTCGTCTTTAAACAGAAAACTGTGATTGAATTCTAATTTCATTACTAGTTTGTTTGTTAAATGATGAACAAGATTACTGGAAGTGGTCAATTTGTCTTATATTGACTACTGCTAGCTTAGCAAAATAATATTATGACTATATTTAATATTTCAAAAATATTTCTCGTTCTATAGGAGAAAGGAGATCATATCCATCAATCGATAGCTGTCATTTGTCTTCTAAAAAGCATCGTGTTTTCAAAGAAATGAGTTGCTCAAATAGCATACGCAGTCTATTAACGCTTGTATTCTTTTTCTACATTTTTCGTGCCTTCAAATTGCTCTTTACTGACGCGCTACTCGCACGCTAGTTTTGCAGACAGAGGTTCAAATTAAGAAACGAGTCGGCGCAACCATCGTTCGTGCTGATATACTTCACACATTGATCTAAAATATACCAGCAGATTTCTGAGTTGCAACTGAATTCCTCGATTCCGGGCCCTAGGGCACTTGTTAAAAGAGAATTCGAACAATAACGCCTTTGCGTTTTACATAAAACATGAAGGCATCGTTAAGGAACACCGCAAACGCCGTTTGCTCCAATGCCATAATTTAGTTAAAGCGGACTTTCTCTTCAACGAACATATTTTCTGAAACCTGGAATTTATATTGTGATTAAAGTAGCTAGCTCAAACATCGGTTATTATTATAAAATGAAGAGAGACGTATCTAGAGAACAAGGATCTCTTAACTGTATTACGGTGGTTCATTTTGAATAAATACTTTTTACAATACAATGAAACGTGTATGCTGACAGCTTCGGGTTATATTGTGGTCATTTTCCATATGCTCTTTTATGCAATTCCTATGCTCCGCGTAAGTTTAATTTTTACTCAAAACCCGTAAGTATGGGATATTTTGCAATGGGTTCAAACATAAAACTGAAATATGCGACCAATTTAGAAGCTACGCTCTCTTTTACTAGGATACTTATATTTATGAGAAGCTTTCGGTTCTAGTGTCGAACTGTAAAAAGAATCCTCCGAATAACTATTTTTTTAATATGTAAAAAAGAACTAGCTGCATCAATATCTGGTGTACATGGACGAGCACACTTAACTTTATAATTATTGTTCATTTTCGTTTGATTTCTAAACAAGTTAAAACCGCTATTCAAATCTAAAAAGATTCGTTTAAGAAATACAGAATAGAATAGTCTTCGTATAATAAGTCATTTTCCCTATAGTAGGGGACAAATAATACTACTATAGTAAGCCTGCTTATCGTAAAAGGCGATTAAAAGGCGTAGCAAGAGGTAGCCGCCTTGCTGGCTAAGAGATATTGGAGGACACTCGGTTGTTCTCGGGAGATTCTCAATAATTTACAAGGTTGTTGGGGGTTGGTCGTGACAGATACGGTTTTTTGCTAAAATCTTTAAAAACTGCGTTGTGGAAAGATATGGGAACCTACCACAATATTTCCCAGGTAAGCGCGGTCTAAAACACGAACTATATATGATGGTACTTGAGACTTGTCATCGTAAGAATTTAAAACATCGGTTCGATTTTTTGATGGAGACTTGGAATGTAAGGTCATGACTTAGAGTAGATAAGTTAACGAATTTATTAGTCGAAATGAGAAAAGGAAAGCTGGACATTCTAGGTATTAGTGAGGTGAGATGGTCAGATAGTAATGACTTTTGGAAAGATTATTATAGAAAAATTACAACATTTTTAACTAATGGACAGGCAAGGGTAGGAATAGTGTTAGGTAAAAGATTAGGAAGTAAAGTTGAAGTGCGCAATTTAGTAGATTGGGTACGAAACCCACAGACATTGTTTTAGTACAGGTTTACATGCCAACTACTCAAAACGCCAGGCGATAGGGCTAGATACCAAATAGATTATATTTTAGTTAAACAAAGATTTAGAAACCAAGTTAAAAACTGTCGTAGTTATCCAGGGGCTGACATAGATAGCGATCATAACTTAGTTAAAATGAAGTGTAATCTAAAATTTAAAAAATTGAGAAAGGCTAAAAAAGAGGGATAAGATCTAGGAAAGCTTAATGATGGTGATGTAAAAGGGGAATATAAACAAATATTAGATAATAAGATGAAAGAGATAGCTACAAGAGGGAACGTAGAAAATAGATGGAAAGAAATAAAAAGGGCTGTACATGATACAGCAACACAGACTATAAGTAAGAAAAAAGTAAAAACGAGAAAACTCTGGGTAACAAAAGAGATATTAGATTTAATAAAGAATAGAAGAAAGCTTAGAGCTTTCAAAGAATTGGATAGTGAAAGTAAGCGAAAATACAATAGATTTAGAAATAAGATAGTACATGAGTGTAGAAAAGCTAGAAGTAAATAGATGGAGGAGAATTGTAAGGGAATAAAAGATGATTTGAAAGTAGGTAAGACAGACAGAGCCTACAGGGCAGTTAAAATATAATGGTATTAAGCATGAGAATAATGAGCTTCTAATAAATAAAATTGAGGTAGTAGATAGATGGAAAAGACATTTAAAAGATTTATATAAGGGAGACGATATAGACGAGTTAGAGAACGACCAAGAAGAGGATGTAAAGATAGGGTTCTCAATATTAAGAGAGGAATTTGATAGAGCTGTTAGGTATCTTAAACTAAATAAAGCGCGGCGGATAGACGATATACCTGCAGAATTAGCAAAACATGCAAGTCAGAAAATTTTAGGCAGATTAGGTATATGAACTAGTAAAAGTAATATATGACACAGGCGAGGTCCCAATAGATTTCGAAAAACATACTATTATTCCAATCCCAAAAAAGTCAGGAGCTGATAGGTGTAAGAAATTTCGAACGGTTAGTTTAACTTCCCCCGCTTCCAAAATACTAACAATAATAATTAAAAATAGAGTAGAAGCTTTGACCGAGAATTATTAGGCGAAGACCAATATGGTTTTCCAAAAGACAGAGGGACTAGAGAACCGATACCAATGATTAGGGTAATTATCAGAAAAAGGTTACAAAAAAAAAATAAAAAGGCCAATTTCGCGTTTGCAGATTTAGAAAAAGCATATGATAAAGTTAATTGGATTGTTTTGTTCAAGGTTTTGCAAAAAATAGGAATCTCTCATAGGGATGGAAAAATTATATAGGGTCTATATAAAAACCAAAGCGTAGTAATTAGATTTGATGATATAGAATAGGAAACTAAGATTAGAAATAGTGTTAGACAGGGCTGTATACTATCTGTCCTGATTTTGTTTATATTGAGGAAGCTTTAAACTTAGCTAGAGAGAGAAAAGAGATAGGTATTAGTATACAGGGACAGAAAATAGACATGTTACGTTTTGCAGATGATACAGCCCTTATAGCAGAGTCTAGAAAAGAGTTAAGAATTTTTAAACATTTTAGATGAGATACTACAGAGTAACTATAGTATGAGAATTATCTCAGGAAAGATAAAGATAATCACAAGTGAGTTACAGCCTAGATCTAAACCAAAATTAAAAATAGGTAATACCGAGTTAGAGCAGGTAGATAAATTTTGCTATTTAGGTAGTATAATTACAAAGGACGGACGTAGCAGAAGGAATATGGTAGCTAGAATAGCTCAAGCCAGAAAAATGTTTTTAAAAAGGAAAGACTTACCAGTAGCTAATGGTATTGGTTTAGATAATAGAAAAAGTTTCTTAAAATCGTACGTATTGAGCGTTCTCTTATACGTTAGTGAGACTCGGACAATTAAAGAGGTAGATAAGAAAAAGATAGAAGCTTTTGAAACTTGGGGTTATAGAAGAATGCTAAAGATTAGTTGGACAGATAGAGTAAAAAATGAAGAAGTTTATAGAAGGATAGGTGAGGAATCCTGTATGTAGAAATAATTAAAGGTCAGGAGAGATAGAATGATAGGGCACCAGTTACGACATGAGGAACTATTTAGTAAGGTCTTAGATTATAGACTACCAATAAAAATAGAGTAGGAAGACCTAGACAAAGCTATATTAGTCAAATTATTAGAGATTTAGGTTGTGAAGGGAATTTGATAGAGCTGTTTGGAATCTTAAACTAAATAAAGCGCCATGGATAGACGATATTCCCGCAGAATTAATAAAATATGCAAGTCAGAAAACTTTAGACAGATTATATGAAATAGTAAAAGTAATATATGACACAGGTGAGGTTCCAATAGATTTCGAAAAAAATATTATTATCCCAATCACAAAAAAGTCAGGAGCTGATAGGTGTGAGAATTTTAGAACGGTTAGTTTGACTTCTCGTGCTTCCAAAATACTAACAATAATAAATAAAAATAGAGTAGAAGCTTTGACTGAGAATTATTTAGACAAAGCGCAATATGGTTTTTGTAAAGACAGAGGGACTAGAGAACCGACATTAATGATTAGGGTAATTATCGAAAAAAGGTTACAAAAAAATAAAAAGGCTCATTTCGCGCTTGTAGATATAGAAAAAGCATTTGATAGGGTTAATTGAATTGTTTTGTTCAAGGTTTTGCAAAAAATAGAAATCTCTCATAAGGATAGAAAAATTATTTACAGTCTATATAAAAAGCAAAGCGTAGTAATTAGATTTGATGAAATGGAAAAGGAAGCTAACATTAGAAATAGTGTTAGACAGGGCTGTACCTGATTTTTAATGTTTATATTGAGGAAGCTTTATCCTTAGCTAGAGAGAGAGAGAGAAATAGAGAGAAAGAGAGAGAGAAGATATAAGTATTAGTGTTCAGGGACAGAAAATAAACATGTTACGTTTTGCAGATGATATAGCTCTTGTAGCAGAGTATAGAAAAGAGTTAAGAAAGTTTTTAAATATTTTAGATGAAACACTACAGAGTAACTATAGTATGAGAATTAACTCAGGAAAGACAAAGATAATGACAAGTGAGTTACAGCCTAGTTTTAAACCAAATTAGAAATAGGTAATACCGAGTTAGAGCAGGTAGATGGATTTTGCTATTTATGTAGCATAATTACAAAGGACGGACGTAGCAAAAGGAATATAGTAGTTAAGATAGCTCCAGCTAAAAAAATGTTTAAAAAGGAAAGACTTACTAATAGCTAATGCTATTGGTTTAGATAATAGAAAAAGTTTCTTAAAGTCGTACGTATAGAGCATTCTCTTATAGGGTAGTGAGACTTGGACAATTAAAGAGGTAGATAAGAAAAAGATAGAAACTTTTGAAACTTGGGGTTATAGAAGAATGTTAAAGATCACTCCTTCCAACACTTGGCAAACTCCTTGAATAGACCATCCTATACAAACTAAACTCACACATAGAATGTTATTCCTTACTCTCACTTAACTAACACGGCTCTCGCTCAGGGCATAGCGCTGAATGTACAATCCTCTCCCTAATCCAAACTGTCCAAACATCCCCTTGTACATACGTAGTCTCCTTATTTTTCGACTTCCACTCAGCCTTCGATCTCCTTTGGTGGTCCAATCTTCTAAACAAGTTAAACAAACCGATTTCCCTTACAACCTCTACCCTTTAATAAAATCCTTTCCCTGATCCCGAACAGCCATCCTAACCTCTAATTTCCACCTCACCTAAGGATGTTTACAAGGTTCTCGTTTATCACCTACCCTATGGAACCTCGCAATCAATCTTCTCTTAGACCTTAGTGTCCCAAACACCTGCAACTTCGCTTTCGCCGATGACGTAGCTTTCCTTATCCACGGCAACTTCCGTGCCTCTATAGAATTTACCATTGCCGTACTAATTAATTCAATTGAATTCTGGTCCTCTTTAAACAAACAAGCACTCTTACCATCTAAAACAAAAATGCTTCTGCTCAAAAGTTTCCCTCACTGTCCTTGAAACAATCAATCTCTAGAATCCCCACAACACCTGATATACTCCTGTCCCCTAACCTCTCTACTACAAAACAACTTCAAGCAATCTATAAACTTTGAACCATTTTCCGCACTTCCTAACATAAACTTCCTAGTCACTAACTACCCTGAAGAATTCAACCATTTCCTAAATAAAATTCTTTTAACCAAACCTACCACCCACAACCAGCGGCACTAACACACTTAATATACACTCTTGCAATTCACTACCATATCACACTTACACTCGCACTATGCACACAATCAGCTCCACCCCGCCTGCACAGTCGACGACTAAGGTAGGGACACAAATCCTCTTCAACAGAACTTCAAGAACCCCACTTATCTTTGAATTATTTATTCTAAGTTCTTCAAATAGATGTAAATACTTATAATGTACGGCTAGTATGAGCTCTGGCCTCGGTATAGTTCACAATAATAAATAAATTTAACTATCTATCTATCTATCTACCATAACCTTACAAGCGCCGCGGTTTTTCTATGTAACGATGATCCACGCGTGTTCTTACATAAAAATTTTTCTTTAAATATAAAACATGTGATGGAATAGAAAATACATCTGTCTAACCGATAACTTCTCCAATTTTAAATCTAACAGAACACCTTCATCGATTCTTACGTTTAGTTGACAGAAATAATGGGCATTAACAAACGCAATAAACCTGGTCGGTTGTTTGTTTATTTTTTATAAATTGTGTTGAACATGTGAATATACAATCTTATAGATGACTTTTTTTCAAAGCTTATTAACCAATATGCGGATTTTTCTTTTATATACGCTTTTATTGAATTCGCCTCGTTGTTCTATGAGAAAACTAATTTAATAGTTATCGTTTACTTTCAAACACAAGTCTCAAAAATGATTCGAGTCTGTAATCTTCAGCGCTGATCGCCGACGAGTTAAGCTTTTGAGCCGTCGGAATCAGTAATTTCAAGTGGACAGATTGGCAAAACAATCCAACAGTATTCTTTTTCAAGCTGCAGCTTGCTTCCAATATTTCTTCCATCCAGCTTGGCACTTTTTAATGAAAATCTATCTGATAACTTTCACTTATTTTTTTCAGGGTACCCACTTGCAAAAGTTATACTTTGTTAGGCAATTACCGAAAAAAGCAAAAAAAAAGTTTCTCAAGATTCCCTTATTTTATATTTTTAGTATGCTTTGACGTCGTATAAAGAAAATCACGTCATATATCCAATGCAAAACATCTCCCGTTACAAAAACTACAATAAGACCACTCCCTCGTTCAATCCGAACCGTTTACTTCTTTAATCAAGTAAAAAATGCTGTTTTTTATGTTATCAAGTGATTCTCATACTTCTGTGCTAGGTCTTTCACCCAAATTTAACACAATAAGGTTTACAATATTTCCTTCCCCCTGCAATACAATGATTCCCAAAAATTTCAATTTCAATTAATTGTGTTTTTACACTTTTATCTCGTTTAACATCTAGAAAACAAACAAATGTCTACCAAATTAATATCTATTTTACTACAATATCTGCGTTGTAAACAACTTGCCATTCAATTAAAGTAACAAACTTTTTTCTTTGATTTATAGCTTGCAAATTTTATCAAGTTGTTTTTGGAAATACAGGATTTCCACAAAAGAATTCCGGGGCTTTGAGGTTAAATATTTTTCTTATTATATAAACACAAAACATATTCATTTTAACAACTATTCTTCAAATTCATTTAAAAGAACGTCGTCTAGATTTTCTTCACTCGAAAACTGTAGATCTTCCTCTAAAGTAGCTGCTGACTTCGACCTAGGTCTACCCCTGTCCCTTTTCACTTTAACAGAACTACAAGCAGTATCTGAAAATTGCACAGGTCCTTCAACATCAATGTAATCATAATCTTCCACGTGACCGACCCCCTAAGATATGGATTACCTAGCGAACTAGCAAAACTCATTTGTTCTGGTTCAGGTATGGTATAATTTTCTTCATCGATACCAAGCCATGTGTGGTCTTCATTTTGGTAGGTTTGTTCTGAAGCTAAGGCAATTTTTGCTTCTAATTGACTTAGATGCTCATCATGCTCAGGCAATGTAAACTTACAGATGTTTAATAGCGTTTCCGCTTTTTGAGAAAATGGTGAATCTTTAACATTAAACGAAATGCAATTTTCTAAAATCTGTTGTACGTCATTTAAAAAATCATGTCGGGTATGGTATTTATGCATGGATACTTTTTTAGATATATTATGCAAATCCATTGATTTTCTAACTACTGTATTATAATCTTTCACTAACTTTTTGTTTACGGGTTTTAGGAAGGGCCATGACTCCGACATTGCTTTTAATTTATAATTAAGTACATTATTCAAAATATATGTTAACGCAACTTGATCACTATCTAATAAAAGATTGATTGCTTTTTCCAGTGGTATTAGTCTATCTTCTTTTTCTTCTAATCTTTCGATACATTTATTTAACATACGCTGTGCGGCTACAGTTTACCGTTATAGCAAGAAGAAATTTTTAAAAATGTGATCTATATCTACCAAAAATTCTTCACGACTATGGTATTTCTTTTGGTGCAGGTTGTCTCGAATTGACTGTAAATCCATGGGTGGTTGGATAATATTTTGATAGTCTACGACTAAATTCGTATTAACATGAAATAAGAATGGTTGTACATCAGGCATATTACAAAGTACATTTAAGATTTCTTCAAAAATACTAGATAGTATAAAAACTGGATCGGTTCTTCGTCTATTGGCAGGTTTACTATGTCTCTTCAGATAATCGCAATGTAGTTCAGTATTAGGTCGACACAGTTTTCTTGCATGCATTGTATCTCTAGGGGCTTTCGAAACTAAGGTATGTCGTTTCATTTCTTCAGGATGCATTTCGTAGAATAGAACATATGCTTTTGTTTTTACTAGTGTTTTAGGGGATATACTGCACACTTTGGAATTGTTATATTTATGCCATAAGAATGAGTACTCGTGTCGACAGTATGCGATATAATGGCCTCTTAATGTAGTTCCACTGTGGTTCGATATTGCGTACAGGTTACAACGGCAATTTCCAAGATCTGTTTCTGCAGCGTGGTGTTGCATATTTAGATCTTCTAATGGAAAATCTATAGGCGTAGATAGTTTTATTTGATATGTACCTGTAGGTGAAAACCGTTTTAAGTGTATCACTAATATTTTAGGAAACCTCTGTATGGACAGTGATTTGACGCACTTTCTCTTATCTTTGCACATAAAACATACTGATTTTTCAACGTCATCCATTGTTTTAGGTCTAGTAAAATGATCTAGACAAAGCTGTAACGTTGAGCAACCAGTGTGTTTAGGTGTAGCAAGTGATAGATCCCAAAAGCCTGAAAGTTACAGAATGAATAATGATTACAGTGTGTGCAGCGTACTGTCCAGCAAAAATATCAACAATTTTGGAATTGTTATTTTTTAAATATTGCTGCCAGGATTCATTAGCTTTGTAAGAGTTGTTGTTAGTTTATTTCAATACAAAGAAAATTACCTTCTTTGTAAACTGTTTTAATGTTAAACATAAAGTCAATTAATATAAATAGATGTTTTTAGATGAATTATTATTGTTACATGTAATACCAGTCATATCTGTTTTCTTATATTACTTTTCACTGCACTACTTGGTTCAAAAAACACTTCATGCACCAGAGAGAGGAGAAAGTCGAACTAGAACTACTAACAGAACGAAAAACTTATTATTTTCTTAACAACTCCATCTAACATAAATTAGACGTACAATAATGTAAATAATAAACAACCAACAAGGAAAGCATTAGTATATAATTTAGTATTTAATTCACAACACCATCTCTTAATGTTTTCCTTGAAGTTCCACTAATAAATAAAATAATCTTATAAAAAAAATTTTATAGACATAATCCCAAAGAGAACTACAAAATAATCATTTATCCTCTTTTAAGTTTAGTCCTAAGCTTTTACACAGCAAGTAAAATTAACATCTGTTTAGTCCTTTGGTTAACACGTCTGCCAATTGAAATTTTGTTTCTAAATATTATAGTATCGTCAATTTAGAATTTACAATTTCACAGACAAAGTTGTATTTCAAATCAATGTTTTATACGTCTGTTGTTTTCTGGATGTTTAATTAAATAAATACACTCCTGATTATCTTCTAGGATCTTAAATTGTGTTACACTTATATTCATGTCTATTAATAGTTTACGAAACCAGATATAGTCTTGTGTATCTACCAATTCAGCTTCTATACTTGATAAAGTGACACATGTTTGTTTTTTGGTAACCAATGCTACAGTATTCCCAAAAACTTGAATTAAGAAACCTGACACAGACTTCCTGTCCACTAAATCTCCTCTCCAACTTTGAATCTACACAACAAATTAAGGGGACTTACACCTTTTTCGTATATATGTTAAATTTATTTCAGATATTCCCATGAAATACCTCAGTAATCATTTGAGACCTATCCATACTTCACTTGGAGAACGGTCTTGATATCGACTAAAATAATTAACAGTAAAGCTAATGTCCGGTCGAGACCCTAACATTAAGTACATGAGGCAGCCAATCAAACGTTTCACTGGCTTTTCAGTATCGTCAATTTTATAAAGTTTGTTTTTTCAATTTTTAGTTTGGGATCTATTGGAATCTTGGATGAACTACAATTTTCAAAATTGAAACGTTTTAAAATCGCATTTAGGTACCATGTTTGATTAATATTTAAAATACCTATATCTCGATCGTAATTAATTTCCAGACATTAAAAAATTTTTAAATTATCTTTGTCCACAATTTTTTATCAAGGTATTTTTGCTATACTCAATAGTTTCTAATTTAGGGCTGGCCTGTCGAGTAGAAGTAGAAGTAGAGGGAAGAACCGTAGAACGTCCGGAAGAAGTATCGGGCCTACTTGTAGGCGTCGGAGAAATATTAACAACTCGGTTATATGAGGAAAAGTATTTTCCTCAGTAGTAGCAAACTTATGCGCAAAATCCGGGGGTTCAAAATGTTGAAATAGTAAATTCGACAATGACTTCCAGTCAGAAAACCTATGCCAAAAACCACGATACCAAAGTAACGCTTTAGACTCGAAGAAATCCACTGCAGACTCAAATAACTGCAATTCGGAGACGTGGTGAGTTCGTCGGAGTTTTTCGACCCGGGCTCAATCGGCGAGTGGGCGGGGTATTATACCTACAAAAAAAATTAAGGGAAGTCTGAAATACAAATATACTTACTCACACACAATCAAACATTTACAAACTAAAAACCTCTAATTTAATAAAAAACAAAATTATATACAAAACACATTAGTACCAAAAATGAACAATTTGTAGGAACACAATATACATATTCAGGAATAAAAAAGGAATCATTTTTAACATGGCGAGCTGCAGTTTTTAGGTCACCCTCTATATTAATCTTCAAACAAGAAAAAGGAACAAAATTACCTCACTAAAAATCACAGCTTCGAAATCAGCATTGAAAGTACGGAATTCTATACATAAAAGTATCCTAATAAAGAAATTAGTAAACATTATAATAACTTTGCACATACAAACAACCAGTCATTTTACCACCAAGGTGATGCATCCGTAGGCCCATGTACATATAAGAAAATTAGTGTATAAACACTCACCTTCGAGTCACCACCGTCGGGTTGGCTCCAACCGTCTGTAAAAACAATGTGAAACAGAGGTGCGCGTGATCCCGCCTTGAGGTGGTCCTCCCATCAAAACAAGGGGCCACCATTGTGGTTTTAAGGGCCACCGCAAGGAGCACGCTGTAAGGTGTGCGCGAACTTTTCATACAGAAAAACGGAAACATTCAACCACTCTACACGTGTTTTCGTTGTGTAGATTGAAAAGCAAATGAATATAAATTTTGTTTCACTAATGACCAGAGCTCAAAGTAATATTGTTTGTAAGGAAATAAAATTAGAAAAGCACAGTTTATTGTGATAATACGCGACTTTAATTCGACAAAGTTTTCAATGAAAAACACATACGAATCAATTATCAAATACCTAGAACCAGTTATTGCCTGTTTAATTTTAGCATAAACTTTACGTTGAGGAATTCTTAGGAATATTTATTGTTAATTAGGCTCTATGATGTAACAATAGGAATCGAATTTATACAGATAGATAAATGAATTAAGACGTGAAAGGAATATTTTAATTTACTGAATTAATTTTAGTTATTAACGCCAAAGAAAAAATGTACGGGACTTTGAAAATAAACATAACAAATCCCCCCAGCAAAATTAACAGGTCGGGGTAGGAAAGCCAAAGTAAAGAAGCAGGCAGTACCAAACTACAAAATAAAGAAACCCAAACAAACAAACAAGAAAAAAGAAAATTCGCTTACAAAAATAACTAAAAGAGAACTCGTTACGAAAACAATAGCCAAACAAAAAAACCAAAGAAGGAAAAAAAGGGATACCCAAAAAAAAATAAACAACTCTCGTCCGGCTTGACGGACCAATAATAGAAGAGGAGAAAGGAGAACAAGAGAGAAAAAAGGAAGGGAAGACGGGTAATAAGTAATCAAGGAAGACTAAGGTGGAATGGCCTCAGCACTGCGGAGTCGTCAACGGACGGATGTTTCTCCGAAGAAACAGTAAGGTTATCAACCTCCAAAGAAGAAAAGGAACGAGGAAGAAAACCAACAGTGCAAACCAAAACAGGACCCAAAGGTCAAGTCTCAAGGATGTATAGGAACAACAAGAAAAAACGAGAGGATGAGAGCAGGAACGCTGGTAAAAAGAAACAGTGTACTACAAACTGTGGTAACCAGAAATCTTAATAAATGAAGGACCAAAAAAAGAAATGCTAACTAGTCCTCAAGTCGACTAAGTCGTGGTTTCCGAAGAACGAAAGACGAACTAGAAAGCACCTACCACAGGAGCGGATGGACGAAACACAATCGGACCAGGGACCGACAGCAAAGATGACCAGCAAAAGGATAGGGAAAGGAAAGTGGAACGAAAGGAACGAGAAAAAGAGAAAACGAAACCAAAAAGGATAACACCAACACCAAGTACAAAACCCAAAAGAACTAAAATCGTACAAAAGAAAATAAAACAGGATCCAAGTGTAGTTATGTATGAGTAGGTGTGAGCGTGTGCGTGCGTGTGTGTATGTGTGTGTGGGGAGGGTGTAAGAAGAGTGTGTGTGTGTGTTATGCATGTTTAGAGTGTGCGTGTGTGTATGTGTTTGACCGCTATAGTTGCCTCTTACGACAGGCAGGTCGTACCATGGAACTATTCTATTCCCGGAACCACACGGGTGAAAGAAAAACAAGAAAAGAACAAAAGAAAGGAGAACCAAACTGAATAACACCTATACCAAGTACTAAACAAAAATAACCCTCAGATCGTATTATAGCAAATAAAACAGAATCCCAGTGTAGTTATGTATGAGTAGGTGGGCGCGTGTGCGTGCGTCTATGTGTGAGTCTGTAAGAAGTGCATGTGTATGTGTTATGCGTGTATAAAGTGTGCGTGTGTGTAGGTGTTGGGTCGCTGTAGTCGCCTCTTACGACAGACAAGTCGTACCATGGGGCTATTCTATTCCCGGACCCATACGGGTGAAAGAAAAAACAAGAAAAGAACAAAAGAAAGGAGAACCAAATAGAAAAGTGTGGATGTATGAAGTGTGTGCGTTATGGATTGTGTCTATGTGTGTGTGAAGCGTGTATGTGTATGTGTTAGACCGCTGTAGTCGCCTCTGACGAACAGGTAGGTCGTACCTGGGACTATTCTATTCCCGGATCCACGCGGGGTGAAAGAAAAAAAAAGCAAACGAAAGAAAGCCCTGTAAAACAGGGAAGTAAACCTAAATCGTAATGTCCAAAAATCATGTCCGAAGGAAAGCAAAGTCGTTATAATCTGGGGCGCGAGGACTAGGTATTGAGCTTACGGCGTTTACGCCGCCAGAAAGAGAATCAAACGAGATCAAGGACATTAGGGTTTCGCCGGCATATGTCCTCAGGCTCGGAAGGAGCATTTAATAATGTCTGTCTTTTTTGGGCAGCTTTCTGCCAACCAGGAACAGCAAGGTGTGTAGAAGTTGTAACACGAGGTTGAGAAAGATGGCGATAGTAGTGGTTGTCGTAATTTATGGAACTCAGAACACGTTATAGAAAAAGGTTGTTTTTTTTTGATTGGTGGTAAGAAAGTCAATAGTAGAAAAGGAAACATCATAGTTTGTCCGAGCATCCACGATAGAAAAAGAAAAAGGACTGGCTGTACATGAGTCAACCTTACGAAGAGAAACACAAGCAGAGCACGCGATAGTTAGGTTAGATAAAGGGACAGAAACAGATAAAATTTCATCAACGCTTGATAAAGGACAATAAGTATCACAATTAGGACAGGAAACAGCATTGGCTGTAGGAATATCAACCTTAGGAAAAGGAGCAGAATCCGACAACACTTCAGTAATATTACATAAAGGAACATAATCAGGTAGAACTTTGACGACGATAGCAACAGGCATCGCCGCTACGGGTTCACTGACTTCAACAGGACCTTCTCTATCCGTATTAGGAGTTATCGTCAGTTCAGCTACAACTGTTATTGTAGACACGCAGGAATTTTTTGGGTAGAATCATTTGAGAAAGTGGAACAAACTCTTGAGAAGCTAGCTGCAAGTCACTAAGTCGAAGTATGGGTTGCGATGGTGGTGGAGGCACAGTTTGTGGTGAAAGTGAATAAGTTGGGCGAGCAGAAGGAGGGATAGAAAAGGATGTAGAACAAGGGATGGAAAAATTTTGTTCGAAGCTATATCTGCCGAAAAGAGGTATGTTATAATAGTCGCAGCAAGATGATCTGGATGAGGGATAGAAGAGAACATAGAGTGAGAAGCAGAAGAAATTAGGTAACTAGAGGTGAGGACAGAATTTGAAGGATTATTCGAAGACCTATTAGTAGTAGGGTAACAGTTGGGACTATTTATTATTAATTAGGCTCTAAAATGTAACAATAGGAATCGAATTTATACACATAGATAAATGAATTAACACGTGAAAGGGTTATTTTAATTTACTGAATTAATTTTCGTTTTTAACACCAAAGAGATTTGAGTTGAAAATTATTAGACCGCGTATTTCTTATTAACAGAAAAAAATGTACGGAATGTTCATAATTAACCTAACAAGGGTACCCATCACACATCAGGATTGGTCTGGCTATTAGTTCCAATTAAAAATTTAAAGATAAATGGTATTCTTTAGTTTTTAGCAACAAAGAGTTAAGTAGTTCTTTAGTTGTGATAAAAACCAAATTGAATCGATTCAATTTTTGTACTTCCACGGTTAGTGGTGTTGCTGTTTTACTACCTGACGGCGGTATTATTTACTTTTGCCATAGTACAAAGATTCCTTCGAAATTATATCAGTATAATAGCTTCGATTACTTCATAGGGTTGGAAACTAATTCGCTTTGAAGATGCTTAAGGAAACTGAAACCGGCTGGTCAGTGGATGTTTCCTTCCTTGTGAAGTAATAAAGCTATTGTTTTGTTAATGGCTATACAACTATTAGCCCGATTTGTATTCGTCATAAGCTTTTATTATTTTTATGAGTTTGTTTACAGATACATCTTATTTTATATATTGTTCTACACAATTTCTTATTGCAGACTGCAAATACTTTTATATATATTATACTGCCCCCCCACACTCTCTTTCTTTGTCGCTGCGCGCCTTTTCTTATTACTTTAATGATTTTATATGATGTGCAAATACTTATTTCACGCCACGTACTTTAGCAACGTTTGGTTGGTTAATTAAATCAAAATTGTTTTTAATATGCCTCGACTATATGAACTCTTTCTTCTCAGGGTATCCACCTACTTACCGTGGGTTCAGTGGTAAGTAGATGTGCAATGCCCAACCAAACTGCACTATCTTTTGTTTTAGTACCTTTTTTAGAATTTTACTTTTGTATATGCCAAATTATAGATGATCCGCGTAGCCTTGTGCCAAATTAATTAATACCACAAAATTTATGACTTTGACGTTATAATACACCGTACTCACCTGGATTATACGTCGTTACTGGCCTCTCTTAATGCTGGCTCAAAATCCTTGTCGCCGTATACGCCTTCACAAGGTTTCACTAACACTTTGAACTGCCGTCTATCCTCCAGGTATCTTTTGTTTAATCTTGTTGCGCCCAAATCTAAAATAAATATAACCCGAATTTAGAATTTAGAATACCCTTTTTATTTACTTCCCCTGCGCTAATTCTTCCGTAGTAATTTCTTCTTTGACCCTTCCGCCTGCTACTCTTACGCTGCCTTCTAATTTTGCTCCTCTCGTTTAAATCAATCCAAATCTATCCTCGTTCCTGTTTACCACTCAATCCAAATCTATCCTTGTTCCTGTTTACCACTCAATCCAAATCTATCCTCGTTCCTATTTACCACTCGTTCCAAATCTATCTTCGTTCCTATTTACCACTCAATGCCCCGCTACACATAAATCCATATCCAAATCAATCCTTATATTTTTCACTCTTATGTTTCTCACACAATGCCTTTTACCTATATACTCTCGTTCCAATCCAATCTTATTTTCCGCCGGTTCGCTGTCGCACTAATTCCAATATTCACTTTTATTCGTCGCCGCTATTAATTCTTTATACACTGATGCTTCTCTTTACTCTTCTTTTATAAATCAAACTCTTGCAATTCAAACACATTTATTTAATCTTCCAAAAATATTTATACAATTTAGCGCAGTTTCATAAAACACATCTTTACACAAAAATAATTCGAAATCAACTCCCTTTGTTTACTATCCTAGGTGATAATTACAACATTTTCTGCCTACTCTATTACATATTATAAAAAAAACATCCAATAACATTTTATCACTAAGTCCGTGTCCCAAATACCTTAAATTTTGTCTTTAGCACTTTCCTATTTTATACATAATATTCTATCATTGGTCCTAAATGTTTCACAACCCTTCAATCATATTTGACACTGCTATTACTTATAATTTTGAGATTACATGTTTGTCCAAAAGTTGATTCTAGTAAAATAAAAGCCAAAATAATTCACATAAGAACCTGGATCTGCGTTGTTAATCGTGTACATCCATAGACGCATCCGGTTTTCGGTTGGCAATTGTACGTTCAATGGCCTATTAAATTATAACTCAGTATAAAACCTTGAGCACTGTGTATTTTATCACGTCATCAAGTCATTATAGTTTATTTCTTGGCACTTACATTTCAACTAACATTTCAAATACTTTAACGTATGTAAAGTACGGCAAACATACATTTTAAAATTACGGGATCTGATATATGGATTATTTCATTTGGCATACACTACCTTCTACACAAAACCACCCTTAGAACCCTTGTGGCTCCTACTGACATTACAATATATATATATATATATATATATATATATATATATAAAATAAACTCTTCTAAACTGATGTTTTGTGCGCATAATGACATTGGTTCTTCTTACAGTGAAATACCTCTACAACAAATTTGATACATATAGAAATATAATAGCACGGGGCTGTCTTAAAAGTAATCAACAAGAATCATAACAACCTCTTACGCTTCTATAACATATATCATTATTGAAAAGGGTTAAGTTACAACTGGTACTTACGTTGTGCAATCCTCTGCTGACAGAAACCCAAAGTTCGTAAGCAGTATCAGCAAGAAAACACCAAACGTCATTGTTGTATTCAACTTCACTGCATTACTCCGCCTGAAAAAAGTACACACATTGATATTTCAGTCCATTAGTTTAACTGAGAATAAAAAAGCTTAACATGTACTAGTGGAAAACGAGAGCAAATGAGCGTTTATTCATACGCATATGGATAGATATAAGGGTGTGGAGTTGATATAGAGTAGAGAAGGTAAAGCGAGCCGCACCCTTATTAAACTCCTTTTATTTCCATAAGCTAATAATAGTGAAAAATTATGATAGAGTGTACATAGTGAATTAACTTAATTATAATCATTTTAATGCGATTAAGAAGAGGGGTTAAACCCTATAAATTTCTTTATCATGAAACCATCTATGTGTTGAATCTTTCGGAATATCCAAGTTTCGTTAACTTCAAAAGAAACAACAGTGAAATGTTTTAATTTAGAAATTATTGTAGGCACTGATAAAATAAGTTTCTGATAACAAGTTACCCGATGTCTTTTAGTGTTGATTCTGAAACTTTAAGTAAATATTCTTATAAACCAAGGATTCTCTTAATCGAAATGGGCCAAAATGTTTCAGTGTTACGGTAACTGTAGCAGTTTGGAGTATCGATTTGTAATTTGAACCACAGAGATGGTTTTCGCTTGTAGCTCTTGCTCTAATGAGCTTACGTTGCATTTTGTTCAAGTTGTTTTGATAGTTTTGCCCAAGTGAAGTAAGCTGATACTTTTTATATTTGTTTGTGAATAGTGACCGACTAAGCGCTTTTGCTCTTCTCGGTCCCTTTGACGACTATTCAGTTGCGGTAAACACAAATATGTAAGGCATCTGAAACAGTTTAATGAAAAGTACATAAATCCGACATTCTAGTTCGTTATTCTTGGGTTTCGGTGTCTGTTTACATTTCATCTGCAAAGAGCTTCAATATAGTCCCTGAATAAACTCGAGTAGTTTACTTTTTGATTTGTTTGATTGAAGGATTCGTTCTGCGTGTGCCAAGTGCGTAGAGATGAATTATACGTCTTTGTTTTTTTATTCTTGATTATATCTGTTCAGCTGTTCTCGTTTTGCTTGTTTGGTTATTGTATTCGGTCTGAAGTTGGCGCATTTCCCAAAATCAGTTACATTTAGGTGGCCAGTTAAGATAAATAAATTGGATAATACTTTGTAACTGTCACTGCAATATAATAAATTAAACAAACAAAAAGTGACTGATGTTTAAACAAACATTTTTGATGTGCTGAGTATACCACAAAAATACCAAGGGCAATAAAATTTATAAAAAAATATTCGGATTACAATGTCCGGAATGAAAAAGACTGCTGGCGTAAGATTCTAAAGTTCTTGGAGGCCAGAATCCTTTTGATGCGATGATCCATATATTCCCATACAATTGTTACATTTATTTTTAGCATAAATTAATTACCCTATTTTTCCCTTGCTAATTCAGCACTCATTTGAATAAATTCCGTTTCAATTCTTAAATTCTTCAACAACATCCCCTAAAAGTGTACCTGTTTAGTATAAGCCCGCTTAACATAACTTTAACTCAAATCTACTGGCTTGGAAACGACAAGTTTACGCTATAATTAAATAGCTTATATCCTGTTTTAGATAACCTTCAATTTGTTAAACATTCCGGATAGCGTATAATTGCTTCTTACGTGTTTTCCATCTAAACATTCGTCGATACAGTGTATTAAACTATGCGATAAAACCGCATTTTCCAGTTTCAATCGCGCTTTGACAAGCGAAGATTTGCAGTTCAAATTCGTGTTATTTGAACCATTGTTGAATTTGATTCTGCAGCTTGTGCGTCGAAGTGTTTTCTACATTATTCGTCGCCGTATTACGAAAGCAATGCACGTTTGTTCTTTTTCTGTTCGACCACTAGGAGGTGTCTTGCGTGGATTGCTTTTCTAGCTGGAGGCCAAATTGGTTCTTTCTTTTTATGTAGGCCCAACCGTTCTGTGCCACAGACTAACTGCCGTTGCCTGTAGATTGCTAGTGCCGTTATGGTATCAGGGTAATTGGGCCCCGACGACCGTGACGATGCGGTCCTGATTCACTCCCGAGGGCGTGCAAGCTAAGTATCCAGACTCATACGGGTATACAACTTGTTTTCTTTTGTATATATCAATGGCATATTCCGTATCAGCGTTTGGTGTAGTTACGTGATAAGAAACGTGCTCTGTAGAACTATTGTTTGTTGCTGCGAATCGATATTATCGCTCTACAGAAGTGATGTACCATTGTTAAAAATGTTTGACAAACACAAGTTAATTCTTTCCTACTGATTAGTTTATTTTAGAAAAGTATTAGGTGCAATTTAAAAACGCTTCACAAAAGCTCTCACATGTTTATTTACCACTGATTGATTTTATTTTGTGTAAAATATGAGATGCGCACTTCGTCTCTAAAGTACTAAATTGTTCATATCACATAACTGTTTGTTTTGAAATAGTAACGCTTAATTTATTGCTTTTGCTTGTTTGTACAGAATCTTTCATTTATTTTCTATTTGTTAATAGATAATCGTGGGCGACGTGCTTTTTTTTGGTTTTCTTAGTATGTAGGTTAATCTCCTCACTTTCCGCGTTTGATAGTTAACCTGGTATTTTCTTTTCTTCCGGCTACGTCTAGGTACGTAGCATAAATTCTGACGTTCTGGCGTGGGGCTGCGAATTCGTTTTGGTTATTTTTTTTTGTGCCCCGATTTTGTTTCGTGTAACTTCGGTCCCGATTTTGTTTTAGTTAACGGTTACTTCGATTTTTCTTTAATTAACTTTGGTTCCTAGTTTGTTTTACTTCTGGCCTGATTGTTTTGTACTGCCTAATTTCCGACATTACCCGCATTTATCGGTCTGATGCTACTTATGTTTTCCTCCCGTACGTTCAAACTAGTATTTATTTCTTTCCGTTACTTCTTTTGTGGGTTCGATTTTCTTAAATTTTAGTTGTGGTTTCTTTCTTGATCGCGCGATATCCTTGGTTGACTCATTTCAGATTATCGGAATTGTGTTTTCACCGATAAATCTAATCCGCTGAAAGCGCTGGCGTCCTGTTCTTTTTCCTAATTTCTATTTTGTTGTTTAGCTCCTATTCGTGTTCCTGAAGTTTATCCGTCAGATATGTTTTAGATTGTCCTTTTTTTGGATTCTATCGAGTTACCGTTAGCCTTTATTTAGTTACCTTGTACCAATCTCATTCTTGTGCGTATTCAAAATGACTTCTTCTTCGGCTTCCTACCGAGGTCTTCCTGTGTGGGAGAGCAGCTTGAAATTTTCTGGTGTTCCGAACACTATTACCGTACATGATTTTTTGAGACGAGTCAAAGAACTCCGACAAACTCAACATGTGTCAGAATTGCAGTTATTTGAGTCTGCAGTGGACTTGTTCGAGGCTAAAGCGTTACTTTGGTATCGTGGATACCGGCATAGGTTTTCTGACTGGAAGTCGTTGTCTTATTTACTGATACAACATTTTGAACCCCCGGATTTTGCTTATAAGTTAGCTACTATTGAGGAAAATACTTTTGCTTCACATGACCGAGTTGTTAAAATTTCTCCGAGGCCTACGAGTAGATCCGATAGTTCTTCCGTACGTTCTACTGTTCTTCTTCTTAGTTCTGCTTCGTCTTGTCAGGTTATATGCTTTAATTGCGACAAATCTGATCATGCTTCGACACGTTGTACTCGTCCTTCAAGTACTCCACTGTTATGGTTTGGGATATAAGGGAGTTACTCACCACAAATGTCCACACTGTTATCCTACTCCTAATAGGTTTTCCAATAATCTTTCAATTTCTGCCCTCACCTCTGGCTGCCTAATTTCTTCTGCTTCTCGCTCTACGTTCTCTTCTGTCTCTCATCTAGGTCACCCTGCTACTACTATCAAAACCTACTTTTCTTCGGCAAATGTAGCTTCGAACAACATTTTTTCGTCTCTAGTTCTACATCCTATTCTTCTCCTCCTTCTGCTCGCCCTACTTATTCACTTTCACCCCAAACTGTGTTTCCACCACCATTAAAACCCATACTTAAAATTAGTGACTAGCAGATAACTTCTCAAGAGTTTGTTCCCACTTTCTTAAACGATTCTACTCAAGAAATTCCTGTCGTGTCTACAAGCACACATGTTGCTGAAGTGACGATAATTTCTAATTTAGTCAGCGAAGGTCCTGTCGAAGTTCACGAACCTGTATCTTTAATGTCTGTTGCTGTTGCTGTCAAAATTTTACATGTTCCTGCTTTCTTAAATTGTAACTGAATTGACGATAACTCCTAATACGGATAGAGAAGGTTCTGTTGAAGTTAGGGAACCCGTAGCTGTGATGTCTGTTGCTGTTGTCGTCAATGTTTTACCTGACCCTGTTTCGTTATCTACTATTGTTAAGGAATCAGTTCCTATTCTGGCTGAAGTTTTGTCTGTTCCTAACCTGTTGTCTAACAGTAGTGAAGTCTTACTTGATTCTATTCCTTTATCGGACATTGATGAAACGTTACCTGCTCTTACTCATTTTCCTGATGTTGACAAAATTCTTTCTGATTGTGTTTCTTTATCTCATGCTGACAAACTTCTACTTGCTTCTGTTCTTTTAGCTAAAATTAGTAAACTTCTAGCTGATGTTTCTTTATCTATTGTTGTTGAAGTACTTTCTGATGTTTTTTGTTCTTGTAAGGTTGTTGAAGTTCTACCTGATTCTGTTCCTGTATGTAATGTTACTGAAGTGTTAGCGGATTCTGCTCTTTTTCCTAAGGTTGATGTTCCTACAGCCAATGCTGTTTCCTGTCCTAACTGTGATACTTCTAGTCCTTTATCTGACATCGTTGAAATTTTATCTACTTCTGTCCCTCTAGTTAACGTAACTGAAGTGTGCTCCGCTTGTGTTTCTCTTCTAAGGTTGACCCGCGTACAGCCAGTATTTTTTCTCTTTCTACCGTGGATATTCTGACAACCCATGATGTTTCCTTTTCTACAGTTGACTTTCTTACCTCCAACCCTAACAATAAACAACTTTCTTCCTTAACTCGTTTCGAGTTTTCTAAACTACTTTTGCCACCTCCTATATCGCGTGCTACCACTACTACGCCCCCTGCTGTCCCTGTTTTGCGGAAAACTGCCCATAAGTGGCAAAAATTTGTCTATACTAATGCAGAATCTGAAGATGTTGGTCGATGAAATCCTAATATCCTTGATCTCGTTGAATTTTCCTTCTGGCGGCGCTAATGCATGAAGCCCAATATTTAGTCCTCGCGCCCGCTTTTTATGCCGATTCTGCTCCCCTTAGGTTTTGATTTTTGGACTTTAAGTTTTCTTTTTATTTCCTTCGTTTTCTTTCTTTTTCTTTACCCCGTGTGGCTCCGGGAATACAATAGCCCCACGGTAAGACCTGCCTATCGTAAGAGGCGACTACAGCAGTCCAACACATACACACACACACACACACACACTTTATACACGTCCAATACATACCCACACACTTCATACACACACACACACACACACACACACACACACACACACACACATACTCCCACACACTTCATAAACACACCGTTCTACTTGGTTCTCCTGTCTTTCGTTTTCTCCTTGTACTCCTTGACTCCGTGTGGGTCCGGGAATAGAATAACCACATGGTACGACCTGCGTGTCGTAAAAGGCGACTAAAGCAGTCCAACACATACACACACACACACTTTATACACGTCCAATACATACCCACACACTTCATACACACACACACACACATACGCCCACACACTTCATAAACACACCGTTCTACTTGGTTCTCCTTTCTTTCGTTTTCTCCTTGTACTCCTTGACTTCGAGTCGATTACAGCGGTCCAACATAACACATACACACACGCACACTTTATACACGCACAACAAATACACACACACTTCTTCACACCCACACACACGCACACGCATACACACACACACGCACGCACACGCCCATACCTACTCATACATAACTACACTGGGATTCTGTTTTATTTACTTTTGTACAAATTTTAGTTGTTTTTTTTTGTTTTGTACTTGGTGCTTGGTGTTATTCTTTTTGGGTTTCTTTCTGATTCCTTTCGTTTCACTTTCCTTTCCCTATCCTTATGCTAGTCTGCCTAGCTGTTGGTCCCTATACTGATTTTGTGTCGTCCATCTGCTCCTGTGGTAGGTGTTTTCTAGTCCGTTTTTCTTTCTTTGAAACCACGACTTAGTCAACTTTAGGACTAGTCAGCATTTCTTTTCTTTGGTTCTTCGGTTACGATTTTTGGTTGCCACAGTTAGTAGTACCCCGTTTCCTTTTACCAGCGTTCCTCCTCTCTTCCTCTCGTTCCAATTTCTTCTCCTGAGGTTAGAGACTTTACTGTTTCTTCACTAGAAACATCCGTCTATTGACGACTTGTTCAGTGTCAATGCCGTTTCATCTTAGTCCTCGTTGCTTGCATCCCTTCCTTCCTTCTTTTTTTCTTTCCTTTCTTTCTATTATTGATCTTCGAGCCGGATGAGAGTTCTTTTTTTATTTTGGGGCGTTTTTTTTTTGTTTGGTTTTCGTAACGAATTTGTTTTTAGTTTTTAAGCGAATTTTTTTTTGTTTGGGTTTTTCTTTCTTTCTTTGCTTTTTTTTGGTCCTGCCCACTCCGATTACTTTTGTTTTCCTACTCGGATCTGTTAATTTTGCTGAGTGGGATTTGTTACGTTTATTTTCATCATAAATTGATTACCTTATTTTTCCTGTGTTAACTCATTACTCGTTCGAATAAATTCCGTTTCAACTATTAAATTCTTCAACAACACCTTATATAGTTTACCTGTTCAGTATAAGCCCGCTTAACATAACTTTAACTTAAATCTACTTGCTTGGAAACGACAAGTTTTTGCTATAATTAAATAGTTTATATCCTGTTTTAGATAACCTTCAATTTTGTAAACATTCCGATAGCGTATAATTGCTTCTTGCGTGTTTTCCATCTAAACATTCGTCTACACAGTGTATTAAACTATGCGATAAAACCGTATTTTCCAGTTTCAATCGCGCTTTGATAAGCCAAGATTTGCAGTTCAAATTTGTGTTATTTAAACCATTGTTGAATTTGATTCTGCAGCTGGTGCGTCGAAGTGTTTTCTACATTATTCGTTGCCGTATTACGAAAGCAACGCACGTTTGTTCTTTTTCTGTTCGACAACTAGGAGGTGTCTTGCGTGGATTGGTGAGTTTCCCCGCGCGTACCCATTCTAATCAGATTCTCTTTTTAGCTTTTTTTAGCTGGAGGCCGAATTGGTGCTTTCTTTATGTAGGCCCAACTGTTCGTTGACGTAGACCAACTGCTTTTGTCCGTAGACCGCTGCTGCAGTTATGGTAGCAGGGTAAATAGATCCTAACGACCGTGGCGTTGCTGTGTTGACTCACCCCCCGACGGCGTGCGAGCTAAGCATCCAGATACATACAGGTATAGAACTTGTTTTCTTTTGTATATCAATGACAACGTGACACTGTAGAACTATTGTTTGTTGCTGCGAATCGATATTATCGCTCTACAGGTGTAATGTATCATTGTTAAGAATGTTTGGCAGAAGCTCTCACGCGTTAATTCTTTACTACTGATTAGATTATTTTACAAAAAGTATTAGGTGCAATTTTAAAAAAGGAAACGCTTGACAAACATCTCACATGTTTATTTGCCTCTGATTAATTTTATTTTGTGTAAAATTCGAGATGCGCACCTCGTATCTAAAGTACTAAATTTTTCATATCACATAATTGTTTGCTTTGAAATAGTAACGTTTAGTTTATTGCTTTTGCTTGTTTGTATAGAACCCTTTATTTATTTTTATTTGTTAATAGATAATCGTGGCCGACGTGCTTTTTTTTTGTTTTCTTGGTATGTAGGAGAATCCTCCCACTCTCCGCGTTTGATAGTCAGCCTGGTATTTACTTCTCTTCCGGCTACGTCTAGGTACGTAACACAATATCTAGCCTTTCATTCGTAGTATCACACATTGCGTTTTCTTACTGGAACCAACATAGTCGCTCGTTCAAATCTAATATTTCAATAAACGACTGGAATAAGTTCCGATATACCGCACTATCTATAAATTTGTCAAAAAATTAAAGGTCCCAGCGACGCTGGGAGATAACACACAAACACTAACTCTACGTACGTGTACTGGTAGTTCATGTAGAGCGTGATAATGTGCATTTCTCTATGTTCAACAGTTTGATTGTTAATGCTGTCACATAAGTGAAACCACCCCGCATGACTAAAATAAGCACGACCAACACTTTAATACTGTTCTTATAACCAACTACGGAACCAACGAGAATACCGTCATCTACCTATTTTAATCTATAAACAACACCGCTATGGTAAACATGCAAACATAATTTTCAGTAATCCTGAAAGCAGTAGATAAAGTAAGGTTAGCTAGTAAAAACAACCTTTTGAGAGGTTTTCTGCGTAAGCGAGTCAAACGTTCTTCCATACTATACAGAACATCCGCTTTTGTAGAAAGCAGCACCAGAATATATTGTGGTTGTAAGGAAAGTTAATTCGACTTATATACTCTATCAAGCATCAAAGTATCTGTTAATAAAGTGACCCTTCTGTGCTTACCATTTAAAACGTCAATTATCCTATTCCAGGTAATAAAACTTTTATTTCGACTACCAAGAGCAATCTATTATTAAAAAAATTTATTTTATATTTTTCTTTTCAGCCTTATTGGCAGCTCAAATTTTCCGAAACTAAAATTCTTGCGTTGAGAATTACTATAAATGGCACTTCAACAAATTATGTAAGTCTAGCAACGAATCACCCTACAAAGATTAGTGTAAATTAGGAAAAATAGACGACGCCAGTGTAGAGCCCTAGAAGTAGCAATATCAAACGCCATAAGTCCTCTGATTTTTAGTGTAAAGTACATAGAAGTATGAATCTCCAAAAGAAAACTGAGTCATGCAGTAATACAAAAAAAGGACGTGCTCAGTCTTTAAAAGCAAGGACCATGAGTGCTCAGTAAGTTGCAGTTGCATTTGGTGGTAGTTTAAGTTAAGAGTTAGACAGTAAGTCAATTATTTATCTCATATGTTAGTGCAAACTTATTAATTGTTCTTAGATTACAGCTGTTTTTTGTGAAATTTTTTCTTGCTTGTTAATAGATGTAACGTGTAGTTTGAAATAAAATTGTGTTTTATTTCAGTGGTTGCCGGATGATTCAATAAGTGTTTCCTGGATCAGCTTTCTGCTCTACCCTAATAAAATCAATTTTCTCAAACATCCTTTGAAGTACTTCATGGAAATTATTCTCAATGTACTATTCTTTTCCTACAATTAATCCTTCTCTGCCGCCGAATAAAAGAATTATCAGCAAATGCCATTTGTTTGATTATTGCCAAGCCAAACAGAAGAACGTTTATCAGACAACCTTCAATGTTACCAAGTATTTATTTGCTTCATATTCTTCAAACACAAGCTGCGTCAAAGAGGGCAATTTGTGAACGAAGGTCCGTTACCTGATACCTTCAACAATCTCCGATCGAGTCAAACTGAAAGACATCTGGATGACAGTTCTTAACCTCACAAAGTATTCCTTTGATTTATTTCCTTTAAATACTTGCCACATTAGTCAGCAATTGTTGAACGCCGTACCATCGAAAATTATCTAGTACGATCAGCTTTCGAGCAATTGCAAGGTGTTGTGAAGCCATGTTATTAAATTTAATTAGTATAAGATGTCGATGTCACGATAGTAGAGAATCGAACCACTGGCAGTTAGTCGGGCCACGGTATGGACGTGTTTTGTTATGTATTTCCTGTTTACGTTAAACACTTATGCGTACTAATAAAGGATTATGGTCTCTAATGTTTTATTACACCGTAGCAGTACGTAACACAATAATTTCGCGACGAGAAAGCACGGGCTTATGTCAAAAGAAAAAAAAAGCATATTTATAAAATTAAAGAAAAGCGGAAGTGAAAGTTAATACCAATATGGAGTACATCAGCTGATGATAAAAAAGCAAGTGCATCCAATGATTGAGTATATTTTAAAAATCGTTGTCAAGGAATTTAAAACAATTTTGGCATGCCGGAGATACTACGGTTACCGTAAGTACGTTTAATGTCAACACATTTAATTCTTTGATAAAAAATAATGAAGATATAATTTCATATTTGGAAAGATTACAAATGTATTACCATCTGGCAAGCACTCCAAGTGATCAAGAAGTCAACTTATTGTATGTAGTTTTACCGTCCGAAATATTTAAGATATTACGTGATTGTATAGCACCTGTGTTGATAAAAGATGCAACATTTAAGGAATGCGAACAAGCACTTAGGAATTTTTATTCATCTAAAGATTGTCAAATAGCAAATCGCTATAAATTTTATTGTCGTCAACAGTTAGAAACTGAGTAACTCACAGAATATATTTCTGCGTTACGAAATTTATCAAGTGAATGTAATTTTGGTACATTTTTATCAGAAGGCTTGCGGGATTGCTTGGTAACTGGCTTAAATCAACAACATAATCAAATGTTGAAAAAAATATTGTCACAAAAAGACGATTTTTCATGGGAAAATACAGTAAAATTGGTATCAGAATATGAAGCTGTCGAAAGGTCAGCTATTAAAATATCGTTCAGTCAACAAAATGCTACGTTATCAATTCATTCTCATCGGTCAAAGGAAAAACAAAAATTTCGTCGGTCAGTGAGCAGAGATAGTCAAAAAATTAAAAACAAAATGGAAATGCTAGTACGTCTTTGCAATGGTTGCGAGGGTCAAATCCATCCAAGGAGAAGGAAATATACAAGAGATGTCATCCTTGTCATTCATCACACACAGTTCGTGATTGTCCACCAAGAGATTGGTCTTGTTCTTCTTGTGGAAAAAAGCACATACAAGTAAGGTTTGTCATTCAAAGAACAACGCTATAGATAATGTTAAACAATTTTATTATAGAGATAGCTTGGATATTAATTTTGTTCATTGTAATCAACGAACATGTAGAAAGACCTTATAGGAGGTTTTGCAAAGATTAAATAATTTTAATGTAAAAATCAATGTCAATAGAAGTTTGTTCTTTGTGGAATTATTGGTTTTTGGGAATTCCATATTACAGGTAAAGGCAAGCAACTGTCAACAGAAAAAATAAACAAAATTCTAGGATGTCCGTCACTCACTAATATTTCACAATTAGTCATATTTGGCAATGTTAACGTTTTATACGAACTTCATTGAAATGTGTCCAAACCTATTGGAACCATTATATACATTACTGCAAAAAGGTGAGCTATTTCATTGGTCAGCAGAGTGTGAAGTTGCATTTCAAAAAAGTAAGAGTATACTAACAGAGAAGTCGCTTTGATCCGGGATAGTCTATCACGCTAACTGTAGATAGTTCGCAGTACGGGGTAGGTGCAGTACTTAGACATGTGGTGGATGGGAGTTCCATCCCAATAACATTTGAGTTAGCAACCTTTTTAAAGGCACATAGGAATTATAGTCAATTGCATAAAAAAGCACTAGCAGTAATGTTTGGAATTAAAAAATTTCATTCATATCTATTCGGCCGAAAATTTACGATTTTTACGGACCATGAGCCGCTTTTCTGAGAACAAAAATATACCAGCCACGGCAGCATCTCGGTTAATACGGTGGGCAATTACACTGTCGACTTATGAGTATAAAATAGAATTTAAAAAAGGCAGTAATATTCCTCATGCCGACGCTTTGTCGAGGTTACCTAGTACAGATGTAGTAGTGGAAAACGATTGACATTTTCTATATTTATCGACTCCGTTAAAATAATGTTAGTACTCAGTTGTACAGTTTATTTCATTATTTTAGCATGTTAAAACAACAGAGTACGCTTTGGAAACGCTTTCTAAATAGGTAGTGTAGAAGTTAATAATTCGACTGGAATATTTAGAAAGCTAAGAGTTAATTTTCATAATCTTGCAGATGTAAATATTCGGAAAGATAGTGTATATAAGATAGCAGTTCAAATTTGTGTATAGAAATATTTAGGGCAGAAGCAAACATCTAAATTTCATAACAATTTAGCCTTTATATTTAATTATTAAAAAGGGGATATGTAATTTTAAAAGCGTTAGCATTTGAAACCGTTTAGTTTGTTGCCAATAGTGTTTAAAAGCGAAGGGGCAGTTATAGGTGTGGTAAGTTTTAAAGCTGTTTGTCGAAGCTTTTTTAGTAACATGAAAATAAGAAACGTCTTTATTTTCTAGGTATATTTTAAGATAACGTTGAACAAACAACAGCAAATTTCAAGTAGGATAGGTTATAGCTGTCAATTATATTAGATTTATAGCTAAACTGTAGAGATAACTGTGTCCATTATAAGCTCAACTTGCCAAGGAAAAACTAAGAGGAAGTAGATGATAAAATAAGTACAAGTGAGATGAGGATAACACGTGTTAGGGTAATGGAATTACAATAAAAGGTTGGCAATACAAACTGGAATGAGTACAAAGCAAGAGAGAGGTGATGTTGGAACGTATGTTGGAGAGAGATAGATGTTACTCTTGTTGCATTAGAAGCGTGTTGAATGTTAGCTTTGTCAAGTTGGCTTAAGATACGCAACGTGATTGGTGACAGATGTTATAAATACCGGGATAGAAGTCAAGCAAGAGTGGGTTGCGGACGTTGGTTTAGCTTTTCAAGGAAGTGTTTTCGGAAAATCGCGTCGGTTAAAGGATTTTACGCGGAATTTTGAGCGCACGTTACAAAATTACTGGAAAACAGTTACCGTTGGTGTTTGTTTGTGTTGTAAAATTGTGAGAAGTCAAGACGGTTTTTAGGTATCTTTGTGAATAATGAAACTACATCAAAACTAATTAATACATAATTTTCAGGTATTTACCTGAAAATTATGTATTAATTAGTAATACAAAATTTATCACTTACTTGGAATAAAATTGAACTGCAAAATAAGCGAAAAATTTTTTTTAGATGTAATAGATTTTATTTTTGAAAATAGTTACTTTAGTTTTAATAATAAATTTTTTCAGCAAATATTTGGATGCCCAATGGGTTCAAACATTAGTCCGATACTTGCTGATCTAGTTATGAATACTCTATTAGACAATGCCATACCTAAGTTACCATTTAAAATACCTTTTCTTAAAAAATTTGTCGATGACACCACAACAGCAGTTCCTGAAGATAAATAGACAAAACTTTATACATATTTAATAATTATAATCCTTACATACAATTTACGGTTAAAAAAGAATGTAACAAAGCAGTTCCATTTCTTGACACGTTACTAAAAAGAAACAATGAGAACAAAATTATTTTAGATTGGTATCAAAAAGCAATACATTCAGAAAGATATTTAAATTTTTATTCCTACCATCCACTATCAACAAAAATAAATATAATATTAGGTTTAAAACAAAGAATAAAAAGAATTTTTCATCCCTCTTTGTACCCAATAAACATAGAAATCCTTACTAACATATTAAGAACGAACAGTTATCCACTCCATTTAATAAAAAAATTACTATCCGAACAATTTAATCCTAATACAAACAAATTAAATGACGGTAATCAAAACAGTACCAAACAATTATTCACTTACAAAACAATATAATATATTCAACATTTAACACGAAAATTAATAAAAGTTTTTAAAAATAAAAAATAAAGTTTGCTAAACGAAACGTAATAACATTAAAAAATATTTTTATTAAAATTAAAGACAAAATATCTAAAGTAAACCAGAGAAATTTAATATATAAAATTAATTGTTTGATTGCGTTCACTCGTATGTTGGGCAGACCTCTCAACTATTAAAACAAAAGATAACTCAACATAAGAGTGACATAACTATCAAACCAAAAACATGTACATTAACCACACACGTAATAGATACAAATCACAGTATGGATTTTGAAAATCCAGACTTCTTAGAAATAGAGAACAACAAATCAAAAAGAATTTTTTGGGAAATGTATCATATTTATAAAACTAAAAATACAATAAACAAGAAAACAGATATTAGTAACTTAAGTTTCATATACACATATTTATTAAATTTTGAACAAAGTTAATGCCAAAAATTAAACTAAAAATACACACACACACACACACACACACACACACACACACACACACGCATAAACTATACACTCACATCTTATAATATACATGAATACTAACATATACGTATGCACTCGATACATCAAACAAATTAGTTATCTTATATCCCATGAAACAAAAAAATTATTTACATCAAAATTTATGACATCAAGTTGATGTATATATAAGTTCAATGTTTACAATTTATATTTAAAAACTTTCAATTTTGTTAGTTTTACAAGTTTTTCCAAGATGTTTATCATGTTTGTTATGCTAGTTTTAATTAACCTCAAGTTTGTAGGTTTATAATCTATGTACCACATTTATAATCGAGCGTATAAAAATTTTTAGATAACCTGTTATCAAGAATTTAAAATAAATTTAAAAACTTAGGCCATAAAAATATATATTACAAATATTTATGTCGTAATTATTTTCACTTTATATGTATATATATATATATATATATGTATATATATATATATATTGCTATGATAATAGGGTTATTTAGGGGTATATTGAGTCATAAGGGTTACACACTACATGTAAATACAAAATGGAAATAATTTTCCAATTATGTAAAAAGCTAATATCAAGCACACTGTGTATAAATCAAAACTAACTTTAATTAATGAAAGGAAGCTCATGCTTCAAAAATCAAATCACATTTAGTAAGATAAATAACTTGTAAGCCATACAATTCGTTTTAAAACAATAACGCAAGCATAAAACCGAAAATAAATACGCATGAAATGAATAAACGCATCAATTTACGTCTTCATGAAAATTTGACTACGTGATCCTTTAATTGTAAACATAAAATTCGAATAAAATCCAACTGATGAAGAACATAAAACAAGAAAACAGACGTTTGGCTACGTGATAAATTAAACGGAAAGTTTGAATGTATTCATATACAAACAAGTGGACGTGAGTTGAGGAAAATTCAAAGGTTTTATATTCAGAGGAATACACTTTAATAAACTAGATGTCTACGTGATGTACCAAGCATTTCGACAAGAATTTGGAATGTAACTTTATAGAAAGTTCAAAGACCTGCATGATAAAGCAAAGTGCAACGGTTCAATCAAGGAGGTAGACTCGGAAAACCAAGAATACAGGTTTATATAGGACACGAACTTGATAAACAATCAGTCTTTTTTTGACCAAGAGCTTAACTGAAAACAATACAGGGGTACTGGTCAATCGCATGCTGCAGCAGTTCTACGAATTGGAAACACACAAGGAAAACACTGGTCAGAAATAGGAAAATAGCATAAGGCATTATTTTCATTTTAAACATTTACATTTTTGCGTATATTAAAATATTTATGTAAAGAGGCATCAAAAATCTTTTAAGAACTACGTGGAGAGAAAGAAGGTCGTTTGAACGTTCAAAAAGTACTTCCAGTAGTATACAGTGTTATTTTTGCTGGCTTTAAGGGATTTATAATTTGGGAACAAACAGATTGATAATGCTACTCTGATTAAAGGGTTTATTTTTGAATAGCGAATCACATTATGAAAGTTGTAAAGTTGTAAAGCTGTTTAATAAGTTCATTTATTTCATTCAAGTAGGAACGTGTTAGAAAAAAGAGGGGTAAACATTTCTTTGTTATCATACCGTTGTGCACTCTGTGTGAATTGAACTGAACTAGTCGAGGCATATAAAACGAATTGTGTTTAAAATTTAAATTTGAGGTTATTTAGAGACACAGCGCTGGCGGGCAGCATGAAACTGGACGTTAATTACATCGGCGTACGGCGATATATCGACATGCATTAGCCCTATAAAAGTCTTAAAGATAGATAAACTTATTTTTAATTGTGCATGTCAAACCTTTATAATGGTATATAAACAATAGTAGATGATATCTGGTTTATTAAATTACATTACAATTCTAATTATAGGTGTGTAGTAATTTTGCTAACACTTAACAAAAATATTTCAATAAAAATACACTCTTCTAGTGTCAGTGTGGTGAAATATTATGGGTTGGTGACAGCATCGTTAGGTTAGGCTTGTCACTTTTGTTCTTTTGTTAGGGTGAATGTCGTCAAGTGGGTTTATCTATTGATAACCATGGCCAAATGGGCCTGGTCTAGGAGAAGAAAAAAGTCGTTCTGTGTAGAAAATAATCGGAACTTGAAAGATGTTGTTAATAACGGAGATACTAGTGACCTAGTAAGCGACTAGCGACGCATTTTAATGGTGACATTGAGGAAACTTGAATAAGCAGTCGGTTAAGTGCACTCTTAGAATGTCTGGGAAATTTAAAAGAACATGGGATTTAGAAGTGGCATGCAACTAGTGTGAGGAGTAATTTGGAGGTTAATTTAAATTTTGTTTCAAGAAGAAGAATTCAATTTTATGATGTATCAAATTTGGAATGAGGCTGTTTAGAAAATAAGGTTCAAGTACGAAAATGCTGTTATCTCAAAGTTAAAATTCAAATTTAATGTTGTTTTAAATCTGGTTTTAGAAGAGGAACTTCTAAGTGCATCGTTGATCGTGGTTGGTTAAACTTATTCTATTTGGTAAGAACATTCCACATTTTTCTTTTGTTCTTCTGTAACTTGAAGTGTGATAAAAGTTTAAAAGTTTCTTGCGTGATGAATTTTGCGTTAGAAAAAGTCCATGTAGCTCCCTTGTTAAATAGAATCTTTAATAATTTTAACTTAAAAATTTTTATACTGTAAATTTGTGATAACAAAAGTCTGCGTGTTCGATTTATACTATGTACCCAAGATATAACTTGAAAGCAGGATTAATTTAAATGTAATTTAAAGAGAAGATATTTTCAAATCATTTGTGTTAATTTCTATTGTAAATTCTCTGGCAGTACTGCAATCGAAAGGAAAGGAATCATTCTGTTTAAATTATTTTATAAAATGTTTTGACATATAATTTTCTGAATCATTAATTCTTGCTTGGTACATCAAACACCATGATTGATAATTTTATGGAAACTATAACCTCACTATTTACTGTAAACATTTTGTAATAATTTTGAAAGAAACTAAAAAGAAGATAAATTTATGTTTTACCGTTTTACCTAAAGTTTTATATTTCTGCACTTTAAAGAAAGGTATTATAATTCATACAGAAAATCTATATATATATATATATATAATAGTGTTTTTTCGATAAAATGTTACTGTACAATTGGGATATTTTAGTCCAAAAATTAAAACGAAACAATATTTTGCATATATTTAATTATAAATCGACGTTTCGGCAAGGGTTGTTGCCTTTATCAAGATTCTAAAAAAGGAAAACCTATCATTACAGTCATCAAAAGATGTTATTTTTAAAAAAATTACTTACTTAATTGTTAATGCATAAATATTAAAATTATAAACACAACCCTACACATCAGGGTTGTTGTTAGTCACAACTGGTTAAAATACAAATATTGGAGTACCCAAAAGGGGATTATTTAAAATTAGTTAATAAAATTACATGTTTATAGAGTAAACGACCAACTACGAATAAATTAATAAAAACCAGTCTGATAAGAGTGAGAGCGTGTTCCACATTTTGTACAATTATTAGGTAAATAAGATGCGCTCTGGCCTTCACATCATTGTTGAAAATTAAAATTTGACTTTGCAATTCTGTACAAATTGGAATATATGGGATGCAAATTTTGGGTGTCCTGCCTAAAATTTAACGAATTGACTTCATTTTTTATATAATACGCCTCCAAAAAAAGCCTAAGCTTATGATTAGTTTCAGAATCTAAAATTCGAACTTCATCATAATTTGGGGTATGATGAGTCATATTTATATGTTGTGAGAGGGCACAGCTGTTCTTCCCCAATCTTACATCTGACTTATGTTGAATGAGTCTATTTTTCAACCACTGACTAGAATTACCCACATATGTTTTTTTGCAGGAACACGTTATTTTATAAATAGTGTTGCTACTTAGCATTTTTTCAGTTTTATCTTTCAGCTTAGTGAAAAAGTTTCCTACAGATTTTTCATAACTAAACGCTATTTTAATGTCTGGTTGTCTCAAAATTCTTGCCAAAAAGGGCGTTAAAGTTTGAATATAAGGTAACTTTCTAAATGATACGTTATTAGGTCGTTCAGGATTGTTCAGACAAAGAGTAGTGTAGAGCAACTTCCTTACTAATTGCTTAGGATAACCATTATTACACAAAGTAGTTTCAAGTAGCATTAGGTTATTTTTCTTAAATTCTGGTTCCGATATCAATTGTATCCGGTGTTTCAACGCCAAAGCTGTATTAATCTTGTGACTAAACGAGGGATTAGAAAAATAATTGACATACCGGTTATATATATATATATATATATATATATATATATATCTTGTATGCATCGAACCTCACGAATTGGGCGTCATAAATTGCCGTGTAACCACTCTGGTTAATAGTACTTTCTCAAATTATCAATTTTAAAAAAATTGAAAATTTCATACAATAGAGAATTTTCAAACAAATATAATTCTTACCCAGATTCCTGCTCCATTACTTTAATTGATTTTTTCAACAGCTACCCGGCTAGCTCTGTTGGGCCTCCTCTTGGATACCTAGATCTACTAATCATACTCTTTATCGTTCACGCACACTCGCAATAAAACCACAAAATAATACAACAATCATACAATATTTATTTACCACTATATACAAATCAAAATTCAAGATTATTTACATTTCGGTGTCCAAGTTACACCTCAATAAAGTCCAGAATTTTAAATTGAAATATCAAACACGTTGAATGTAACAGGAGTAAATGGGCCCCGAATAATACCTTATTTTTCTTTTTATTTATAATTATTTCTAATTAGTACACTCTGGAGTATGGTGAGCTCATGATAACCCAGTTTATTTTATTAATGCATGTTTTTTATTTTGCATACTCTTACTACAAACACAAAAAAACCCATGTACTCTTAACAATAAAATTTTAAATTCAGGAGGAATGTTAATAAGCTTTATATACACCTTTAGATTTATATTCAAATACCATCATCAAAGTTAGTTATACGTATTATTTTCAATACGCAAAATAATGCAAAATACCATCAAAGTCCACTCTCACACATCACAATAATTTCATAGTTTATAAAAAACAGCAAATTCTAATGCGTTACCTGGAATTTCTTGAAGATCCCTACTTCGTTGACGATGTATTATGTTCCTGAACCCTCGGTCTCGTGGTTCTGCTCTGCTTGCCGCCTCTAGCTATTTATAGATGAACACCATCTAAGTTGTGCTGCATGCTATTCATTCAAGATCCATTCAAATCCTAATCCAAGTATATTACACTTTTTTATAATTGCAGAATTTAATTTACGTTACTTTACTTTACTTCACGAGCTTGTTGCACCTCAATAACATTAAACTCGACACTATCCGCGTTTCAAACTATGAGGCCAACACTGTACTATATAATTTAAAAATTTTAAATACTTACAAGCTCGCGGTAGATTTCTGTACGTAGTCTCAAGCGATGAAAATACCAAGATATCCCTATTAATTTTCTTAGAGTATTTATACAATTCAAAATGCCACCTCTCGGCCACTCTTCACGCAAAATACTTCATTTAAAATAATACTTCTTTAAATTTTGATTTAACCGTTTTTGAAATCTTTGAAATTTAGCTCGTTGATACGATATTTTTCGAAAAACCCGCATTCAATTTTTCCCGTGTTCGTCTATTGTACAACTAACTATTTAGACCAATGATATATTCAGTGACGTCTTAAAAACGCCGCCTATATTAACTCTATTCCTCTCTTATGCATATTATATGTTTTCTTCTAACCTTGTTTGAGTGGTAGAAAATCGATATTTTTTGTCCGCGTGCTATCTAACCCACGTGTACTGAATACGTGCGTTTCGAAGTGAACTGCTATTATGCCTGTCTTATTCCGAAGCATATCATCGATTGTCCATCCCTTCTGCGCTTTAAGGAAACTTTTGGTTAGCGTTCATGCAAACCGTCCGACCGTTTGCACAATATACCTCGAATTTTGTCTTTCATCTACACAAATAAGGGGAATATGACTTTTCCAAAACATGCAGGTGTTCAATTAACGATCGTTTTAGCATAACATTTTTAGGACTTTGCGTTTCAAGGTATTTTATATATTCGACGTGTTTGTTTGATAGTAAAGCGTTTCGCTTTGGACTTATCGATCTTTCATGCTTTTATGCGTATTGGACGTTATATCCCTTTGAATTAAACTCAATTAAATTAATTAATTAATATCCATTGGCTTATACTATTTATTTTCCTTACAAACCTATTAAATTTTAATCCCTACTTGTAAAGTTATGGTAATACTTGTTACTTTCAATCAACTAAATGAAATAAATTTCGCACGTAAATTTTCGTTGTTTCCTCTATACAGGGTGTTTAAAATTGCATTGTTTATACCTAAATGTAACCCTTTAAAACCACTACAATATATATATATATATATATATATATATTGCCGTGTTACTCCGCTCTAGTCCTCAGTAGCTTCGAAAAGTATTTAATGTTCAAAAATCGAAAATTTCACAAAAAAAATTTTCAAAAAAAAATTTCTTACCCAGATTCTGCTTTTATCACATTAATTTCTTCAACGGCTTCCTGGCTAGCTCAGTTGGGCCTCCTCTTGGATACCTAGATTTACTATCATACTCTTTAGCGTTCACGCACACTCTCAATAAAACCACAAAATAATACAACAATCATACAATATTTATTTACCACTATTTACAAATAATAATTCAAGATTATGTACATTTCGGTGTTCAAGTTACACCTCAATAAATTCTATCTTTGTAAAGTCCTGGATTTTAAATTGAAATATTAAACACATTTAATGTAACAGGAGTAAATGGGCCCCAAACAATACCTTATTTATATTTTTTTCTAATTATTACACTCTGGAGTATGGTGAGCTCATGATAACCCAGTTTTTTTTAATGTATACTTTCTACTTTGCATACTCTTACTACAAACACAAAAAAAAACATGTACTCTTAACAATAAAATTAAATTCATGAGGAACGTTAATAAGCTTAACGTACACTTTTAGATTTGTATTCAAATACCATAATAAAAGTTAGTTATACGTGTTCTTTTCAATACGCAAAATAACGAAAAATACTATCAAAGCTTTCTCTCACACATCACAAATAATCTTCACAGTTTATAAAAAAACATCAAATTCTAATGCGTTACCCGGAAAAACTTGAAGATTCCATCTCTGTTGACGATGTATTATGTTCCTGAACCCTTGGTCTAGTGATTATGCGCTACTTGCCGCCTCCAGCTTTTTATGGATGATCACCATCTACGTTGCGTTGCATGCTACTCATTCAAGATCCATCTCAATAACCAAATCCAAGTATAGTACACTTGTTATTATTGCATAATTTAATTTACTTTACGTTACAAGCTTGTTACAGTATACGTTGTACCATAGTTAAATATAAATAAACTCGACACTATCCGCGTTTAAAGTATAAGGCCAACTATCTAACACTGTACTATTTAATTTATAAATTTTAATACTTACAAGCTCGTTAGTAGATTTTTGGTACGTCGTAAGCGATGCAAATTAAAGAAGTCAAAGAGAGCCCTAATAACTCCCCTTTCATATTTATAGGATTCAAAAGGTAACCTCTCCAAACCCTCTTTACGCGAAATATTTAATTGAACTAACTCTTTCTTCAAATTTTGTATAGCCGTTTTCAAACTCCCCGAAATTTAGCTCGTCGCTACCCTATTTTCCGAAAAACCAGCATTCATCTGTCCCGTGTTCGTCTGTGGTAAAACTAACTATTTAGATCAATGACATATTTCAGTGACGTCTTAAAACCCCGCCTGTATTAACTCTATTCCTCTCTTATGCATATTGGATGTGTCCTTCTAACCTTGCTTGAGTGGTAGAAAATTGATATTACTGTCCGCGTGATATCTACGCCACGTGGAGTTGTATACGTGCTTTGCGACTGTCGGTTGACCAATATTCTTTAAAACTTGCTTGTTATCTACAAAAATAAGAGAACATGACCTTTCCAAAACATGCAATTAACAATCGTTTTAAAATAACATTTCTAGGAGTTTGCGTTTCAAGGTATTTCATATATTCGACGTCTGTTTGTTTATTAGTAAGGCGTTTCGCCTTGAAATTATCGATTTTTCATGCTTTGAGGCGTTTTCTGACGCTATAACCTTTTGAATTAAACTGAATTAAATTAATTAATAATTTCTATTGGCTTATACAATTTATTTTCTTTATAAAATTATGGTAATACTTGTTTCTTTAAATTATAGTTGTTTCCTCTATACAGGGTGTTTGAAATTGCATTGTTTATATCCAAATTTAACACTTTAAATCCACTACAATATATATATATATATATATATATATATTACTCATATTTAGACCAGGGTAGAAAATTAAATAATCAAATCAAATAATTTTAATTACCGTGTATAAGGAATTTCATTAAATAATACGCTTTATTAAAACCTTGAAGCATAAATAAACTCGGTCGTTTCAGTAAAAATAAGAAATTTAAATTATCTATAAGACGCTTTACATCAAAAGAAGCAGTATTGAAAAGCGCAGTGGATAATTTAATTATTCCTAAACAAATGGAAATTACGTGCAAAATTTATATTAATGAACTCTATTTTAAATAACTGGTATTAAACAAAACGTACGGATAATAATTTGTATTCGCTAAAAATGAAAGGATGGAAATCAATTTTAATTGGAGTTAATTGAACCATTATTAATAATAAGCATAAAACTTGTAAAACCCAATAATAGTCAAATCGTAGGAAGGTTATTTAAAATGTTACGTTTGAACACCCCTGCGTGTTTTTAAAAGGCAATTTCAAGTTAATTTGTTTGGATAAACATGTTGATTCTAAGGATATTGGAAACGATCAGATGCTTTAGCAGGAAATACAGAACACCTGCGTATTTTTAAAAAGCTCATTCTGCGTAAATTTGGCAAATAATTAATGTTTCAAAGAATCTTGGAGAAACCGGGGCTTAATATTCACGAGAATGTGCGATACGGGTTATTAAACCAAGATAACAGTCCGCGTGGACTAAAATATAATCGATAATGAAGAGTGTCAAGTTGCACCAATACGAACAGGTTAGAGAAGGAAAGAAAATGCGTCAAGCAAAGACACATATTGTAAAGGGCGGGATTTAAGCAACGTCAAGGGGTTGCGATTGGTTAAAAATAGGATGCATATATCAGAGGTAGAACAACAATTTCTGTATAAAAGTAATTAGTTTTTCTCGGACAACTTTGCGGGCCGTGTTGAAATTTTCTGAGATCTCAATGGGGTGAGGACTAAATTCATAAAAATCGACGTGCAGGCTACAGACTGGGAACGTAGAATGAGGAATTCGTTGGAATTACCCGTTTTAGGGAACAAAGCGACGTGTCGGCTATTCGCTATATATACAGGCGGGAATATGTGTTTCGCTCTCTTAGACTCTTAGACTTTCGACGATTCGATGCGTTAAAAGCTCGTGCATCCGCGACTTGATATTAAACAGTGCATTTTAGTTTGATTAAATAATTTAAAGTGTGCTAGTATATTTTAGTGACTCAAAATAGTTGGTTATTTTACGTGCTAACATGAATGTACTTCAGTGCACTTAGATACAAGGTAATAAAAGTTTATTATCACGGTACCAATTAGTAAAATTTACAACGACAAATGTACACCCAAAAGTAGGCAGTTTTGGCGTATATTGGTAATATTGGTAAAAGGAAGTATGAATTTCTTTGCTATTTTGCGGGGTGTTAATGACTAAATGGTTCGTAAATGTGTCTGCATCCACTGAACCAGAGGCAGATATACACAGATGAGTTCCGGAAAAGCCTAGAAACAACTTTAAATTAATGGTGATGGAGAACATTTTTAAAGCGTTGACAACTTGAAGCTGTAAATAGAATCCGGTTGGAATGGTGTGATTTACAAAAGGGACGATTACACTGAAGCTACGAGGACAATAACCTTCAGGTAAATTGTACTATTTTGTTTGACATTTTTGTGTGTATTGAATGACTTTATAATTGATTTACTTTAAATGGACATTAGTGGAATTTTTCTAACCATAAAAATTTAATTTTAAGATGAAATTTGCTTGTTTAAGTAAAAGGGTATTTTGTTTTGATGTTCGGGAATAGGATGAAACTTTGGGTAGGTCTTTGAGCTCAATTAGACAAACCTGGTTAATTAACGTAAAGGGGTGGTAGATGCTCCTTTATACTCAGACTCCGGTCTGCTTATCTTGTTATATTAATTAGTAGGCATCCAACAAGGACTTTAATTTTGGATGCACAGTAAAATGATAATAAAATTAATCCGGAAATTCTTTTAAAACTGAATTTTATGTTCAAATTTAATTTGAAAATTTAATGTATTCTGAATATTGATGTAAATAGAGTTAACGTTGATGTTTGTGGTAGGAATGTGTTGTTTAATTTTATGATTGAGAATGGAAGTTATCTAGAAGAGCAGCCGAGGCGATTAACAGAAGGAATCAACGGACCAGGTGATTTAAGAGGTTTCACAGCATTCTTGACGCCCAAACTGTGGGGCTCGAATGTTTTTTTTTTGAAAGGGCCAGTACCTGCAAAGATGAGAGGTTACACAGCATTCTTGGCGACCCAAAAGTGAGGCTCGAGTTCCAAATAAAATTTTTGTTATTTTATTCCAGGAAACTGGCGATCTGAGAGAGAGAGTTTCGGTGTGTGTATAAATTTAAGAGTATTTTAGAGTGTGTGAGAGTGATTAGAACGTATGCAGAGAAAGGAGTGGTTAAGGAGTCAAGGAGTGGAAATTGGAAGTGACGATAGTGCATTGTGTGGGAAAATTTCGAAAATGGAAGAAGCAGGAGGCAGTAGAGATCAGTCGAGGACGGAATCAGGGGATCAAGGAAATGAGTTAATGATGAGAATGTTAGAGGAAATGCGATTAGCTAGGGAGGAGTCCAACAGAAAATTAGAACTGCTAAGCGAAGAATCTAATAGAGCGAGGGAGGAGTCCAACCAAAAATTAGAGCAGATAAGCGGGAAAATTGAACAAAATACTAAAGAATTTACAGAATTTAAAGATAGTCTTACCGTGAAACTGGGGGAAGTAGAAAATAGGGTTGAAAAAAATGAGCATGATATTACAGGTCTTCGACAGGAAATGGGACATTTAAGGTCCGAAGTACGCATTTTTTGTGAAGAAGAGATTAATGTGAAAATGACTGAAGTGACGGACTCATGTAGGGATCAGTTAGGCAGGGTAGAACGTGAAGTTAGTAGTATTAAATACAACATGTCAAATTTAACGGGGGATGGTCCCAGATTTTCTACAGGTGGAGTATCATTGGACCAACACATGAAGTTTTATGGTGATAACAGGGTAAATCCACAAATTTTTATTAATAGTGTAAGAAATCTAGTGGGAAATTTATTTGACGAACAGACTAAACTAAATACGATAAAGGCTTTATTAAAGGACAATGCGGAGGCATGGTACAATTTAGTAGGACAGGACATAGACACGTATCAGGACTTTGAAAACAAATTTTACAACATTACTGGAGTGATCACAAACAGGATCAGATTAGGGACGACTTGATTACAGGAAAATTTAAGGGAGAGTTTGCAGGTTCTAGGAGCAATATGCCATCCGCAAGTACAGTGTGGCCAAACAACTGAATCCACCATTGACGGACAGACAGATAATCAAGTACCTATCACGACATTTTGAACTGGAAATTAGACAACACGTGGCCTTACAAAACATCACAGAACGGGAGACATTTTTAGAGTATTTACAGAGATATGACGATGTATGTGTTGGACGGACAAGAGAGATACGAGAACGAAACGTTAACACAGTTAGGTTTGACAACAGGACACCGAATTATCCGAGACGGCCTGACTACAACAGAAATTTTCGACCGAATTGGGAACGACGAGGACAGGAATACAGGAGCAATAGTGCGACTAGGGGACCGACGCCAAGACCTAGTTACACGAGACAGAACAGTTTACCGGAAGTAAACAGGACTGTGACCAGCACGCCGAATAGAGATAGGGACACGGATATTAACACGAGGAGGACGTACGCACAGGTTGTAGAAGGACAACCAGGACCAAGCACGGAAAACAGGATGAGACAGGATTTTAGAACGCGACAGACCACTAGATTTCTGTGTAAATGTATACGAACATCCACGTGAATTTTTCAAAATTGAGGAGGAAGTAGAGCCAGAAACTGAGGAAAAATTATGTTTGCCAATTATTAATTTAGAAATTTTTGAGAATAATGTAGAAGTATTACTTGATACAGGGGCAGAGGCGAGTTTAATATCGGAGGAATTCGTCAGCAAAATTAGGGATAAGGTTTGTGATAGAATTATGCCTATAAAACGTAGCCATTTAGTAGCTCCAAATAAAAAGAAGTTTGCTGTAGTAAATAGTGTTGTGGTGCTTAGGATAGATATAGGAGGTTTTAGCTGTGAACAGGAGTTTGTAATTGTACCTGGACTGAAGTTTCAGAGCATTTTAGGTGTTGACTGTATGATGAAGTTAGGGGTTTTGATAGATATGGAAAGGAAGGTAATAAGGATTAAGGATAGGGTAGTGCCATGGAAGGGCAGTTATGAAGTCACAGAGGATGACACGGGGTTTAGTATTAATGTAGTAGAGGTAGAGGATGATGAGGTTAAACAGATCAACACAATAAGATGTCCAGAGGATAGGAGAGTAGAGGTTCAAGCTTTAGTACAAGAAAATGCAGAATTAGTGGGGTAGAAGCAGCATATCGGGAGCAGGTGAAGGCAGAATTATTTTTGACGAGGTTAAGTGGCAAGTTTGTTTTAATAAAGTAGATTTAAGGAATTCATTCTGGCGGATTCCATTACACAAAAATTCTAGAAGGTACGTAGGGTTTTCCATAGAGGGAAAAATCGATAATTGTAAAGTAGTATCGTTTGGTTTGTCGGCAGAAAGGGAAACAATAATAAATAAGAAACAGACAAGTGTAGGGACTGAAGAAGAAGTGATATTTAAGAGTCAGGATAAGAAGGATGATAAGTTTATTGTATGTGAGATAATAGAGATGTTAAGTATAGATATAGAAGGGGGAGAGATAGGGATGAAGAGTATTAGGATGGTAAGAAGGAAGACTTGGAGGGTCAAGAAGAGAGTTAGATTTAAATAACTTGATGAACAAAAGATAGAGATAGGTGAACTTTAGTATAGATATAGAACAAGGGATAGGATAGGTGTAGATAGAAGAGTAGAAGTAGGTGTTGATAGAAAATAGAGCTAGGTATAGGATAAATATGGGAGATAATTAGGAATAGGTTTAGGATGAGGATAAAGAGTAAATGTAGGAAGAAAATAAGATAGGTTAAGTATAGATATTTCATATAAGATTAGTGGAGAGTTAGGAATAGAGTAAAAGTAGGATAGGCATATAGGATTAGGTAGGGGGAAGTAAAGTATAGTGAAGAGTAGTTAAAAGTTAGGAATAGGATAGGTATATAGGATGTATATAGGATTAGATGGATAAGTAGGATGAAGTTAGGGATAATTTCAGTTTATAGAATTAGGTGAGAGTTAGGAATAGGATAGGGATATAGGATAGGTGTAAATATTTTTTTGGATTGGAGACAAAGTAGGTAAGTTAGATAGATAAGGATAGAGAGAGATAGGCAAAATTTTGTAAAGATTTTTTGGCAGTCTAAATATTTGATATTTGCATTCAAATAAGTGGGATTATTTGTATTCAAATAGGGGGAAAATACTCATATTTAGACCAGGGTAGAAAATTAAATAATCAAATCAAATAATTTTAATTACCGTGTATAAGGAATTTCATTAAATAATACGCTTTATTAAAACCTTGAAGCATAAATAAACTCGGTCGTTTCAGTAAAAATAAGAAATTTAAATTATCTATAAGACGCTTTACATCAAAAGAAGCAGTATTGAAAAGCGCAGTGGATAATTTAATTATTCCTAAACAAATGGAAATTACGTGCAAAATTTATATTAATGAACTCTATTTTAAATAACTGGTATTAAACAAAACGTACGGATAATAATTTGTATTCGCTAAAAATGAAAGGATGGAAATCAATTTTAATTGGAGTTAATTGAACCATTATTAATAATAAGCATAAAACTTGTAAAACCCAATAATAGTCAAATCGTAGGAAGGTTATTTAAAATGTTACGTTTGAACACCCATGCGTGTTTTTAAAAGGCAATTTCAAGTTAATTTGTTTGGATAAACATGTTGATTCTAAGGATATTGGAAACGATCAGATGCTTTAGCAGGAAATACAGAACACCTGCGTATTTTTAAAAAGCTCATTCTGCGTAAATTTGGCAAATAATTAATGTTTCAAAGAATCTTGGAGAAACCGGGGCTTAATATTCACGAGAATGTGCGATACGGGGTTATTAAACCAAGATAACAGTCCGCGTGGACTAAAATATAATCGATAATGAAGAGTGTCAAGTTGCACCAATACGAACAGGTTAGAGAAGGAAAGAGAAAATGCGTCAAGCAAAGACACATATTGTAAAGGGCGGGATTTAAGCAACGTCAAGGGGTTGCGATTGGTTAAAAATAGGATGCATATATCAGAGGTAGAACAACAATTTCTGTATAAAAGTAATTAGTTTTTCTCGGACAACTTTGCGGGCCGTGTTGAAATTTTCTGAGATCTCAATGGGGTGAGGACTAAATTCATAAAAATCGACGTGCAGGCTACAGACTGGGAACGTAGAATGAGGAATTCGTTGGAATTACCCGTTTTAGGGAACAAAGCGACGTGTCGGCTATTCGCTATATATACAGGCGGGAATATGTGTTTCGCTCTCTTAGACTCTTAGACTTTCGACGATTCGATGCGTTAAAAGCTCGTGCATCCGCGACTTGATATTAAACAGTGCATTTTAGTTTGATTAAATAATTTAAAGTGTGCTAGTATATTTTAGTGACTCAAAATAGTTGGTTATTTTACGTGCTAACATGAATGTACTTCAGTGCACTTAGATACAAGGTAATAAAAGTTTATTATCACGGTACCAATTAGTAAAATTTACAACGACAAATGTACACCCAAAAGTAGGCAGTTTTGGCGTATATTGGTAATATTGGTAAAAGGAAGTATGAATTTCTTTGCTATTTTGCGGGGTGTTAATGACTAAATGGTTCGTAAATGTGTCTGCATCCACTGAACCAGAGGCAGATATACACAGATGAGTTCCGGAAAAGCCTAGAAACAACTTTAAATTAATGGTGATGGAGAACATTTTTAAAGCGTTGACAACTTGAAGCTGTAAATAGAATCCGGTTGGAATGGTGTGATTTACAAAGGGACGATTACACTGAAGCTACGAGGACAATAACCTTCAGGTAAATTGTACTATTTTGTTTGACATTTTTGTGTGTATTGAATGACTTTATAATTGATTTACTTTAAATGGACATTAGTGGAATTTTTCTAACCATAAAAATTTAATTTTAAGATGAAATTTGCTTGTTTAAGTAAAAGGGGTATTTTGTTTTGATGTTCGGGAATAGGATGAAACTTTGGGTAGGTCTTTGAGCTCAATTAGACAAACCTGGTTAATTAACGTAAAGGGTGGTAGATGCTCCTTTATACTCAGACTCCGGTCTGCTTATCTTGTTATATTAATTAGTAGGCATCCAACAAGGACTTTAATTTTGGATGCACAGTAAAATGATAATAAAATTAATCCGGAAATTCTTTTAAAACTGAATTTTATGTTCAAATTTAATTTGAAAATTTAATGTATTCTGAATATTGATGTAAATAGAGTTAACGTTGATGTTTGTGGTAGGAATGTGTTGTTTAATTTTATGATTGAGAATGGAAGTTATCTAGAAGAGCAGCCGAGGCGATTAACAGAAGGAATCAACGGACCAGGTGATTTAAGAGGTTTCACAGCATTCTTGACGCCCAAACTGTGGGGCTCGAATGTTTTTTTTTTGAAAGGGCCAGTACCTGCAAAGATGAGAGGTTTCACAGCAATATATATATATATTTATATAGTAAATAAGGTGAAATAATAACTTAGGCTTTTATGAAAGCCTAAATGATCATTTCAAATCGAGCTAGTAATTGAAAGATGAAAAATATAAGGTCTTGGACAGGACTTGATCCTGTATCCTGGTTTTGCCGGAACCATGCGTTTACCAATTACGGCACTTTATATTTTCTATCTTTCAATTACTAGCTCGATTTGAAATGAACATTGAACGTATAACAGCAATAAGAAATAGCGTAATTATTTACAGAATTGACACAAGTGCGTGTTTATAGTACGGCGGGGAATAGACGTGAAGTATATTTCGTAATAAACACACTACCTATTTTAGTGAATTATTTGTTATACGGGATTAGTAGATAGTAACCAATCCTTGCAAAATTAACAACTGGACTCTTATGAAGTGGTGGATAAAAATCACCGACAATGTAGTGAGGAAGTACTGCATGTTAACCAGGATAAGAAATCACTGGTTGTGTGATTTAATTAGCGTGTGTATGTAGGGTAATACTAGGTTGGATTCCAACTACAAGTTGCTAGTAGGTATTGCCACGGATAAAAATCGACCAGGACTAAATTTCTGGTCGCTTGGCAGCTGTTTATAAATGTTTTCCCCTTCTGATTACTCGTGCAGTTGTTGTGGTTGGGGCAAAATGAAATACGTTCGTGTGCGTTTTTACGACTGTAAATCAGTTTTTTAAGTAGCTCGAGGACTACTTATCTGATAGACTGCGGCGCTCCCTATCTATTAAGGTATACAAAAAAGTTCTGAGCTTTAGATTTCACACAACCGAAACCACAATTTGAAATTCAGTAGTTTTCCTGCTCTTTTACGGTTTTGCATTGACATTTGGTCTTTGAAAATACCATGCGGTTTGACGTTTGATGCACATAACCTGCAAAATCAGTAGTCTTCACGATGGCAATAACAAAAGAGCATATTCGATTTTGCATCCACTTCGCGTTTCATCTGAAAAAAAATGCTGCTAAAACCACTCAAATGATTTGTGCTGCATATAGAGAGAATGCTGTAAGTCATGCTACGTGTAAAAGGTGGTATCAAATATTTCGCCAAGGAAATTTCAGTCTTGAAGATGAACCGCGTGCTGGACGCCCTCAAAAGATTGAAATGGACAAACTGCAAGCATTGTTGGATATAAACCCTGCACAAACTGAAAAAAAGCCTGCACAACAGCTTGGCCATACACAGCAAGCCATTTCCACACGTTTATATGCAATGGAAAAAGTTCAGAAGGAAGGCAGATGGGTTCCGCATGCAATCTCCGAAGACAACAAAATTCGACGGCGTGACACTGCACTCATTTTGCTTTCAAGGTTCCTAAAAAAAATTTTTCTGCACCAAATCATTACAGGCGATGAAAAGTGGATAATTTATATTAATCCAAAGCGTAAAAAATCATGAATTGACCCTGGTCAACCTTCGACATCGATTACAAAACCCAATATCCACGGCAATAAAGTTTTGCTTTGCATTTGGTGGGATTGGAAAAGTGTATTGTATTACGAGTTGTTACAGCCGGGTGAAACAATTACGGTAGACCGCTATCAGCAACAATTGACCAATTTGAGCGATACTTTTGAAGAAAAAAGGCTATTTACTGGCAAAGGACGTCGTAAAGTGATACTGCTTCATGACAATGCCCGCCCACATGTTGCTAAAGTGGCTCAGGACCACATCTTTGCGTTAGGCTGAGAACTTCTTCCGCATGCGGCGTATAGCCCAGACATAGTGCCTTCCTATTATTACCTATTCCGGTCGCTGCAGCATCACTTGGCTGATACACACTTTGTGACACTTGAAGAGGTACGAAAATGCATTGACGACTTTATCGCCTCGAAGCCAGTGAGCTTCTATCATGAGGGAATTCGCAAGCTGCCCGAAAAATGGCTAAAGCTCATCGATGCAAATGGGGAATATTTCGTTGATTAATATCTTTTTGTTTGTTTTTAAATAAATATTGAATTTTGCAAGAAAAGGCTCAGAACTTTTTTGTACAGCATAGGACAAACGGAAGTCGCAAAGATACTCCAATATTTAACGCAAACTACAAGACTTCGTCTGGACGCCAAAGGGAAAAAAATTATAAATAGTTTAATTCAGGTATATCTTAAGAACTGTTGCAAGAACCAGATTGTAATTGATGCTTCAAAAAATTTCTACCGCAAGCAGCTTACGTTTATTACTAATTTTCAATTTAAAAAATGGAACATGTTTAGCGTAAAATTTTCTTGAAGTTCATTGTGCAATTTTTTATCCAACCGGTATAGAATTTTGCACTATGTTAAGCTCAAAGCAAAATCTAGACATAAGCTTTTTCTGGCTGTTAGCGACTACTAGGATACACGTCATAAAGCTTTATTTGAAAACCGTTTTAGTAATTTCCTGTTTTCATAAAAATAAATCCTGTTTTGATGCTTTTATTAAAAGTTCTGTGACGCAAGTTAAAATCATTAAAAGATACAACATCCCGTTAAAAATTTTCTGAGGCCTTCTTAGCGCTACTTTTAAATGATGAAAGTTTACACAGTATTAGCAATTCACATTTTCGCTGTTATTCCTGTTACTGATATTAAAATATCGTTTGCGAGGCAGTCGGGCTTCTTTATTAAGTAGTACGTGAAAAGGACCCTCGTTCACGAAAATTCATAAAGTCCTAAATTATTGAAGTATTATTCCTTTAAGCTTTCTGTCATAATACAAAGTGGCTATATTATTTTCGGAATATGTATTCAGAAAGCAGCTCCTTAAATTGCCAAGAGCTTGTACAAACTTTGCTAATTAAATTTTCTTAGGTATTATTGTTACCAAAGTATTAACGACAAACACACTTTTTTTACAATATACTTTCAGCATCATATGGCATGTTTACCTACTGACGTGAGCAAAGCAGTGTTGAAAACTCTGCTAAAGATTATTCAAAGAAGCTAAAATGCTCACATCATGTTCTGTAGCTTGATTCTTCAGTAGAACGCAATTAGTAGTAATTCACTTCTAACTGCAAAGCTATACCTTGATGTCATGGAAAAGTATACATATCTACATCCGCAAACATATTTTATAAAGCGACACAAACCTGTAAAGTAAAATGTATGGCGGTACATAGCTTCGGTAATCCGATTTTAAATGGGTCGTGATGAATTACTTGAAGAATACTTGGAAATGTTTTACAAAGAAGCACTTTAAAAATTCACCTTTATTGAGAATTAGAAATATTCTCATCATCATCATCATCATTAGGTCTTCAATCTTGGAACTGGTTAGAAGCGTACCCTCATTGTTTCCTATTCTGAACTAACCTACAAATTTCCCTGAAATTTGCACAGTCTGCATCTATCACTTTCTGATCTAGGTCTAGATCTCCCTCCTTTTTCCTATCTCTGCTTATAATATATCCCATACCATTCCTCAAAAATGTTTTAGAAAGTATTCTGCCCTTCTATTTTTCCTATTTTTTTCACAGATATCCTTGTTACCCTACTACTTATACAACCTATTTGTTATTAACTTTGTCTGTCCATGCTACCATCCTCATGCACCTGAAGCACAAAAGGCTGCAACCGCTTTTCTGTCTGCTTTTTCTATTACCATTATGTTATAGACGTCCTGTGCTGCACTTCACACATATACTTTGAACAATTTTCTTCTTGTTTCTGTGTTTGTTGTCTTTCATCATAGGCGCTGTTTTTTCTTGTTAGATGCAGTTCGGTTCTCTTCTATTATTATACAATTATATACCCTATTTCTCCGACATTCAGTGGTTGTGAAGGGGGGGGGGAAGCAGCATGTGGCTGCCAAGTTCTCCCAGCACTTGAACATTTGCCGATTTAATATTTTTAAATATTCTCATATACAAATAATACGTTAAGTATGATGCATTAAATTGTAGTTACTCGTATAGTTGCATGAGCAGAAAGTCACTGAGAAATCCCATAAAGCGACTACTTAAGCGGTGCGAGAAAAGACATTAAAGAATTCTGCCAACGTACCATTGGCGACACCGTATACAAGTTAACTACGAATGTTTCACAGTAGAAAAGAATAAGCCTCGGCCTCTGTAGATCTGCGTTGTTGAATTGCTTCAAATAGCTTATTAAACACCAACCAAACTCGAAGCTTAAGATAAACCTTAAGACGTCAAAGAGTACGCATCAATCAAGCTTTCACTCACCGCCGTAAGAAGAACAAGTGGGGTGGCGGTTGCAGAAGAGCTTTGTTGCCACAGACTTAACTTCACAAAAACGCGAAACATTTACGATATAAAAATCATTGCAGCGGAAATCACAACCGAGTACCGCAGGATTATGGCTATTCTGAAATAAACTCTAAAAAGGCTTCCGTATATTTCGGTTCGTAAGTGGCTACTTAATCAAAAGTACAAGGTTCAACTGCCGACACGAACCGCTTAAAAATCACAAATGAACATTTTGCATAAAAATACGACCTTGATAAGGTGAGTGGTTAAATGCTGGTACCGTGTATGAATTACGCACTTTAACGATTCCTACCTTGCTTGGGTTGAAAAAAGTTTGGCTAACTTCCATATTAACAGGAACAAGGAAGCACACTTTATGATCATGTAACACCATCGGGTAGAGCGTCAAATAATTAAAATACATGGTTGTACCTAACAATTACTTCTAGTAGCTTCTACTCCCAGCGATGATTTCAATCTCCAAACAAATTTCTAAACCACAACAAGTAGATACAGAAAAAGGCAACCCAACATCGGCCACCAAATCGAAAGCAACAATTCCGACAAACTAAACGTGTTGCAAGGTATCTAGCCAAACGTATCACTGATCATTGCAGAAAAACCTATTCTTTAGTAGAAATGTTCCAAAGGCGTACTACAGTTTTGTTGTATACTCAGAGAACTGCAAGTGAAGCTTTGCGTTCCCCTAGCAGCTAGAGTCACAAAGTCTTAACATGATGGTATCATAAACGACAGGCAATTGTAGGGATTAAGTTGTTCCAATTGAACACTACAGAATTCCTCGCAGCAGCGCTAACACTTAATCTATTAGAGTGATCAAACCTTTATCAAGGGGTTTTTGTCCTTGAAAATATTGAAGGTGAAGAATTTCAATATGCCCGATTCTCCCCTCTATCGGGATGTGGATATAGTAACCCAGGCTATCTCTATGGAGAAGTACAAAATAAATTGAAATCTCATACGCTCCACCATAAGGTACTACATTGGCTGATGCATGAGTCTTTTTATCTAGTCAAACTCTTATCACAGAGAGAAAGGTAAAGATTTTTAACGTGGGTAACATACAAATGCATACGCGTGCGACACACACACACACACACACGCGCAAACACGTGCAAAAATATACATATCCTCGGATTCTTACACAAACACACACACACACACACACAAACGCACACACACTCACCCTCTATCTCTCTCTCTCTCTACACACACACACACACACGCAGGACCTATATTTAACCTCTTATCTAAAAGAAATCCTATTTTTGTGATAAACAGTTGCCTAAAATTATTCAAACACATTGTGTGCAGAATTGTACTGGAACCATAGGACTGATTTTCACACCAAACTCGAATAATTCACGGAGCCGCTTGTGAAGTCCATTAACTAGGAAACAGATTTTCTTATGTTAAAGATGCTGTCAGCGGATTAATGAGAAAGCCTACCAATAGCGCATTGGTGAGTAAGGATCACAAATTGAAAACTTTCGAACCCGGAAAATGTGCGAACTGAAACGCCTCACCGGTATATGTCGTAAATCTTAAAACCGATCGGGCTGAATGTATATTACGTGACGGAAGTCAATTTTTCTCTTTTCTGGTGGCGGGATAAAATAATTTTCTAGACGGTGGTTGGAACGTCAAAATTTGTAATTGGTAGTAATGTACTTTGTGCGCGCAATTCACAATTAATTATTTAATATCTAGGATGTTTTGTTCATAAGTACTAATTTGCCCATTATTTGTTTAATTTTTATCTGGTTGTACCCTAAAACTAGTAGAGCCATAATTCAATGCCCCTCCAGGTCTCATGTTTGCTTCTGTTAACCACACATACATAGACACATAATCGTTTACTAAATAAGTAAATATTTGCAGACTATAGGCCCTTCCTGGTTGTACATGCTTAGAATTTTAAATATATCATAGACGTAAATGAAATTCATATTATTTTATTGATATATGACCATAGGCCATAGAAGTTTGATGTGTAGTTCACTGGTTGGGGCGCTGATGACACTACTACTATGGTCAAGTCAAATAGTAGATGAAATGCAGTTTGTGTAACGAGGTTATGGTGTATAAATGTGATTTGCATATGGCGCCACTGGGTAGAGAATATGCGATTTTGCCAACAGCATTCCTTTTAGGAACAAATTGAATTCTTACAAGTAGGGGAACACTAGAAAATTTGTGCTGGAGAGTGGGCAGAACGTGTCTAGCTGTAGGGCGATTTTCAGATGTTTGAAGATGTGTGGTCAGTGGACATACGTCAATTAGTTGGATAGCAGTTTCATGGATTGTTTAGTTAGAGCATAGGCAGTGAGGGAATGGGATTAAGTTAAAGTAGTACGCATTGTGCCGGAAATTGCCGTGCCCAGTTAGAAATTGAACTGCGGGTCTAATGGAATGATCCATGTGCGGGGGATGTTAGTGATGTCAGAGAGGGTATGCGTATATCTACCTGTATTTGACGAGCAGCAGTATTATTGTCAGGAATAGATAAGTGAGTTTTGGATTCTGAGTTTTATGTTGGTTTTTGCTAAGGTAAGATATTTGTTAGGGTTTAACATTCTGTCGTGTAGGTTAATAGGATGTAGGTGTTTTACGTTTCAGATTCGGATAGCGGAGTTTAGGAGTATCTCTACAGGTGGTACTTGGAGTATGATGTATAACGCGGATGTGGTGGATGTGAGATAAGCGCTTGCAAAGTATTGTAGCAAGAGTCATGTGGTGTTGTTTTTTCAGCATCTGGAAGAAGGATGAATTAAGGAAAGTAAGGAGTCTACAGCGAATCGTATGATTATAACTATGATTTGATAAATAGTCAGTCCTTGAGTTAGTTTGTTTAAGTATATAGATTTTGGTAACACGGTAAATGTTGTCGAAGATGATCTTAGTTTCGGTTTTCAGTTGGGAAAACTGAGTTTATAGTCGTGTGTTAAAGTGTAAAAGTAGGAAGCGGTGAATGAGAAATTAATGGGTGTGTTTAAGGAGGAGCATATTGTTTATAAGAGCTCCTGAGTATTCGAGGGTTCTGCGGGAGTCTCCCTCGATGAGGAAAGCGAGATCGTCTGCATAAGCGAAAGTTAAGGCATTAGGTATATTTATGTCGAGAACTGGATTGATGGCCAGGTTCCATTGGGTGGGGAAGGCGAGAGCCTTGGAGTATTTGTTTCAAAATAGAATGGAAGCTTTATGACAAGGTGACAGTTAGGGAAAAGAAAAAGGATTTTATTGTAATGGAAATTAGATCGCTTAATTTGGTTGAGAAGGTTGGGAGGAAGTTAAAGGTTGGGCGGAAGTCAATTAAAAAGACTATAACGTATTCGGAAGGCGAGGATTGAGCTGTTGTGATTAGTACTAAATCGTCTCCAAATGTCACAGTGTTCGCTTCTTTTGGTAAGTTCAATTTTAGGACTCCATCATATGTCAAATTCCAAAGTATTGGGCCTAGAATTGAACTCGGTGGAACCCCACCTGTAATAATATATTTTTTGGGTCCTTCATCTGTATTGTATCTAAGAATTTTATTTTTAAAATAGTCTCTAATTATTCTTCTTATGTATGTTGGTTCGCATGTTATATCAATAGCTTTTGGTATGGAACTCCGTTTAACTGAATTAAAGGCATTTTTATATCTAGTGTTACTATTGCACTATAATGTTTTCCTCCTCCTTCCAACGTTTTCCTGAAAATTTTCTTTGAATAATATTAATAATCGAATCAATTGCATCTACAGTTGAACGTGCTGTTCGAAAACCGTATTGATTTTCTGAAAGTACTGCTGACTCTTCTATATCCACTTCTAATCGGTTTTGGATAAACTTTTCAAAATTTTTTGAGCTGCATCTAGAATGCACGTGTGTGTACGTGCGCTCGCACGTGTATGTGTCGACGTGGAGTAAGGTTGCTACATTAGAAAGTTGGTAAGGCTGCTACATTTGCACCTAACTTATTGTCAGTCAGATTTATCTCTTGCTTTCTATACACCGACCGGTGTTGTCTTTCAATATCTTTAGAGCCCATAAGATTAAAAATATTAGTTTCGACGGGTGATTGACTGAGCTTCTTCTAAAATCTTTACACCTATCCACGCTTTCTTTAGTAGAATAAGTATGCTGACGCGTTTGGGATCCTACGGTGTCATGTGTGTCCCTTAATATAGATGAACCGCCTGATAATAGGATCTCCCACCTTATATTAAAATGCATGTTTAAATTTTGTCTATCTATACCCCATGCTCCAATATTTTCAGCACATTTAATACTTCAACTTAAGATACAGTATCAGATTTTTTTAGTGTCATTGTCAAACTGTATTGTCTTTAGTTTTTGTCCTGCATATAAATCTATCAATCATTCTATCGACTTACGCTTCCCTTTTGTTCTTTAAGATTTATAAAGCTGCTTTTCGTATCTTCATATTTGTAGTTCGATATTTCTAAAAATCCGAGAGTAGTTTTGAATATGTACCTGCACCTACATTTTCATTTTGACTTTTAGTTTTTCGCACTTTTTTGAACATTTATCTGTTTCCGCTATTTTTATTTTAACCTTCTCTTCTTCGCGCTTTTTAGAAAATCTATCTCTTTCTACTTTTTTCATTTTACTATATATTCTTTGCACTTACCAACACTCTTCTGTTACTTATCTGTTCCATTTTTTTCAATTGACTTGTTACTCTACCATTTATTTTATTTCAATACATCGTTCAATCAGTTTCTATTTTTCTTTAGCTTTTTTCTATTATAATCAGAATATCAATCTTTTACGCAGTCATACTGTTCACTTTTAAACATTCCGATTTCGAACTAAGGTACAGGAAATGCATTAGAATGCTAGCTTTACTAAATTTTGTAAAGTCCGTATAGAACTAACAAAGTCTCATATTTATAAGCCAAAATAACACAATTAGAAATTAAAAATTTGCATGAATAAGCCTAGTCAATACATGAAAGAAGCAATGAAGTTCGAAATCGGAAGCCTGTTCTCATTTATAGAAGATATTTCCACTTTCTCCAAGAGTTTTAAATTAAAAATTTACGGTTCAGACTAAGCTAGCAAGCACCAAGAAATGCCCTACTTTACGGTAATATCCTGTAGCAACTAAATCTGACAAATTCTGTCGTGCGGAAAATTGAATTGCGTAATCGACCACGCGAATGTCGCGGAATGAAGCTCTGCTAGAATAATTTAAATCTTAAGGAAATTGGAAATAATTTTAATGCTAATTAACGCCGTAATTTCTACGCTTCAAGTTGTATTTTCCCAATGTAACTTTTGTAATTTTACAATTATTGTGTAATCTCGGAAGGTAGGAAAGTTAACGCCAAACTTAATGGAATTACTGCGTTGTGAATAAACAGAGTTAAATAAAAGTTTTTAAATTTATAAAGCTTTTAAAAAAGCTTTAATATATTTGAAAATATTTTTAGTATCTGCTTTACGATGATTTGCATACCTTTCTGGAGTAAACTCCATTCATTACGAAGCAAAAGACTGTAATTATAATTAGAATTAGGAATTTGAAAACTGACGATAAAAAAGGGAGAATTGATTGAAAGAAATGGTTTATCGTTGTAGAGTTCTGAGAATATAAACAACATTTTATTTTAAAAAATAATTTTTCTTAATTAGATACAGACAAACGATTACTTATGAAGGCTTTGGGCAGAGAAGATACTAAGCTTTTATATTTTTCGAGGATTTAGGAGAACTGACCAGAAGTGAATGTACAAGTCGGTAAATACGAGATCGATGTAGATAGAATTGAATATAGGTAACAACAATTATTCATTCTAAACGCACCTGCACCTTGAAGAAGTTCTAAAATACTAAAACGTGTAGAATGGCTTGCATTGTTTCAATGAGCGAAAGAGCCGAATTATAGATTTTACCAAAATAGTCGGGTCTTTAGACAGGTCCCCCAAAGAGTGGTAGAAATCATAGGGGTCGATATGACATTCTAAGACACACTACTGCGATGTGGAAGACAACGGGAAACCACCACATTATCTCCCAAGTACACTGCGTACAGAAATTGTTATTCAAGAGGATCGCATCCTCTGGAGTAAAAAATTCCGGAGGTAAAATAGTCCACCATTAGGAAGGGGACTACTTCGTGGATGTGATCCAAAAGTATAAAAAAAGATTCGTGAAGATTCTACGAGTCGGAGCGTGGAATGTCAGAAGTATGAAGCAAATAGGTAAGCTAGAGAACCTAAAAATTGAAATGTATAGGTTAGCACTAGCCATAGTAGGGATCAGCGAAGTTCGCTGGCTAGAGGCGGGGAATTTTTGGAGTTGAAACTTCAGGGTAACTCATACAGAATCAGAAAAAGGAAATTCAGGTGTGGGGATAGTAATGCGAAAAAAGATAGGACGATGTGTAGAAAACTACTTACAAAAGAACGAAAGAGTACTTATGGTTATACTAGAATCTAAACCGGCGAATACAGTAATGATACAAGTATACAAGCCCACCTCTAGTTACAGTGAGAAAGAGGTAGAGGCGATGTACAAAGATATCAAAGACATACTAAGATACGTAAAAGAACATAAAAATTTAATAATTACGGGGGACTTTAATGCAGTGGTAGGTGGGTGTAGAGAAGGAGCGGTATTAGGTATAATTTGGTTTATGCATGAGAAATGATAGGAAAAAAGGTTGGTAGAATTTTGCGACAAGAACAATTTAATCATCATAAACACATTATTTCAACATCAAGCTAGAAGACGATACACGCGGAAGATACCAGGAGATATAAAAAGATATCAAATAGATTACATTATTGTTAGACAACTGTTTAGGAATCACGTAAAAGACTGTAGAAGCTACCCATAAGCAGATATAGACACTGACCACAACATCGTAATCATAGAGGCCGCTCTTAAATTTGAAAAAAAGAAACGGAAAAGGCACTTTGACTATGAGAAGCTAAAAGATAACGATATCCACAAAAAATTTGAAAAAAGGAAATGAATTGCTGAAAGATATCGGGAAAATTTCTGATATTAAGGAAGTAGAAACAGAATCAAATAACATTAAATCCAGCTTAGACATAGCGGCCAGAGATATTCTGGAGTATACACAAAAAGAAAATAAAAAACCATGGATAACAAAGGATATCCTAAACTTAATAGAGGAAAGACGAAAATACAAAAATAGATTAGACGAAGCAGGAAAACAGACATACACAGCCATAAAATGGAAAATTATTCGCAAATGTAGGAAAGCTAAAGAACAATGGATTGATGAAAAGTGCAAAGAGGTTCAAACTAAGATGGAAATAGGAAAAGCAGACGAAGCATACAAACTAATTAGAATGACTTTTAGGGATATAAAACCATATAACAAAAATATAAGGGACGCGGGAGAAAACGTCATTACAGAAAATGTAGAGAAAGTGATTATATGGCAAGAATATATAGGTAATCTATATGCAGGAGAGGAACTAACAGCATTAGAACAGAAATCAGACATTGAAAATGATGACTTGGAATATCCCATACTTAGAGATGAGTTTGACTTAGCATTAAAGTGTCTGAAAGATGGTAAGGTGCCGGGTACAGATAAGGTGCAAGTAGAAACTCTAAAAGCAGTAACGGAACGTCTCTTCCAACTTCTAAGCTATATGTATGAGACAGCCGAGATACCAAAAGATTTCAAACGTAACATTATAGTAATTATACCAACAAAAAAAAAGAGGCGCGGATAGATGTGAAAATTTTCAAACGATAAGTTTGACATCACACGTATTAAAAATATTAACTAGAATTGTGCAAAGAGAATGGCAAAACGAGCTGAAGAATTACTAGAAGAAGATCAATTAGGCTTTAGGCGAAACAGGGGAACACGGGAAACAATAGAAAAGGGGGAAATAAAAAAAATGTTCGAAATACCCAAAAAGAAGTAGAATGAGTTTCAAGCTTATACAAAGAACAAACAGCGGTAATAGATTAGAGCAGGAATGTAAAGAAATAAATATTAGAAATGGGGTGAGACCGGAATGTGTCTTAACTCCATTAATGTTTAAGCTGTACATTGAGAAGGCAATGATTAATGTCAAATACAGGAAGACATTTAAAATTACTATGCAGGAACAAAATATTGATATGCTGAGATTTACAGGTGACATAGCGGTATTAGCATCTAGCAAAAGAAGTGAAAATAAATCAAAAACAAGAATACAAATAGGTAACGAGAACTTACAAGAGGTTAAGGATTTTCAAATAACGCAAGATGGGAAAAGCACATAACATATAAAACAAGGATTAGCACTAGGTCGTAATTTTTAAAAATTTTGATCCTTTGGGACTTCTCGGCTCTGTTATAACCATTGCTAAATTAATAATGCAAGATCTTTGGAAAATAAAGACAGGTTGGGACGAGGCGGTATCAATGGAACTTTATAAAAGGTGGCGAGAATTTTCCTCTCAGCTATCTGGAATAGCTTCCATTTCGATTGCAAGGGAGCATGTTTTTGAAAGTGATTCACGTGTAGAAATTCATGGATTTGCCGATGCTAGCGAACGGGCATATAGCGGTTGCGTATTTTTGAGAGAAATTACAGCTAAAGGTTAAATCAACTGTGCCATTTTGTGTGCCAAATCTAGAGTGACACCGTTAAAAACAATTAGCACACCACGTTTAGAATTGTGCGCCTGTCTTTTACTAGCAGAGTTGATAGAAAAGGTGCTCCATATTTCATTTATTAAATTTGCGTCTGTTAATTATTACACGGATTTAACTATCGCGTTGTCCTGGATTAAATCATGTCCGAGCCGTTGGAAAACATTTATCGCCAACCGGGTTACTGACATTCAAGGCAAATCTGCAATTGAATCATGGTATCACGTAAGTACGGAAAATAATCCTGCGGATTATCATATCTAGGGGCGCATATTCTATACTTTTAACCAATAGTAACTTATGGTGGTATGGTCCAAGATTTTTGCAGGAATTAACCTTTAAGCCAAAAATTTTCGAATCTAGTTTAGTCAATTCTATTCCCGAAGCGCGTATTTTAGAAGCGATAATTTCAGATAGGCCCGTTGAGGACTGTACAAATTTTGTTCATCATATATTTGCGAAATACTCGAATTTTAACAAATTAATAAGAGTAGTAGCAACCTGCAAACGATTTATTTTTAATTGTAAAAATAAAACAAATAAAAGGTTAACAGAATTTGCCGTTAACGAAATAAATGAGGCAGAAAATGCCATAAAAAACTAAATCAGAACGTTAATTTCCAAGCCGAAATAAGCCAATTAATAAACGCTACTCAAATTAAGCGCGATTTTAAATTACTATCGCTCAATCCCTTCTTGGATGAGGATAGAATCCTCCGCGTAAGAGGGCGTCTGCGGAATTCTGATTTAGAATTCAACAACAAACACCCGATATTGCTTGCAAAAGGGTTGATTTGCGATTTAATTATTCGTAAGGCTCACGAAACTAGTATGCACAGTGGTGTACAAGGTACACTGGCAACCACACGATTAAAATATTGGCCTTTATCTGGTAGAAGTGCCGTAAGAAAAATTGTTCGAAATTGTGTTCTTTGTTTTAGGCACAATCCTAAAAAACTCCAGTCTAAAATGGCAGATTTACCAATATCTCGATTACAGACCTGTGGTCCTTTAGCTAAATTCGGAACAGACTTTTTTGGTGCTTTTCACATTAAGGAAGGTTCACGAAGGTCACGAAAAATAGTTAAGACATACGGATGTGTATTTATATGCATGCTAACCAAGGGGGTTCAATGCGAACTGGTTGAAAATTTAACAACTGAAGCTTTCATAGCTGCACTTAAAAGGTTCATTGCTAGACGTGGCTTACCTGCAGAAATATGCTATGACAACGGGACGAACTATGTGGGCGCAACTAATGAATTATGCGAAATAAGTGATTTTTTAAAAGACGATGCCACTCAGAAATCTCTCCTTGGGGAATCTAGTTTTCGTAATATTCAATTTTACTTTAATGTGCCTAAGGGTTCACATTTAGGTGGGTTGTGGGAGGCGGCTGTCAAGTCGTTTCAGAGACGCAAATTAATATTGTGAATTCTTTATATCGGACATGTTTTGTAACGCCCTTTTCGAAAAAGTGTTAAACAAGTACAACAAATGCCACTACTATTTTAATTTTTTTTCAGTAACAATTAAGTATTTACACACGTTTATATACAGTCCAGTCCATTAATTACTTTAGCTCATTCTTCTTGTTTTTGCTCATTGAAATTAGTTATTTCAAGGGGGGCGGCATATGTTACGTCCTCTATACGTTATTTTTAAAACTGTAAGTAAGGATATTTACCTAAGTTATTCAAATGCATTATAAAGTGCTACGGCGCATGAACCTCGTTCACCCTTAGTATTGTACGTAAAAGAGGGCAGAGTATTATGCGAGTACCGGTCGCTTGTATTTTCAATAAAGATATTAATGCACTTTCTCGTTTATTCATTGTGATTACATCGTAAATGTACGCTATCTATGTGAGGATATAATTGTTTATCGTTACAAACATAGCCATAAAATGGGAAATTATGCGGAAATGCAAGAAAGCTAAATAACAATGAATTGATGAAGAATGCAAAAAGGTACAAACTAAGATGGAAATAGGAAAGACAGACGAAGCATACAAACAAATTAGAACGAATTTTAAGGATATAAAACCATATAGCAAAAGTATAAGGGACGCGAGAGGAAATATCATTATAGAAACTGTAGAGGAGGTGGTTAGATGGCAGGAATATATAGGGAATTTATATGCAGGAGAGGAACTAACAGCATTAGAACAGGAATCTGACATTGAAAATGGTGACTTATAATTAACATTAAAGGGTCTGAAAAATGGTAAGGCGCCGGGTACAGATTAGGTGCAAGCTGAAACTCTAAAAGCCGCTGAACAAGCAGTAACAAAACGTCTCTTCGAACTTGTAAGCTATATGTATGAGACAGGCGAGAACCCAAAGATTTCAAACGTATCATCATAATATCTATACCAAAAAAGAGAGGCACGGATAGATGTGAAAATTTTCGAACAATAAGTCTGACAGCACACGTGTCAGAAATATTAACTAGAATTGTACAAAAACGAATGGAAAAACGAGCTGAAGAAATTCTAGGAGTAGACCAATTTGAGTTTAGGCGAAACTGGGGAGCACGGGAGGCTATTTTAACTCTAAGGGTGATAATGGATAAAACAATAGAAAAGGGGGAAAGCGTGTATATAGGCTTTGTAGATATAAAAAAAGCATTCGACAATGTAAAATGGAAAATATGTTCGAAATACTCAAAAAGATTGGAATGAGTTTTAGGGATAGACGGATAGTACATAGCTTATACAAAGAGCAAACAGCTGTAATAGAATTAGAGCAGGTGCGCAGAGAAGTAAATATTAGTAAAGGGGTGAGATAGGAATGTGCCCTATCCCCATTAATTTTTAATGGATACTGTCAAATGCAAGAAGACATTTGGAATTAATATTCAGGGACAAAAGATTGATATACTTAGATTTCCAGATGATAGAGAGCTATTAGCATCTAGCAAAGAAGAGTTAGAAGCTGCTCTTAATGAAATGGAAACAGTTCTAACAGAGAGATACGGTATGAAAATTAAGAAAAATATAACTAAAGTTCTAGTATGCAAAGGAGGGGAAAATAAACCAAAACTAGAATACAAATAGAGAGCAAGAGGTTAGGATTTCTGGTACCTAGGAAACCAAATGCCGCAAGATGGGAATAATACAAAAGACATAAAACAAAGGCGAGCACAAGATTGTGGTACATTTGACAAGAAAAAATAACTACTGTGTTCTAAGACAACAAACATAGTAACAAGGAAAAGATTGTTTAAAACATATGTGTGAAGCACAGCACTGTACGGCTGTGAAACTTGGACAGTAGGAGAAGCGGGCAAGAAGAAATGTGATGCTACAGACGCATGATGAAGATATCTTGGACAGACAAAGTTAATAACAAAGAGATACTAAAAATGGCAGAGGAAGAACAAACATGTGGAAAACAATACAAAAATAAAAGATATAGGATGATAGGTCACATACTAAGACATGAGGGAATAGTGCGGAATATATTAGAAGCAGAAATAGGAAAAAAGAGAAGTAGAGGTAGACCTAGGTTAGACTATTGCACACAGTTAGTGAAAGATGTAGATGTGGGTGTTTCAGCGAAATGTGTAGGCTAGCTCATAATAGAAATCAATGAATGTACGCATCGAACTAATCTCAAGATGGAAAACTAATGACGAAAAAAATAAATATACTTAAACATGATGATTATTATAAATAACTACAGATATTTGTCTTACAATATTCTCAACTAATCTTAATTGTACAAAAGTATTTACTGGAAAACTATTCATTCGGCGAATGTCTAAGTGTTAGGGGATCCTTGGCAGCCACAGGCTGCTTAATCCCCTTCTAATACCACTGAATATCGGTAAAATAGGACATATAATTAGAAAACAATAGAAGGGGAACCGAGCTGTATATAGGCTGTTGTGGGTATTTCAAGGAACCGTGTAGGCTATCTCAGAATATAAATAATTGGAGGTACGCGTCCAACCAGTTTCAAGACGGAACACCTAATGACGAAAAAATAAGTACACTTAAATCTGATGATTATTATAAACAAACAGGTGTTGGTTGTGAAATTTTCAACTAATTTTGATTGTGCAAATTGAGATATTGGAAAAACTATTAATTCCACAAATGTTTAACCTTTAGAAAACGCCGTAATAAATTTGACAACTTTTGAGTATGAACAATATAAGATTCAAAAATAAACTTTGCTTAGATCAAGAAAGCATGTAACCTAAAAATTATATTTTTGAATGGAAATAACGTAACTCTATTGGTAGGATTTAATAATGCAGAAGCAATTAAAATGAAATATGATTATAAACATTTCAAAGGAACGTCACAAACTCATGATACCTTTTAGGTTCCGAAAACAAAAAGTCTTAACGAAACAATAAATGAGGCCCTGCGGCACAATATAAATACGATTTTGTTAATAAAAATTCACCTTTGTACATTACGACTTTAAACCTATTATAAAGAGAGATTGGTTTTACATAAGACCATTTTTAATTGGGACAATCGCTTAACCTTTATTACGTATTAAGAACGATTCATCCAAGCAAAATGATCCAGCAACACTTTTCTCCAATTGAGTCCCAAAAACTGATTTCTCCTAACGTTTAAACTGGAGATTTAGATTTACCAAAAGCAGAAACTTCAACGTTGTTTTCTCCAGCCAAGCTTCCATTTTCTGCACTGATTGCTTCCAATTCACAAATTAGTTTGCACCAGTTAGCTACTATTAGATGTACAAAATACCCCCAAGGCTTTTTTATCGAGACAATCTTAAAATAGTGTATGCTTTGAATTCTTCGCGTTTAGATGTCGATTAAGCTTTAAAAAGTATACGCTCTCGTTTTGTATAAAACCTTATAGTAGGGATGAAAACCCTCTGACCTATATTAAATATTAAATAAGATAACCCCGAAACGAAAAATTAATCTGAAAAATTTGCTATATAACTAAAAATATCATTTCCTTAAAATTTCGCAGCTTAAATCAAATTCTAGAAGTAAATTCTCTGATTTTGATGTGACCCAGTTTTGGCAAGTAGGTCACGGGCGTGGGTTGTTGGGGATGTTCCACAGGATTTACGTTATTTACAACGTTACACGGCACAATTTGTGTTTATAAACGAGTTAGCATTAAGAACACTGTTTGAAAACATTTGAACTTCGATGCTATGGCTGTACCTTATAAGAAGTATGTGGAAACGTTGGATAGTTTCTGCACATAATTAAAAATTTTATGTAATACGAAAAGAGTGCGTTCTTAACTAACCTCTAATACGGGTTTAATTCCCTAACTTTCAAAATTAGAAATAAATTTATATTAGATAGTAAAGGTTACGCAATCTTTCTGCCCAGACGTATTCAAGCTGCGATCAAAGCCAAAGCAAAGCTACATCATACTGGCTGCAGTTTTTCTCTTTGTCAAGAAGAGCAATACTGCTTGTGTTTGTATTATCTATAGATGGGTAGCTTTTAGTTACTAAACAAAATAACCTTTTGGGTATTAAATTGTAACTCGGGAAACATATGAATACGAATTAGATTAAACGAAAAGCAACACATAACTTCTAACTGCCAAGAATAAATTTTTTTCACGCCATATATGTGTAAACATAAATATTAATTATTAAGTAAGTAGGTATATCATATTAATGGTTGTCGTGCGAAATGCCGGCCGTCTAGGGCGTGCCCCATAACTTCCGACCCTTAATGGTCAAGTAGGATGAATAACCTTTGTGACTACCACAAATTGTCTTTTAGTTTTTTTATTTTCTGATGGAAAAATATATTTATAAAACACTGTTTGAGATCGTAGGAGGTAGCTTATTTACACATATTGCTAGGTAGAGCATAGTATAACTAAGATATCGGCTGAGCAAAACCTCACCCTCTTCCAATTTCTTGAATGACGATGTATTTTCGCGAAAGATGCTAAGTTGGCGTAATTCCGATTACTAATTAAGTTGCTCAAATAATCAAACTTGGAAAACAAGTACAACTATTAAGTTACATAAACCAAAATTATTGTAGAGTAGATACGATATGTATGTTCTGGGAGATCTATCTACAACATAGGTAAGTTTGTTAAAAAAGAAAATCTTAAACCTTTATGTGTAACTTGTAGTATGTAAATATCTTGCCGAAATAAATTTAATAGCAGCAATTTTGAATGTCCTTGATAAACGTCTTTAGTTATGTAAGCTTAAGTTGACATCCTTTTTGAGTACTCATTATTGCTAGAAGGATAATGATTCCTAACATAATGATGAAGTCTGTTGTTCATAATTCTAAGACTAAGCTAATAATCTTCTTGGTTCGAAAATAAAGTATTTTACTCACAATCGGTTAGTAATATGTGCATTTATACCCTTCAATACAGTCGGGAAGCGACTCATTACTTACTTCACTTTCCTGGCTAGCAAGTGTCACTTTCCCGGCTAGCAAGTGTCACTTTCTTATTGCATTAAATCATGATTTTTAAAGTTAATTAACAACAAACAACTCTGTACTTATTTAATATAAAAGCAAAATCTATTTGGAATTGTATATATTAATTGTTACATTAGAGTTCTAAGTATTGTTAACTGTTAAACTAAGACCATGCTGATGCTGAAAATTATATTGTTGAGTTTTAGAAGCCGATAAAGTAGCCGACGTTCCTGGATTTTCTGCATGCGACAACATATTAGCAATTTTTACTTGTCCATGTAATGAGTTCTCTTTATAGCCTTCGGCTACAGTGTTGGATTCCAACCCCCTAATTTTTTCAACTGTAGAATATCTCCATCTGTATTTGCTAGTAATGTCGCTGACGTACGTCTAAAACAATGGCCTGTAAATCCAATAACATTTTTTATTTCAAATAGGAGTAGGTTGTTTTTAACAGTTTACCCACCTCATTTCCTCCAGCTTCGCTCATTTCTTCAAACATCTGGACTAAATAGTTTTCTTCGACTAGCCATTTTCAACTTTTAAGATAAATACATCTTGTTTAGCTCATCTTGGAGATAAATCCATCTCGTTTGGTGTCAGTTAATATTAGCTTTTTCTCAGCTACCTGAATTTCTGGGAATTTTTCAGATAGCATCATACCCCATGGAGCTACCCTCATTTTAAGATTTTTTACCAGCAGCGATTTTTGACCATTATTATATATTTTTTAGCAATGCGACACATCAAATTAGTCTAGAATTTTATGCAGAATGCGAATCTGCAAACAGATTTAAAATAGAACCACCCCTTACCGTTTTACATACATACCCTCTGCGAGATAAATCTTTCTCCACATTTCCACTCACGAGATTAATGTACCTTATTTGGTATCAATTAATATTAGATTTTTCTGACCTACCCGAATGTCTAAGAATTTTTTAGATTGCATTATCCCCCAGGGAGCTACCCTCATTTTAAGATTTTTTACCGGTAGCGATTTCTAACCGTCCTTATCAATTATTTAGCCATGCAATACATCAAATAAATCTAGATGATAGATGATAAGTTAGGTCAGCGCCCCGGCGCTGACTTAGCATATCAATTTTTCCTTCTATCTAACCTAAGTCCACACAAGTCCAACTATCCTAACCTAACTCCAGACAACACCAGCTAACCTAACTCCTGACAAGTCCAACTAACCAAACTTAACTCCAGGCAACACCGACTCTCCAAACAACGTAAACTAACCTAAACCCTCCACCCTACTTTGTCCTTCTCTCTCCTTTCGCATCCGTACGACATACACCCAAACTATATCCAACATACGCCCGGGATATGTCCATTTTGAATATTTTGGGACTTGATAAAATTTATAGTAGTTCGGACTTAGAAAAATTTTAACATAAAATTGTAAATTTTATACCAAGGCCTCTAACTCAAAAACTCATATAGATTCTAAAATTTATAAAGACAGTTATTACAACTATGCGATCAGACAGGCCCAACCCCACCTGCTGGGAGTCGGAGCTACACCAATTCACATCGATACATCAACTTAATTGCACTGTTTCTCGGTTCAACCAGATATAGCACTATTGTAATGATAAAACTTAGTCATAACATCCGTTTAAGTTTCAAAGAGAATTTATTTAAAATTAGTTGTTGCGTGTAACTTTCGTGATATTGCAATAATATTAAACTATTTTTTTATTTGCATAATCAGATCTAGGTCTGGTTGTGGGTGCATTAATGGCAAAGTTCCTTGAATTTATCTCCATCAGAATAGGGTGAAATTGCCTTATAGGGTGAAATTACTTTATAGGGTTAAGTTGCCTCATTGGGTGAAATTGCCTCATAGACTGAAATTGCTTCATAGGGTGAAATTGCCTCATAGGGTGAAATTGCCTCATAAAGTGAAATTGCCTCATAAGGTGAAAGTGTCTCCGACATATGATCATTGATTCCTTTAACTTATGTCAATCTTACGCTAATACCTTAAAACATAGACTCAGAGATAACGCCAATGTAATGGCATTATGGAAACAGGGTCACACAAATCTTCGCCATATCTTTCTTGATCATATAAGTGGTGGCATGTTATATCCAAAATTTAAAGATATGTGCATGTAGTGTTGGGGTGGGGTGATTCAAAACATGTTTTTATTACTATTGTAAAAGATTTTGATTTGGATAAGGGGCGATATAGTAAAAATTTCGAGGAGAAGAAGGAATCACTATTATAATTCAATTTTCCAAAATATCTAGATCACTTATTTTCATTTTTAGAAGTTCATCGCACCTGCAGGCTCCAGAAATGCCAATAATCGAAGCAACCTAAAAGAAATATGAATTAAACATATAGTTAATACGCACTGAAGAAATTAAAATGTACCTTTTGAGGAAGATATTCTATCGGCGCATCATCTAGAAATTTATAGATGTCTGCTTCTAATAATACGTTTGTATTTTAGCTTTGTAACCCACATTCTGCTTTTTTAAGTATGCTCGCGACTTGACATAATTACTGATATCAACATTACCGCTAATATTTAATACTGTATCTTGACCATAACGTGGAGTCCTTATTTTGTTTAGCTAATTCAGAAAAATACGCAAGGAGTACCGTATCAGAAGTATGCTGCGCAGGCGGCTCCGTGGCGTAGTGGAATGTGTGTGACTACTACGCCCAAGGTCCCCGGTTTCGAATCCTGACACGGTCCGCTTAAAAAATGTTAGGCGAGCATTTTTCACAAAAATACACCCTCGTTCGAATCCGAAGTAAAATGCAGGTCCCATATGTGAGTGTTGTCACGCACGTTAAACATTCCTATCTTGCTTGAAACAGCAAGGGTTCGGCAAAATTCCAAATTTTCCAGGTAAAAAAAAAACTCACTTCCTGGCCAATGTAGTACCTTCGGGTGGAGCATTGGAAAATCACTTGAAAAGTATGCTGCACACCTTTAGTTGCGCGCCATTTGCTATATACTTCGTAAGTGCTTTAGTATCTCATCCTGCTTTTTTCTGGAATCATGCCTTCAGTAGTCTTTTCAACAGCGTTCTGCAGCTCGGGTGGAGTACAATCAATGCCACTATCGGACATATTTTGTGTCAAAATGCTAATACAACTTTTAACAATGCGGTATAGACGTAACTCATACAATATTATGTCAAAATCAACTAACATAATGTACCCCAGGAACAGTCTCATAGATGTCTTTGTTGAAATAATTTATCAAATTATATAAAAATTAAAATGATTTGACATTTATATTTACTAACCGATTGTGAGTAAAATAGTATACATACCTCGCGGGTAAGATCATTACAGTCTCATGCCTATAGCTACCCTCGGCGCCGGGCGCCTCGGGCATCTAACCTGCTCGGTATGTAATATACTATTGTAAATTTCCACTTTTCCTGGTATTAGTAACCAACTGCAAAATTCAGAACTTGATGACTGGGGATGTACCAAAAGTAATTTAAACTTATCAAGTGAGTGTTTTGTCTAATTTAAGTACTTTGAAGCTGGATTTTGATTCTTCACATAAGAGTTTTGGGAGCAACTGGCAAAATCAAATGTCTCTTAAACACCTGTTATTAAATGTCAAGTTCATAGAACTGGATTATACGTTGAGACAGAATTTCTATGAAATTGTTTGCAACGGACAATTTGACAAACTGCTAACAATAACAAGTGCCTTGCAGACTAAGTGAAATGAACAATCTATAATGTAAAACAGACAGAAGCGAATAAGAAAGCGTTGGTTACAAGTCACGTATAATATACACGGGGAAATGTGAAAGCCAACAACAATATCGATTTTCTGTAGCTTGAGAAGGGTTTCTAAAAGAGACAATATGGGTAAAACGGAGAAACATAGCTGATAGGTGGAGCGTTATGACGAGGCAAAACTATATCATTGGTTTAAGGCAAAGCAGTTGTGAGAAGCGCGCGTACGTTGAGGTATTAACGAATTTCAATGTAACAATAAGAGGATCTCGGAATTTTTCAGACGTTACATTCTTAAATTTGTAGAAATAAATTTAAAAATAAGCTTTTCAATGGAACTAGGTTCCATGGGGGGTTTTGAAAGGCGTATAAATACTCAGACAAAGATGTTAAGGCCCTCTTTTCCTTTAGATCTAAGATCGCGCTTAGATCTTCAACGTAATTAATAATATATGCTCCTACGTGTATTAATTATTGTGTATTTGGTAAAGTAGCATACAACATCCTGTTTGAAAATATGTAAAACTGTAGTAGCGTACCGCAAAAGTAATAAAAGTGATATTGCACGAGTAGGTGTTAAGGTCTAGACAAAAGGTGCCGTTACTACAACGATTCTATTGAATAAAAAGATGGAACTTGGTTAAGCGAATCCTAAAGCTTAACTAGTATACATGAAGTGTATTTGGTATGGAATGTTAAGTTTGGACAAGGCAAGTATCTGGGTAGAAGATTAGAGGTGGGGCAGAGATTTGGATAGTAGGGATCAGTTGGATCCAAGTATAATCAAAGTATATAGACACTACGACGAGGGTTTCTGGTATCCATCTTTAGCGGTGACGAGGAACGAAACCTACTGCAGGTAAAGAAAATTAATTTCCTACTTTTTGCTTAAACATTTGTGTTGATATTTTTGTGTTTAAGTGTTTTGACTTATTGGGGGTGTATTTATTACCATAAAAAATCGTTTAAAGAGGTATATGTGCAAGACAATTAATCTTGATTATTTAAAAAGGTTTATTGATGATATATAAATGTTTATTCATGATACAAAATGTTGTTGTAAGGAGTAAACGGGTCTTTAAATTTGTTTTTAATAGAAATGTCAGGTTTAAAAGCATTTAGAGGAACTGGGTTATAATGAGCTCAAAATAGACCAGAACAAAATCAATCTAGGGCTGTATGAGGGGCCCATCTACTCGTATTAAATAGAATATATTAAAATCAAGGACATTAAAGTATTTAATGATTGAGGTGGTAACAGTTTTAACAAAGTGTCTGTACCAAGGTGTAAATATTTTATTAATAATGGAAACTTGTTAATATGTGTAAATAAAAAGGTTGTATGTGTTGTTGCATTTATTTCAGTGTTAATTTCATTTAACTGTGTTTTTGAGAAAGGAAGGTGTTTAGGATGGTAGGTATTCAAAAAGAAGCCGATTGCTGAGCTAGCTAGAATGAGCTGAAATAAAGAGGCGTTACAAAAAGGTAGTGTAAAATTTTTTTTAAATTTAAAAAAATTTTTTTTTCAGAAATTTGTTCAAGCTCGATTTAGGAGCTTGAAACCCCGATCCACGGCACTTTTATGACGCCCAATTCGTGTGGCTTGATTGGTTTTTAGGAAAAATACGAGTATATATATATATATATTGCTATGGTAATAGGGTCATTTTGGGGTATATAGGGTCACTAGGATAGTGCGCTTTATATAGGCATCATGAGAGTTCCGAAAACTAGACATTTTACCAAGAAAAGTGCGAAATTCAACGAATAGGCAAAGAGGCAAATATCAACGCCCTGTAAATAAAATATAATTATAATTATATTCAAAGAAAGGAAGAGCATTCGTAAAGGTTCAACTAAATAAACAACCTTGCAAGTCATAAAACCACAAGAACAGAAGCTATAAAACAATACGCATGAGTAGTGCGTCATTATTATACAAGAAATTCCATTTAAAAGAGCAGGTTTGTCAATGCGTAAAACAGATAAACGTATATAATTTCGTGCAACAATAAATACAAAGCTACGTGACCAAAAAGTACAATAAATCCAATACCTTGATAATTTGGAAATAAAAACAACTTGAGGATAAAGCAAAGTTCAACAAATTTGCTGTACGAACGAAGCGTATGTGATTTAAAAGACTATAGAAAATTTTAAAATCCAAGAAATTTATATAAATAACCTGAAATAAAGAGCGTCTCGACTTCGTTATACATGGAAAATTCATAGAAATACCCAAGCCTGCATGTGAAAATCAAGGTACAAGGCGGTAATCAACGAACTATGCGCTTGGCCGACCTATTACAAACAGATAAGCATTTTCTTTAAATACCACAGGATTTGTAAACAAATCAGTTTGACTCTAATGAAGACGCGGTCGAAATCACCTGATATAAAATATTTACGTGAAATTATTGCAAGTGATTTTAAATTAATAATTTAAATATGGTGAATAATTAAACAAGGTTCGTTGTTTAATCCTCAAAAACGACTTCAAACAATTTCTGGATCCACCCGGGAGAAGTTCAATAAGTATATCCAAATAATTTCTGGATCTGACCTGGAGAAGTTAAACAAAGTAATCCAAGTATATGGTCGGGAGAATTTCAATAGGTATATCAAAAATATTTCTGGATCCAACCTGGGGTATTTAAATAAATACCTGAAGAATACACCTGGCCCAAATTTTCTATATTCTATTGGGGTAACTCAAAGAGTAACTATTAACTGAAGCTGAACCAGCAAATAATTGGAGCAGAAACTGGTCTGAATTGGGAGCACGAGACACGCCAAAAAAAGGGACAACAGGTTAGCCATTATAAATATTTTGTTGAATTGATGATTTTATTTATGAATATTTAAAAATATTACATTGACATTGAAAATTTATGTGAGGGTGTGCAAAAATGCGTTATAATTTACGTAAAATTTAAGGAAGATTGATGAACGTTTATAGGGCTTCAAGTAATAATAAAAAGGGTGATTTTTGCAGGTTTTTTGATCAATTAAAGGGAGTTATAATTTTTGGGAGAAATTAATTCAATTTTATAGAAGAGGTGCTATTCGACAACATTATGAACGCTTTGTACATTGTATATATTGAGAACGAAGTAGAGATAAAAAGGGAGATTAAGAATTCTTTATTGTCGTATCGTTGCAAGCTCCGTGCATGGTTGAAACTGAGCTAGCCGAGGCATTACAATTGAAATTGATAAAACAATTAATTTTTGAATAAAAAGGGGGGCACCGGGTTATTGCAACGATATCATAGCAATATATATATATATATATATATATATATATATATATACGTGGGGCGCTCGATATATATCGGGAACTAACAACACTAGTGTTGCTAGGCGCGATCTGACGTTTCTAATCTAAAGTTTGACATTTTTGACAGTATACATACTCATAACATATTTCCATATAAACACTATTTGTTTTGTTTTGATTGAGTTGAAAAATTCGTCTTGGCCAAAAAAATGGAATTAACTCGTGAACATTTTCGTGCGATGATTTTTTACGATTACTGATGTGGATTATCTCCACAACAGAGTCTGTCTGAATCAACTTATTTCGACTTTTGTGGAAGAGGTTCCGACTAAAACCACTATATATCGTTGGTATAGTAAATTCAATCATGGTCGTAGTTTGCTAGTGGATGAATTTAAAGAAAATCGTCCAAAATCGGTTGTTGTGCCAGAAAACATCGATGCTGTGCGTGAATTGATAATGCAAGATCTCATGTGACTTACCATAAGATTCACGCATCCCTAGGCAGTAGTATGACAAGTATAAGTTCGATACTACATGAACATTTAACTGTGAAAAAGCTATGTGCACGTTGAATCTCACATAATTTGGCAACCGCTCAAAAAAAGACTCGTGTCGATTGGCGCAAAAAAAATGCTCAAAAAATACGATTGCGGTGCATTATACGCAGTGTATAACATCTACACAGTTGACGAATCTTGGATTTATTTGTAAGAATCCGAAAGTAAACAGCAGTCGACTGTATGGGTCTTCCAAGATGAACGAAACCAGCAAAGGTTGTCCACGCTCACAGCACTTCGAAGAAAATGGTTGCCTGTTTTTTTGGAATAAATTTACATGTCACTACCGTTGATTTACAGGATCGTAGAACAGTTAATTCTGTTTGGTATACAACCATTTGTTTGCCACAAGTTTTCGGAGAAATAAGAAAAATAAACCGACGACGCCGAAATATTCTCCATTATGACAATGTGATCTCACACATCGATTTAAACAAGTGTCTATTTGAGCACTTAAAACATCGAATTGATGGGTCATCCGCCGTATAGTTCTGATTTGGCATCTAATGATTGCCTTTTGTTCCTACACGTAAAGAACAAACTGCGTGGACGATTTTTGGCACCAGAAGAGGTGATTGATGCGTTCAAAACCCATGTTTTGGGGATATCTCAATCGGAATAGAAAAAATGCAATGAAAATTGCTTCCAACGTATGTAAAAGTGTATTAACCATCGCGGGGAATATTTTGTCAACAGTAAAGAAGCACACCATAAGTTTCGTTTTTGTTACTTATTCCCGATATATATCGGGTACCCTTCGTATAATATGATTTGACAAAACGTCAAGTAACGAACTGCGTTAAATAAACACTGCAAGTTGTTGAATATAATTATTAGTAACTATTTAGTTCAAAAAGAAATGTTTGAAGTAGGGTGTATTTATTTACATACCTGACGTTTCAAACCTGTTTTTAGTTCTTTTCCGAAGGCTACAATGCTGAGACAGTTAAAATATAATTGCTTAGTTCAAAAACTTACATATAAATTTACACTAGCATTCTAATTTCAACTAGCGAAATATTCAATAATCTAAACTTAACAAAACACTATAAAAAATATTAAAACTTAATATTAACTATTAAGAAGCAGATATAGACACTGACCACAACATAGTAATTATAAAGGCCGCTCTTAAATTTAAATATTTGAAAAAAGAAAGGAAAAAAGTTTGAAAAACTAAAAGATAAAGATATCCAAGAAAGGTTTGAAAGAAAGTCAAATGAATTGCTAAAAGATATCGGGAAAACTTCTGATATTAGAGAAGTAGAAACAGAACCAAGTAACATTAAATCCAGCTTAGACATCGCGGTCAAAGATATTCAGGGCTATACACCAAAAGAAAATAAGAAACTAGGGATGGACACAAACCAAACAGGTTCGAGGTTCGGTTCGAGGTTCGGTTCGATTTTTCGAACCAAACCGAACCGAACCGGACATTTTATTTTCGAACCGAACCTCGAACCGAACCGGCAAATTTTTCGAACCGAACCGAACCTAGCTCAAGGTTCGGTCCGGTTCGGTTCGAAAGGTTCGATTTTTTAAATAAAAATTCAGTTTAAAAATTTAATTTTCACTAAAAACATGTCAATCTTAATTTCTCCCAAACGCACATTTTAAAAATCTCTAGTAGCAAGCATATAAAAATTAGAACGATTTTCTAATGTACATGGTCATTGAGTTTTAAGGCAATAGGTAAATAATCTAATATGTATTAGTAATACATATCTAATAAATTTTGTCATCGAGCCACGTTTGTAGATCAAAAAATTCTAGATTAGTTCGATTTGTTTAATGCTCCTTATTTCAAATTGTTGTTTGTTTATAACTGGTATTAGATATTGGAGAAACTCGAAATGATTTTGAAAATTTGGTTTTAAAAACAAGTTTATTTTATTTAATGAACAGAAGTTGTGTTGAAAACCATCTTAAACATATACCAGCCGAGGTCACGGTCTAGAGACAACAAAAGTTTTCAGAATAAACAAAACAATTTAATTTTTAATTAAGTATGTCTTACTAATCCATCATTTTGAATTTTTTACTTTTATATGAAAACCAGCTCTCTATTAATATTAAAAAATGTGACCTTGTAGCAAAAACTAATCTCCTTTTCTTTTGTACATAATCGCTCAACAAATGGTGTTACAAAACGCATGGTACGATATTATTTACGGTTTATTTATTGTGGCCATTACCAACGTCCTTATAAGTAGCCGATACTCCAAAAGAATGACCCCAAACTTTCTCTCACGACCAAGGGTTGAAGTTTATGACTCATAGGGGCATAAACTTTTCCATGAATGTCGACATAAAATAACACACTATAATGCAAATAATAAGCAAACATAATGCCCGTGCCATAAATACTGTTATATTTTATTATGAAAAACGTAAACACTGTTTGAGGTAGATTTACGATTCTTTCCGAGAACCATCTGATATTGTCTTTTAAAAAAAATAATAATAAAGATAAACTGACAAACAGCTTTTTGTTTGTACTGTAAAAGAAATCAGCAATGCCTTATTTATTGTCTTGATACTTTTTTTATACTAACTAAAACTAAAATAAAAGTAATCGCAAAGATCGTGTGATATCGTTCTTTCACGGTAAAATGACATTAGTAAAATTCATCAATCATTAACACATGCCAAATTTTAGAGGTGGTTTTTACTATTAACCTAATTATAATTACGTTTTGTTAGAGAACGTATTGAAAAATCAAACCTGGACAAATAGTATTAATATGATTTACGCTACTAAAATCTAAAACATATTAATGTTGGGTTTATTTGAAAATAGCAGCTACTAAATATAAAAACTACATTAAACGTTTAAATTGTTGTAGTTGAACGTACTAGTTGTTTAAAATATCAAAATGTCGAACCGGTTCGGTACGGTTCGAGGTTCGGTTCGTTTTTTTCGAACCGAACCGAACCGAACCAGAATATATTTTTTCGAACCAAACCTCGAACTGAACCGGACTAAAAAGTTTTCGAACCGAACCGAACCTAGGGCAAGGTTCGGTTCGGTTCGGTTCGAATCCATCACTATAAGAAACCATGGATAACAAATGATATCCTGAATTTAATAGAAGACGAAAATACAAAAACAAAACAGACGAAGCTGAAAAAAAGAGATACAAAGCCGTAAAATGGAAAATTATTCGCAAATGCAGGAAAGCTTAAGAGAAATGGATGATGAAAAGTGCAAAGAGGTACAAACTAAGATGAAAATAGGAAAGACAGTCGAAGCATAAAACTAATTTGAATAGAATGGAATAGAATTAGAATAGCAAAAATATACGGGGCGCGGAAGGAGACATCCTTATAGAAAATGTAGAGAAAGTGATAAGATGGCAAAATATATAGAGGATTCATATGCAGGAGGAACTAACAGCACTAAAACATAAATCAGATATTGAAAACGATGACTTGGGATATCTTACCTTAGATATGAGTTTGAATTAGCGTTAAAAGGCATGAAAAATGGTAAAGCGTCGGGTATAGATAAGGTGCAAGCAGAAAATCTGAAAGCCACTGAACAAGCAATAACAGAGCGTCTCTTCCAACTTGTAAGCTATATGTGTGAGACAGGCGGGATACCCAAAGATTTCAAACGTAACATCATAGTCACTATACCAAAAAAGAGAGACGGGGATAGGTTTGAAAATTTTTGAACAATAGTTTGACAGCACACGTGTCAAAAATATTGACTACAATTGTACATAGATGAATGAAAAAACGAGCTGAAGAAATACTAGAAGATCAATTTGGGTTTCGGCCAAACAGGTGAACACGAAAAGCTATTTTAGCTCTGAGGGTGATAATGGAGAAAACAATAGAAAAGGGGGAAAGCATGTATATAGGGCTTGTAGATTTGGAAAAGCATTTGACAATACAAAATGGAAAAAATGTTTGAAGTACTCAAAAAGATTGGAATGAGTTTTAGGGATAGACAGATAGTACATGGCTTATACAAAGAGCAAACAGCTGTAATAGAATTACAGCAGCAACGTAAAGAAGTAAATATTAGGAAAGCAGTGAGACAGGGATGTGCCCTATTCCCGTTAGTTTTTTTACTTGTATATGGAAGAGACAATGCAGGAAGACAAAAAATAATTGTACTTTTACCTGATGGTTATTATAACCAACTACAGGTGGGGGTTTTACAAGATTCTCAACTATTGTTAATTGTGTGAAAAAATTTACTGAAAAACTATTAATTCGGCAAATGTCTGTGTTGAAGGATCTTAGCAGCCTAGCAGCCGCAGGTTGTTTAACCCCCTTTACATACCACTGAATATCGGTGCAATTGGGCATATATATCTAGGCTGTAGGAAATTTCAGGAACTGTGTAGACTAGCACAGAATAGAAATCAGTGAAGGTACGCATCCAAGCCAGAAAGCCTAATGGCGAAAAATCAATTGCACTAAGTCTGATGAGTACTACAAACAAATATAGGTGTTGCTTTGCAATATTCTCAACTAATGCTGACTGTGCGAAAGTGTTTACTGCAAAACTACTAATTCGGCAAATGTCTAAGTGTTGGGGGATCTTGGTAGCCACAAGTTGCTTAACCCCCTCCACAAACCACTGAATATCGGTAAAGCAGGGTGTATATTTACACAACAATGGAAGGGGAACCGAGCTGTATCTAGACAGTGGGAATTTTGAGAACTGTATTGACTAGCTCAGAATAGAAATTAGTGGAGCTATGCGTCCAATCAGTTCCAAGACGGAACACATAATGACAAAAAATAATTGCACTTAAACCTGATTGTTATTATAAACAACTACAGTTGTTGGTTTTGCAATATTTTCAACTAATCCTGATTGTGCAAAAGGTTTATTGGAATACTATTAATTAGGCAAATGTCCAAGTGTCAGGGGATCTTGTTAGTTACAGACTGCTTAACCCCCTTCGCATTCACTTGTTACGTTATTCTGGGTAGCCACGTTGGGCGCCAAATTTATGCTATGTTGGCTCGTAGCCGTGCGTAACACAAAGAAAATCAAAGAAATGACCGGGCTCAATCGGAGATTAGGGGGGGTTGTAAAAAGCAGACCAACATCTAATGTGCGCGGCTGTAAGGAATTAGTAACAATACCTGCAATAAAAAAAATTAGTCCTGCAAACCTGAAATAAAGAAAAAGCATAGCATGCTGATCGAGCATAGATTGTTCAGTACTTTGTAGAATGTAAAAAAAAACTGTTTGGATAATCTATATAATATAACAACGGTAAAAGCAATACAAAAAATTTTTAGTACAAAGTGAGGTAATATTGGGGAGCAGCAGAAACGTTTCCTCACACACCAATTAAATATAAATCAGACAAAATGTTAACAAACGATAAATAGGTAAGACACAATTGACATGAGTAATACAGTAGTATTGATTGTTTTTTTTTCTTTTTTGTTTCTTAATAGCAGGCAATTCGATTATAAAAGGTATCAGAACGACAAAGATATGGCAAAACAAACGGATAGATATTTAAAGTAATAACAATTAGGAAATAGTTCAACTTACAAAAAGGTCCTTCAGTAACGCTTCCTTGCAATTGAGGTGTGGGATTCACGATGTCCGGCACTAACGAAGCACTTCACCCTTGACTGTGAGGGCGTTGATGGAACTTATCACACGTAACCCTAATCACACCTACGTATTTCACTGGTGTTAGCAGCAGACCTTATCACACGACGGAACTATGTAGCATTGATAAATTTCTTGTTAATTCTATTTCCTGAGACAATAATTTCGAAATATTTTGTAGCACTAGTTTAATTTCAACTGGGACCAAATGTATATTATTTTCATAAACATCCAAAAAGCAGTGAGAAACTTCAACCAATACCTTTGTAAACCAGTAATCTGTTATATTTCGCAAATAACGAAATTTGCGCAAGCAATGATCTATTTTAGATTCTTTGGGGTTAGAAAATTCAGAAACTACAGTATTAACTGTATTTGGATAATCCAAAGTATGCACTACTCTGATAAAAAAAAGGACTGCGAAACTAGATCGCACACACGGTTTAAATATCAAAAGACGAAGCACCAACAAAAAAACACAATGAGTAAAGCACGTGTATCACTAAAGTAAGTCCGTCAAATGTGCTTAAAAACACGCGTGCCGGTCGAGTTTAACAAGTTCTACCACTTTTATTTCCAACAGAAACTCAACAAAAACAACAATTAGTAAGGCACGCGTAAGCAATAAACATAATAATACAGTTAATATACAACTTTTATTTCACAAGAAAAACATCTAAAATCGTGCCGTGCTGGTTCATGAACAATTCGAACATTCACACCGCATTAATTCTCACTATTGTCAAAGTAAAAGAAACAGTATTTTCCACGTAATTAAGATATAGGAACCAAGAACGAACTACAACTCCTCATCTGTTTTATATCAACTCGTTGCTATTACAACCCCTTATCGTCTATTATCTAGACTTGTATATCCACATAAGCAACAAAATTTATACGAACGGCAAGACAAGAACGATGCAATCCACTCAATTATAATACGACGCAATCGCCAACGAGTTAGTAAATATAAAATATAGAAATAGTAATTGCAGAAATGTATTTACGAATGGCGTATAGCGTAAAATGTTAAGCTATTAAAAATGCACGTTACACACTGAATATCGGTGAAATGGGTATATATTTACAAAACAATAGAAGGGGAACCGAACAATATCTAACAAGAAAGAGCAGGGGCTATGTTCGAAGCCAATAAACATAGAAACAAGAACAAAAGTGTTGGAAGCATATGTGTAGAGCACAGCACTGTACATCTATGAAATAGGGACAGTAGGAGAAGCAGACAGGAAAAGGAAGAAGTCATTTAAAGTGATGCTTAAACATGGACGGATAAAGTCAGTAACAAAGAAGTTATAGAAATAGTAGGGGAATAAAGATATCTGTCTGAACAAAAAAGAATAGGAGAAATAGAAGAGAAGGATATGTTTTAAGGTATTTTTTGGGAAATAGTGCGGGCTATATCACAAGTAGATATAGGAATAGGGAAGCAAATGTAGACCTAGATCAGAATATTGTACGCAGATAGTGAAAGATGCAGACTGTGGGAGTTTTAGGAAATGTGTAGGTTAACACAGAATAAGACACAATGGAGGTACGCGTCTAACCAATTCCAGGACTGAAGACTTAATGATGATGATAATGGGATATTATCTTAGTTGAAGATGGAATTTATATCAAATTATTACGGTCTATAATAATGACAAATATTGTAATTGATAAAATTTATCAGAATCAGATCTGAGTACGATGTACACGTAATCTTTAATAGACCATTAAGAGTTCTTAAAATATTTCATATTGAGATTGTCGCGTTATAATATATAACAGAGTTATAGGCCAAATAACTAGTCCAAGTGTTAGCAAACAGATACGAAATCATACAGTAGATTTTATCAACAGTTGGGATGTTCGACTAAAACAAATATTCTTACCACCTCTGGCTAAAAACACGGTATCACAAGACTGCAGGCAACAACATATAATTACACGGTTTGAAATTGGTACAGGGTAGATTATGTATATAATCCGCTAAACGATTGCTTGGCTTTAATGGAAAACAGCAAATTATACTTCCGAACTACGCCAATATATTCAGTCTCGATTGCAAAAATGTAGAAAAAGCTAACTTAACTTTGCAAATCAGTTGCTGCATTGTACTTAATAACATTTTACTGTACGTTTATTGAAAAAACAGTAATACAAGAAAACTGACCGGATTACAGCTTAAGTTACCAGACAATATTAAGAACAGAAGCAAAATAATAAATTTTGTAATTTCCGCTTTCACATCTACCTGCTTACTAATTAACTACGTAGAAGTTATAGAAAATGGTGTAAACAAGGATGGCATATTAATTACACAAAAATGTTACGTTAAAATCGGATACACATATTTCTTCAAATCTGGAACACCATTCTTAACAATCCACGAAAATGTAAACATCCCAATGTAGGATTTATCGCTACAACTAATGTTTCTCCGCAAGTTTTTAAAAAGTGAACGAATACATGCAACAAACTTTTACCGTACGCCTTAAAAGAAATCGAACACGTGTCGGCTATTTATGTACATTCGATTAAAAAGAGAAAACTAGGGTTGGAAGAAGTGGAGAAGGACATAGTACGAGGAAAAGAGATGTGAATCGCCGGCAGGGTAGCAGTGTATGAGTGGTGTGCGTGCGTGAGCGCACGGGCGTGCTGGTGCGCGTGTGCGAGTGCGCGCGCTTGCGTGTCTGCGTGTGCGTGCGAGCGCGTGTATATGCGTGCGTGTGAGTGCATGCGAGTGCGTGGGTGCATGCACGCTTATGCGCGTTGATATGTAAATTTCCTTATCAAGGTCGTATTGTGGCCTTCATTAAATTTAAACGTCGGTGGTTGACATTTGATGTTAGAAATATGGCGATCGCTTTCTTTAAAGATTGATTTAAGATATTATAATTCTGAATTTAGAGTGGTTTTCTTGACCGAATGCGTCCAGATTTCCTATGATTTGTGAAAAGGATTGATTTCATACCCTACGAAGATTGAATCTAAGGTTTGCTTTGCACATTCTCTTAAAATCTTATTTTAATGCCGAAGCTACAAGAATATTTTATTAAATAATCACTATAACCTAAATATTTAATCGCTTAGTCTGGCAACACGATGCAATTAGCACAAAAGCAATTATAACGTCTGGCAAAATCTAAACCCATTGAATGAATAGAAGTTAGAGCTCGACAGGAAACGCTACATAGCTTCTATTGTAAATGCATACGATAATGTAGAACGTAGCAGGCTATGAACAACGTACAAGAAACCACTTACGACACAACAGCACAAGCTTACATGTGACTTTGCTTGGCATATAACCGTAACTGTCCACAATGTGCATCCAGTTAAGAGCTGAATGCACAGCTGGCTTTACGGAAGGATACCAACTGCTGGGTTTTAGCTAATTGACGTCAAGTGTTAAAACTGTTTGGTATTATTGGCTATAATAGTAACTGCATTCTAGATAAAAGCTCAACATTCTCTAACGTGCAACGTTCTAGAATTGGAATTACAGTCAGAGCCAAACAAAATGTAACTTTTCTTAGAACAAGCTATGATAGCCTGTTTTAGAAAGTAATGCTGTCATTATTTCGAGGGATTGCACACTTGATTAAATGCAATTTAGGCATCTTAAAAACATGATATTTTCATTCCCTTAAAAATTAGATTGTCGTAGTGACTTTACTATGAATGTTGGAAGGTATTGGGTTTCTTAAAATTCATAATTTTCCTTTTACATAATGATGTAAACTATTTTTGCAGATGTCTTCATGTGCTGTTTAAATTGTTCCTACAGATCCTCGTATTAAAATTGTACGCTTGTTTGTAAATACGTCTTTTAAAGTTTAGGAAAGGCTACTACAAGTTAAGTTTTATTGTCATGGATTTATTATTCCATTATTTGTTCATATTCAAAGTTAATCTTTTGAGAACAATTGCTAGTAAATATCAGTTCTACATTTAGTCAAGTATATACAATATGGTCAAGTTGATTTCGTGCAGAAAACAATCAAGGACGTTTCGCTATTCCAAAGCAGTTAGTTACCATATTAAGTTCATTTATGTTAAATCCTTGAAGATAAATTCATTTTAAGTATTTATCACAGCGGTGGATATCCCTTAAGAACAATTTAGCACTTGCACCCCCTACAAATTTCCTAAACATCAATTTCTATATTAAATCAAAATGTCCATACCATCCCAACATATTCTGTACTAACAGCATCTAAAGTATTTTCATGCTCGCGGTGCGTGAGCCAAACTTCGGTTTGCTAACAGGACGCTCATAGCCGTTATGTGTAAAATATTTGCGTTCGCAAGACTCTAGAAATAGGACGGTTAGTGCAGTAATATATGGCCGCTTTGAGTAATGCTCAAGTCGTCCCATCATTACGAAGAAAAGATTAAGGTCAGCATTCTGTTGGATTAGATTTGATCGATTTCTAGTTATCCTCCAAAAGTATATCGCTTCCTGTATACCAAGGTTTCTGTATATTGTTCAAAGCACCCTTAAGTTTATAACATCTTTTCTTGGAAGGCTTAAACGTAGTACTGAAGGTTAATTTGTTTTTCATAGCCCATTGTTTTCAAAAGCTATTTTGGTACATTGGATTATCCTGACTGCTTTAATAGTACATTTGGACTTGGTGCGTGATATATTTACTTTAATTTACGAACTTACTAAGATAAAATAAATATTAACATCTGTGATTGTGTTTGCTCCTTTTTGTGGTCATAATATTCTTTTTTCTGTGTACGTAAATAATACCAATGCGTTGTTACAATGGCCATTTCCAAAATATGGTTTGACTGACAAACTAAATATTAAAAATTTGAGTAGACCGCTACCGGACTGAAAGCTCGTGAATAAACAAATAGTTAAAAATAAAGAAATTGCGCGTAACTAAAAATGATTTGATTTGTGGATGCGAAGAAGGGAACCTCTTTTATTATTTTGCATGCGTGCTCTACGGAGGCGAAGATGCTTGGATTAATGTAATTTGTTTGTCGTTTTAATTAAACACAGTTGTTTATCAAAACCTAAAACTTTCACGCTGCCGGTAAGCAAACCTGTATGCATATTTTGTTTCGCAATTAAATAATGGTTCTTCTTATTACGTACTAAACAGTTACGTATTCTGGGTGCAACAATCATGAATACATCCAAGTTCATACTAATTTCTTTTTTAGTATGCATCATATTTTGAAAAATAATACTAACTCTAAAAATACAAACACCAAGATGATTTTCATAAATTTCATCACGTAAATACACCACCTCATGTTCACCAAAGTGCGTCCCCGATTACTAATGTAACCAGCCGCCACTGATTTATCAGATATCTCGTTATTTTATGGGTGTACGCTTGCTTCATTTTCAAAGTTGTGTATTAATATTTTTTCATGCTCGATTACTATTACAAAAATAATCCGTCTTTAGATTTTGTTTTATAATTCAAAAAGATAAAATTTCGATTAATAATTGTAGATAATAGTTTTCCTTTCTTTAATTTGAATTTTTCAAAGAACAAAACTGTATTACGAATTCTACTGACAAGTTAGCATTATTCGGTTTAGTTATTCAACTTTGTTTTATGATCAGTTAGAAGGAACCCTAAAATGTCAATTTCTGGCAATTAATTCCAGTAATCGAAATTGTGCTGGATTTGGTGTAATCATCTTTCTTGAAATATCAACTAAGTTAGGAAGAGTCCTTTATTAAAATCTATTATGACGCATCCTGCAGGAACAATTTCTGGTACTAAACCGCAGCTATTCTAGACAAGCTTGATGTCAAACACCCTAATTTAGGAATGAGTATTTTATGAGCTTTAATGTTATGGTGTTGTGATTGTATTGTCGTAAATTGCAAATTTTGAAGATACGATTGTATTGATATTGATTTTGATATTTAAACCAGTATTGTGAAACTGTTTATATAAATTTTAGATTTTGGAACCCAAAATTATTAGACAAGATTATTTGGTGACATTACTTATTGTCCTAATTGTACAGTTAAACATGTGGATATTGTCTTGTTGGTTAGTGTAGCCACGCCCTATAAACCTTGACGAACCAGAGACTTGTACGCTTAACTTTGGAAGATTTTGATAAGTGGTAAGTAATTATACTTCCAGGGGTAAGTCTGATAAAATTTCTCTGACTTAGTCATTGCTGTGCGAGCAGGTAAAATATGTAATACCAAATTTTGAACAATATAATGATGATATAGATTATAAAACCCAACGCATCTAACGTTATAAACCAATAGAAGTAAATTCATAAACAAATTATTTAAAAAAAAAGCTTTAAAAGATTGATATTAAAGACGTTACCCACATTTTTAGTATATTTGCATTCTGTGCTAAAATCAAGTATCTTGCAGACAGGTCCAACCGAAGAAACTAAAAGAAGGCTTTTAAATGATTTTCGGTTATTTATACAATCAATACCTACGACAGCGTGCTTATTAATTTATAATATAATTTAGATAGTTTTATGAACGGGCGCTGTTACTCTTGTTTGTGTATTGTTTATTGTTTTTTCTATATCGTATTCCAGTGTGTGTTTAGTTGAGAATGGACAGGCTGAATTTTTGAAAGCCAAAATATTGTACCATTATTATTTTTTAATATGATTTCATCTACGAGGCGCAGTATTGTGGCCGCCAAGGTGGTATTTTCAAAAATTCAGCCTGTACATTTTTATCTACATTCACCCAGGAATACGCTACAACAACAATTAAAACAAAGAGAAGCACTAAAAAGTTAGCGCGCCCGCAAAGGGGAAACATACTTCTGTATTGTCGCTGAAACTTTTTTGTATACTGCTCTTTGTTTTGATACACTTTGCATTGTGTTTCTGGCTTTGTGTAGCTGAAAATGCATAGGCAAAATTTTTTAAATATGCTTTATTTTGGTAACGGTGTGTATTTTTGCAATTTGGAAAAGTTTTTGAGGATTATTTTGTTACATGCTGTGCATTGTCTACTGTAATTCCTGTTGTGTCGTGTTCCTGTGCGTGTGGATAAGAATAGACAGGTTGTATTTTTGAAAACTCGCTTGGGACCAGATATTGTCTGTTAATTAGTTTTTAATAATGCCTTCTTCTGTAAGTTACATATTTGTGGCTGCCAAGGTGTATTTTCCAAAATTCAGCCTGTTGATTTTCATTCATCAAGTACATCGAGGAATTCGATACAACAAGAAACAAAACACAAAGAAAATAGCGTCCGCAAGGAGAATACTTTCTTTATAAGACTGATATCTTACGTGCGGCGACTGTAACTTTTTTGTATCTCGTTCTGATACAATTTAAATTGCTCTTCTGGGGGCATGTAGTTGAAAATAGGCAAAATTTTTGAAAAATGTTTTTGGGATGTGCGTGATTTTTCCATGTTGGACTAGTTTTTGAGGAATATTTTCTACGGTGCGGGCGCTGTAACTTTTTGTGTATTGTTCATTGTATTAACACCTTTTGTATCGTGTTCCTGTGCGTTTGTTCATGAGAACGGACAGACTGAATTTTTGAAAATGCCCTTCGAAGCCAAAACACTGTACTTCTATTATTTTTAAGAAAACTTTCTTCTGTGTGGAACATTATTGTGGCTGCCAGGGACATTTTTAAAAACGCAACCTTTTGTATTGTGTTCCTGGTTGTGTGTAGACGAAAATGGACAGGTTAGATTTATGAAAAATGGTTTGTTTTAGTATCTGTGTGTATTTCTGATTTTGTACAAGTTTTTGAAGAATATTTTCTTCCGTGCGAGCGCTGCAACTTTTTTTGTATATTGCTTTGTTTAAATTCTTTTTGTATCGTTTTCCTGTGCGTGCGTAAATTTGAAAATGCACTTCGAAGCCAAAATACTGTCCTTTTATTATTTTTAATGCAAGCTTTCTTCTGTGGGGAACGGTATTGTGGCAGTCAAGGGTATTTTCAAAAATTCAGTTTTTGTATTGTGTTCTATGTGTACGTAACGAAAACGGACAGGTTAGATTTATGAAAATAGTAGAACAATGACAGGAGAATCAGGACCATACATCCTCCAGCATCCACATTTCCTCGCACATTCTGGATCAAATATTTTTCTTCGACTAGCCATTTCATCTTTTAAGATAAATATATCTTGTTTGGTGTCAATTCATATTAGATTTTTCTCAGCTATCCGAATTTCTAGGAATTTTTTAGATAACATCACTCCCTAAGGTGGTATCTCAATTTTAAGATTTTTTTACCGGCAGCGGTTTCTGACTATCGTTATAAATTTTTTTGCCATACGACACATCAAATTAGTCTAGAATTTTACGCAGAATCTGAATTTGCAAACAAATTTAAAATCCGACCACCCTTTACCGTTTTACACACATACCCTCTAGCGAACATATAAAAGATTATTTTAGTTTCTTTTAAGATAAATATATCTTGTTTGGTATCAGCTAATATTAGATTTTTCTCAGCTACCCGAATTTCTAGAAATTTTTTTAGATAACATCACTCCCCAAGGCGGTACCCAAATTTCTAGATTTTTTACCAGCAGCGATTTCTAATCACCATTCCTTTTCAACATCTAGAATCCTTTAACCAAACACTTAGAGGTATTAACACAAAGAAATTAAGCACACCAAAGTTTAATAATTTATTTTATACAGTTTAATAAACTAATCGAATACAATTTTTATATTGCAAAGTATAACATTTTATTTTATTTTCCTCGTGTAGCCGAATCCAAGCAGCTGAAAGTAACCTGTAACAAAAAGGACATTAATGTGTTGTTGGACGTTCAGGGCGTAAAGATGCTGATATTCGACGTGGACCCCCCAAGTCGAGGATTTCTGCTAATGTCGGTTGGTGATGCATACGATAGGCAGCAAAGAAGGCTAGTGAATTCATCAGACCCGAAAAAAGATTATGATCTAGTTAATCAGAGAAGCACTATAGTATTCAAGTCTGGAGAAGAAACAATTAGTTTTCGTAAAAGAAGGCTAGTTGATATAATAGAGCCTAAAGACGATACTGATTGTGTTTCTAAAAAGTTTGCTGTTAATCTTGTAAATCAAACCTTTTCAGACTGTCTAAAAGTATGGAAGATGTTCAGCGTAAAGCTGTAGTATACAATGCAAGTAACCAGCGTATCATACAGCTCAGTCCTCCGATTGAAAAATCAGATGCAGCAACCAGACAATATATAGATGAAAAATGCGATAAAATTGTATCCGATGTAAAAGCATTTGTTCAATTTTTTATGAATTTGACTACGGTTAAGGAAAAATGAGTAAAGAAATCGTCGTTAAAGAATTATTTAAGCCTGCAAGAAAAAATTTTCAACGTCCTCACACAAATCTGAAACATGTGAAACGCGATCTTATCCAGTCGGATTTGTGCGAATTCCAACCTTACTCTCGTGCGAACAATGGTTACAGATATATTCTAATAGCGGTAGACTGTTCCACAAAATATGCTTTAGCAGAGCCTTTAAAAAATAAAACTGGATCACAAGTTACAAATGCTATGAAAAAAATATTGGACAAAATGTTGCAAAGAAAAATTAGCGCAAAAAACAATCTACAAACGGAATTTCAGAAAGAGTATTACAACCGCTGGTTTAAAAAGCTTATGCGAAAATACATGGTAAACCATTATTCTACGTATACCGCAATCAAAATTAGTATGGCTAAACGGTTGATCAGAACAATCAAAAACAAGTTGTGCAGAAGATTTTGCTTGCAAGGCGGTCATAGATGGCTGAATATTTTGCCTAAGGTTATGGAAGAATACAATAATACGCCATATCGAGCTACTAACATGACGCTTATGGAAGCGGAAGAACACCCGGAAAGAATAAAACTTTACGCCGCTGACAGTGCTGCTAAAAGTCACAAGAAATTGTACAAGGTTGGTCAGATTGTACGTATATCAAAATATAAAGCAGTATTGGACCGAGGTTTTTAACCAAACTGGAGTACAGAACTGTTCAAAATTGTTAAACTACAACAATCAAGACCGATAACCTATTTGCTACAAGATTTGGAAGGTCAGCCAATCCTAGGTGCTTTTTACGGTGATGAGATTCAGCTCACAGCGGCACCCGACACGTACCTATTGGAAAAAGTTTTACGGAAACGAAAGAATGGACGTGAACTATTAGTGTCGTGGTTGGAGAATGGTAAAAGTTGGATTAAGAAAACAGACTTGCTTTAGTATCAACCGATCAAAGTTCCAGATAATTACCTAGTTAAAAAATTCTAAAGAAGCGAAAGAATAAACTACTTGTTTGGTGGGTGGGGTAAAAACACCTAGCTGTATAGATAGGAAAGATTTGCTTTGGGGCTCATTTCCATTTATGATTTTAAGCAGGAAGCATGTGTTTCATAATCGATTACAAGGCTATCAATACAAAACTAGTGACTTCTATTGCAAGAAGATCGCCATTTTAAATATAGTGAATAATGTAATATGGCATGAGATACTGAACATAACGGTGCAATATAACTCCCTAAGTGATGATTTCAAAAAGCAAGTTGAGTGGTTAAAGGAAAAAATCCATGGGGTCTGCTGGGATGAGCAGTCTACGAGTAGTTATACAAATGTGGGTGATTTGCTGAAAGAAGTCTACCTCCTGGGGCCACTGTTTATTTTAAAGGGGAACAAAAAAGCAGCTATTATCAAAATATTTATCAAATAACATTTTAAACATGAAATGTTTATTCTCAGTCCTTAGACCCAAAGAATTAAGAAGATTCGGCGGTAGATGCAACCACTGTTTAAACCACTGTGTGAATAATTTAAGTTACTCAAAGGAAAATGTTATACTGTTGCGCCCCTTAGTTTTTGTTTAATGTATTTAATTTTTAATAAAATATTTGTGGAAATTGTTTTTTATTATCTTAGCTAAAAGACTATCTAAAATTTGAAAAAGCGTGTATTAGTATATATGTAAAACAGTGCATTACTTTGAAAAAACTAATAGCGACAAATAAATTACTCAATGTAAAATTTGAAAAATCCGAATAAATTAGCAGGCGCTGTATAAAAAATATTTAAGTAAATAGAACTTGCACCCAATTTAGAATATTTCTAAACGAATCCTAGATGTTATTAAAAATACAATCAGAAACAATAGTATAATACACGATAACTGGTGTTTGCAAATAAATGCAGTTCTGTTTAATAAAAAAATGCAGACTAACCTTAAATCTTCAGAAAAATTTAACAAAAATCACTGCACAAACACGAAACGATTGTTTAAATTTCAGCGTAACTTTACACAAAGTAATAATAGCGTACGGGATACTGATACGATTAGAATTTGAAAATTAGGCTGGGTTATATACATTCTCATAATTGCATACTAATTGATCTACTTAATATCTGTTATGACTAGTCAAAATACAACACTTTCCAGTACCTTAAGTAATTAATAATCCAAAAGCAATTATGCGTCGGTTTCTAATACACGGCATTAAAACATGTTTTTTGTATTCCACAAGACATGTAGTCAATAAGATAATTAATAGAAAGTTCATTGAAAAGAAATTTACGCCGCTTTCACATGTAATTCAGGCGATGATGACGCTAAACTCAACCTTCCCATTTCGCATGGCTAAAAAATTTATAAGGATGGTCAGAAATGGCTGCCGGTGGAAATATCTTAAAATTGAGATACCATCTTAGAGAGTGATGCTATTTAAAAAATTCCTAAAAATTCGGATAGCTGAGAAAAATCTAATATTAATTGACACCAAACAAAATATATTTATCTTAAAAGATAAAACGGCTAGTCGAAGAAAGATATTTGGTCCAGAATGTTGGGAGAAAATGTGGATGCTGGAGGAAATGTGGTCCTGATTCACCTGTCATTGTTCTACTGAAAATGTTTTATTTTAGTGTCTGTGCGTATTTCTGCATGTTATACAAGTTTTTGAAGAATATTTTCTCTCGTGGGGGCGCTGTTTTTTTTTTTTTTATTGTACATTGTCAAAATTCTTTTTGCATCGTGTTCCTGTAGGTGCGTTTATTTTACAGGATGCTTTCTTCTGTTAGAAGCAGTATTGTGGGCAGCCATAATAAAACCAACCTGTTCGTTTACATTCACGCGCACCCGGGTGTACGATATAAGAAGGATTATAACAAAAAACACAACACAAAGAAGTTAATAAAGCGTCCGCAAAGCAGAAACCATTCCTTATAAGACTGATTTCTTTGGTGTGGGCGCTGTTTTTTTTTTGTATACTGTTCCTTGTTCTGATACTTTTGTTTTGTATTCCTGGGTGTGTGTAGATGAAAATGGGCAGGTTAAGTATTTTAAAATATTTTATTTCCGAGTCCGTATGTATTTTTGCATCTTGGTCAAGTTTTTGGGGAGCAATTTTTATCGTGCGTGCGCTTTAATTATTAGTATATTATTTATTCTTCTAATTCTTTTTGTACCGTGTTCCTGTGCGTGTGTAGTAAAAATTAGGCCTGAATTTTTGAAAATGCTCTTGGCAGCCAAAATATCGTCGTTCTCATTATTTTTTGAGGACGGTTTATTCTGCGAGGAACAGTTTTCTGGCTACCAGGAAGGCATTTTTAAAAATTCAGCCTGTCCATTTCATCCACATGCACCTAGGAATACGATACAAAAAAATTTCAACAAAAACAAAACACAAAGTTACAGCGCCCGCAACAGAAAAATATTATTCATAAGACTGATTTCTTCCGTGCCATCGTTCTTATTTTTTTTTTGTATACTGCATAATCTGATACTTTTTGTATCGTGTTCCTGGGTGTGTATAGATGAAAATGGAGAGGCAATATTTTGAAAAATGTTTTATTTTGGTGTCTGTATGTATTTTTGCATGTT